>CM074782.1:18249157-18605429 GCA_037355745.1 Pseudo-nitzschia multiseries | reverse complement strand
GAGTAAAGTGCCATTGAGGTCAGGCGATACTCTATTGTTCAATCCCATTAGTATTACATAGCTGTTCGAATCCAAAATACGAAGGCTGTTATATTATGAGCGCATATGTATCTCGCAAAACTGTACTTAGAGCTAACCCTCTTAGTAATATTAAACAATAATTTTAAGTAAGTCGTTACATTCACCATTGCTACTCAATTGGAACTGCTGTCAGAACTATCTTGTCTGAACTGGATACATAATATGAACAGATAATCAAGTTGATTTAAGGTTGGGGATGGGCAGGATTTGTAAGTTTGGTCTTTGACGAACGAGTTATATTTTGATTAGGGACTGGAAAGATTTCCACTGTGCAAAAATTGGTGGGTTTTTGCGTTGACGATTGACTTATTATATTTTGGTCGGGGGTCGGAAGAATTTGCACTGTCTTCAAATCAGGTGGGTTTTTTGGTTGATTACTGAGTTATATTTTGGTCGGGGATCGGCAGGATTTGCACTGTGTTCAAATATGGTTGGCTTTTTGGTTCACGATTGAATTATATTTTGGTCGGGGGTCGGAAGAATTTGCACTGTCTTCAAATCAGGTGGGTTTTTTGGTTGATAACTGAGTTATATATTGCTCGGGGATCGGCAGGATTTGCACTGTGTTCAAATATGGTTGGTTTTTTTGGTTCACGATTGAATTATATTTTGGTCGGGGGTCGGAAGAATTTGCACTGTCTTCAAATCAGGTGGGTTTTTTTTTTTATTACTGAGTTCTATTTTGGTCGGGGATCGGCAGGATTTGCACTGTGTTCAAATATGGTTGGTTTTTTGGTTCACGATTGAATTATATTTTGGTAAGAGACTGGAAAGATTTGCACAGTGTTAATTGGCGGGATTTGCACTGTGCTAAAATCTTGTTGGTTTTTGAATTGATGACTGCATTGTATTTTGGTTAGGGACTGGAGAGATTTGCACTGTGTTCAAATCTGGTGAGTTTTAGGGTTGACGATTTAATTATATTTTGGTTCGGGACTGAAAATATTTGCACTGTGTTCAAATCTGGTTGGTTTTTGGGTTGATGGCTGAGTTATATTTTAGTCAACGATTGGCAGGATTTGCACTGTGCTAAAATCTTGTGGGTTTTTGGGTTCATGACTGCGTTATATTTTAGTCGGGGACTGGAAAGATTTGCACTGAGTCTAAATCTGGTGGGTTTTAGGGTTGACGATTTAATTATATTTTGGTTCGGGACTGAAAAGATTTTCACTGTGTTCAAATCTGGTTGGTTTTTGGGTCCATCACTGCGTTATATTTTAGTCGGGGACTGGCAGGATTTGCACTGCGCTAAAATCTTGTGTGTTTTTGGGTTGATGACTGCGTTATATTTTGATCGGGGATCCGCAGGATTTGCACTGTGCTAACATCTGGTTGGTTTTTGGGTTGATGACTGAGTTATATTTTAGTCGGGAATTGGCAGGATTTGCACTGTGCTAAAATCTGGTGGGTTTTTGGGTTGATGACTGAGTTATATTTTAGTCGGGAATTGGCAGGATTTGCACTGTGTTCAAATCTGGTTGGTTTATGGGTTGATGACTGTGTTATATTTTAGTCTGGGATTGGAAAGATTTGCACAATGCTAACATCTGGTTGGTTTTTGGGTTGATGACTGAGTTATATTTTAGTCGGGAATTCGCAGGATTTGCACTGTGCTAAAATCTGGTGGGTTTTTGAATTGATGACTTTTAGTCGGGAATTGGCAGGATTTGCACTGTGCTAAAATCAGGTTAGTTTTTGGGTTGATGTCTGAGTTATATTTTAGTAGGGAATTGGCAGGATTTGCACTGTGCTAAAATCTTGTATGTTTTTGAATTGATGACTGAGTTATATTTTGGATAGGGACTGGAAAGATTTGCACTGTGTCTAAATCTGGTGGGTTTTATGGTTGAAGATTTAATTATATTTTGGTTAGGGACTGAAAAGATTTGCACTGTGTTCAAATCGGGTTGGTTCTTGAATTGATGACTGAGTTATATTTTAGTCGGGTATTGGCAGGATTTGCACTGTGCTAAAATCTGGTGGGTTTTTGGGTTGATGACTGAGTTGTATTTTAGTGGGGAATTGGCAGGATTTGCACTGTGCTAAAATCTGGTGGGTTTTTGAGTTGATGACTGCGTTATATTTTAGTCGGGGATTGGCAGGATTTGCACTGTGCTAAAATCTGGTTGGTTTTTGAATTGATGACTGAATTATATTTTGGTTAGGGACTGAAAAGATTTGCATTGTGTTCAAATCTGGTTGGTTTTTGGGTTGATGACTGAGTTATATTTTAGTCGGGGATTGGCAGGATTTGCACTGTGCTAAAATCTGGTTGGTTCTTGAATTGATGACTGAATTATATTTTGGTTAGGGACTGAAAAGATTTGCACTGTGTTCAAATCTGGTTGGTTTTTGGGTTGATGACTGCGTTATATTTTAGTCGGGAATTGGCAGGATTTGCACTGTGCTAAAATCTGGTTGGTTTTTGAATTGATGACTGAATTATATTTTGGTTAGGGACTGAAAAGATTTGCATTGTGTTCAAATCTGGTTGGTTTTTGGGTTGATGACTGAGTTATATTTTAGTCGGGTATTGGCAGGATTTGCACTGTGCTAAAATCTGGTTGGTTCTTGAATTGATGACTGAATTATATTTTGGTTAGGGACTGAAAAGATTTGCACTGTGTTCAAATCAGGTTGGTTTTTGGGTTGATGACTGCGTTATATTTTAGTCGGGAATTGGCAGGATTTGCACTGTGCTAAAATCTGGTTGGTTTTTGAATTGATGACTGAATTATATTTTGGTTAGGGACTGAAAAGATTTGCACTGTGTTCAAATCTGGTTGGTTTTTGGGTTGATGACTGAGTCATATTTTAGTCGGGAATTGGCAGGATTTGCACTGTGCTAAAATCTGGTGGGTTTTTGGGTTGATGACTGAGTTATATTTTAGTCGGGAATTGGCAGGATTTGCACTGTGTTCAAATCTGGTTGGTTTTTGGGTTGACGATTTAATTATATTTTGGTTCGGGACTGAAAACATTTGCACTGCGTTCAAATCTGGTTGGTTTTTGGGTTGATGGCTGAGTTATATTTTAGTCGACGATTGGCAGGATTTGCACTGTGCTAAAATCTTTTGGGTTTTTGGGTTCATGACTGCGTTATTTTTTAGTCGGGGACTGGAAAGATTTGCACTGAGTCTAAATCTGGTGGGTTTTAGGGTTGACGATTCAATTATATTTTGGTTCGGGACTGAAAAGATTTGCACTGTGTTCAAATCTGGTTGGTTTTCGTTTTGATTACTGAGTTATATTTTAGTTGGGGATTGGCAGGATTTGGAATGTGCTAAAATATGTTGGGTTTTTGGGTTGATGACTGCGTTATATTTTAGTCGGGAATTGGCAGGATTTACACAATGCTAAAATCTGGTGGGTTTTTGAGTTATTGACTGAGTTATATTTTAGTCGGGAATTGGCAGGATTTGCACTGTGCTAAAATCTGGTTGGTTTTTGAATTGATGACTGAATTATATTTTGGTTAGGGACTGAAAAGATTTGCATTGTGTTCAAATCGGGTTGGTTTTTGGGTTGATGACTGAGTTATATTTTAGTCGGGAATTGGCAGGATTTGCACTGTGGTAAAATCTGGTTGGTTTTTGAATTGATGACTGAATTATATTTTGGTTAGGGACTGAAAAGATTTGCACTGTGTTCAAATCAGGTTGGTTTTTGGGTTGATGACTGAGTTATATTTTAGTCGGGAATTGGCAGGATTTGCACTGTGCTAAAATCTGGTTGGTTTTTGAATTGATGACTGAATTATATTTTGGTTAGGGACTGAAAAGATTTGCACTGTGTTCAAATCCGGTTGGATCTTGGGTTGATGACTGAGTTATATTTTAGTCGGGTATTGGCAGGATTTGCACTGTGCTAAAATCTGGTGGGTTTTTGGGTTGATGACTGAGTTATATTTTGGTCGGGGATTGGCAGGATTTGCATTGTATTCAAATCTGGTTGGTTTTTGGGTTGATGACTGTGTTATATTTTAGTCGGGGATTGGAAAGATTTGCACAATGCTAAAATCTGGTGGGTTTTTGGTTTATAGACTGAGTTATATTTTGGTCGGGAGTTGGCAGAATTTGCACTGTGCTAAAATCTGGTTGGTTTTTGGGTTGATGACTGAGTTATATTTTGGTTAGGGACTGGAAAGATTTGCACTGTGTCTAAATTTGGTGGGTTTTAGGGTTGACGATTTAATTATACTTTGGTTCGGGACTGAAAAGATTTGCACTGTGTTCAAATCTGGTTGGTTTTTGGGTTGATGGCTGAGTTATATTTTAGTCAACGATTGGCAGGATTTGCACTGTGCTAAAATCTTGTGGGTTTTTGGGTTCATGACTGCGTTATATTTTAGTCGGGGACTGGAAAGATTTGCACTGAGTCTAAATCTGGTGGGTTTTAGGGTTGACGATTTAATTATATTTTGGTTCGGGACTGAAAAGATTTGCACTGTGTTCAAATCTGGTTGGTTTTCGTTTTGATTACTGAGTTATATTTTAGTTGGGGATTGGCAGGATTTGGAATGTGCTAAAATATGTTGGGTTTTTGGGTTGATGACTGCGTTATATTTTAGTCGGGAATTGGCAGGATTTACACAATGCTAAAATCTGGTGGGTTTTTGAGTTATTGACTGAGTTATATTTTAGTCGGGAATTGGCAGGATTCGCACTGTGCTAAAATCTGGTTGGTTTTTGAATTGATGACTGAATTATATTTTGGTTAGGGACTGAAAAGATTTGCATTGTGTTCAAATCGGGTTGGTTTTTGGGTTGATGACTGAGTTATATTTTAGTCGGGAATTGGCAGGATTTGCACTGTGGTAAAATCTGTATGGTTCTTGAATTGATGACTGAATTATATTTTGGTTAGGGACTGAAAAGATTTGCACTGTGTTCAAATCAGGTTGGTTTTTGGGTTGATGACTGAGTTATATTTTAGTCGGGAATTGGCAGGATTTGCACTGTGCTAAAATCTGGTTGGTTTTTGAATTGATGACTGAATTATATTTTGGTTAGGGACTGAAAAGATTTGCACTGTGTTCAAATCCGGTTGGTTCTTGGGTTGATGACTGAGTTATATTTTAGTCGGGTATTGGCAGGATTTGCACTGTGCTAAAATCTGGTGGGTTTTTGGGTTGATGACTGAGTTATATTTTAGTCGGGAATTGGCAGGATTTGCACTGTGCTAAAATCTGGTTGGTTTTTGGGTTGATGACTGTGTTATATTTTAGTCGGGGATTGGAAAGATTTGCACAATGCTAAAATCTGGTGGGTTTTTGGTTTATTGACTGAGTTATATTTTGGTCGGGAATTGGCAGAATTTGCACTGTGCTAAAATCTGGTTGGTTTTTGGGTTGATGACTGAGTTATATTTTGGTTAGGGACTGGAAAGATTTGCACTGTGTCTAAATTTGGTGGGTTTTAGGGTTGACGATTTAATTATACTTTGGTTCGGGACTGAAAAGATTTGCACTGTGTTCAAATCTGGTTGGTTTTTGGGTTGATTACTGAGTTATATTTTAGTCAGGGATTGGCAGGATTTGGAATGTGCTAAAATCTGGTTGGTTTTTGGGTTGATGACTGCGTTATATTTTAGTCGGGGATTGGCAGGATTTACACAATGCTAAAATCTGGTGGGTTCTTGAGTTATTGACTGAGTTATATTTTAGTCGGGAATTGGCAGGATTTGCACTGTGCTAAAATCTGGTTGGTTTTTGAATTGATGACTGAATTATATTTTGGTTAGGGTCTAAAAAGATTTGCATTGTGTTCAAATCTGGTTGGTTTTTGATTGATGACTGAGTTATATTTTAGTCGGGGATTGGCAGGATTTGCACTGTGCTAAAATCTGGTGGGTTTTTGAATTGATGACTGAATTATATTTTGGTTAGGGACTGAAAGATTTGCACTGTGATCAAATCAGGTTGGTTTTTGGGTTGATGACTATGTTATATTTTAGTCGGGGATTGGCAGGATTTGCACTGTGCTAAAATCTGGTGGGTTTTTGAGTTATTGACTGAGTTATATTTTAGTCGGGAATTGGCAGGATTTGCACTGTGTTCAAATCTGGTTGGTTTTTGGGTTGATGACTGTGTTATATTTTAGTCGGGAATTGGCAGGATTTGCACTGTGCTAAAATCTGGTTGGTTTTTGAATTGATGACTGAATTATATTTTGGTTAGAGACTGAAAAGATTTGCACTGTGTTCTAATCAGGTTGGTTTTTGGGTTGATGACTGTGTTATATTTTAGTCGGGAATTGGCAGGATTTGCACTGTGCTAAAATCTGGTTGGTTTTTGAATTGATGACTGAATTATATTTTGGTTAGGGACTGAAAAGATTTGCACTGTGTTCAAATCAGGTTGGTTTTTGGGTTGATGACTATGTTATATTTTAGTCGGGAATTGGAAAGATTTGCACAATGCTAACATCTGGTTGGTTTTTGGGTTGATGACTGAGTTATATTTTAGTCGGAAATTGGCAGGATTTGCACTGTTCTACAATCTTGTGGGTTTTCCGGTTGATGAATGAGTTATATTTTGGTTAGGGACTGGAAAGATTTGCACTGTGTTCAAATCTGGTGGGTTTTAGGTTTGAGGATTTAATTATATTTTGGTTAGGGACTGAAAAGATTTGCACTGTGTTCAAATCTGGTTGGTTTTTGGGTTGATGACTGAGTTATATTTTAGTCGGGGATTGGCAGGATTTGCACTGTGCTAAAATCTGGTGGGTTTTTGAGTTATTGACTTAGTTATATTTTAGTCGGGAATTGGCAGGATTTGCACTGTGCTAAAATCTGGTTGGTTTTTGAATTGATGACTGAATTATATTTTGGTTAGGGACTGAAAAGATTTGCACTGTGTTCAAATCTGGTTGGTTTTTGGGTTGATGACTGAGTTATATTTTAATCGGGGATTGGCAGGATTTGCACTGTGCTAAAATCTGGTGGGTTTTTGAGTTATTGACTGAGTTATATTTTAGTCGGGAATTGGCAGGATTTGCACTGTGCTAAAATCTTGTGTGTTTTTTAATTATATTTTGGTTCGGGACTGAAAAGATTTGCACTGTGTTCAAATCTGGTTGTTTTTTGGGTTGATGTCTGAGTTATATTTTAGTCGGGGATGGGCAGGATTTAGAATGTGCTAAAATCTGGTTGGTTTTTGGGTTGATGACTGCGTTATATTTTGGTTAGGGACTGGAAAGATTTGCACTGTGTTCAAATCAGGTTGGTTTTTGGGTTGATGACTGAGTTATATTTTAGTCGGGAATTGGCAGGATTTGCACTGTGCTAAAATCTGGTTGGTTTTTGAATTGATGACTGAATTATATTTTGGTGAGAGACTGAAAAGATTTGCACTGTGTTCTAATCAGGTTGGTTTTTGGGTTGATGACTGTGTTATATTTTAGTCGGGAATTGGCAGGATTTGCACTGTGCTAAAATCTGGTTGGTTTTTGAATTGATGACTGAATTATATTTTGGTTAGGGACTGAAAAGGTTTGCACTGTGTTCAAATCTGGTTGGTTTTTGGGTTGATGACTGAGTTATATTTTAGTCGGGGATTGGCAGGATTTGCACTGTGCTAAAATCTGGTGGGTTTTTGAGTTATTGACTTAGTTATATTTTAGTCGGGAATTGGCAGGATTTGCACTGTGCTAAAATCTGGTTGGTTTTTGAATTGATGACTTTTAGTCGGGAATTGGCAGGATTTGCACTGTGCTAAAATCTGGTTGGTTTTTGGGTTGATGTCTGAGTTATATTTTAGTCGGGGATTGGCAGGATTTGCACTGTGCTAAAATTTGGTGGGTTTTAGGGTTGATGACTGAGTTGTATTTTAGTGGGGAATTGGCAGGATTTGCACTGTGCTAAAATCTGGTTTGTTTTTGGGTTGATGACTGCGTTATATTTTAGTCGGGGATTGGCAGGATTTGCACTGTGCTAAAATCTGGTGGGTTTTAGGGTTGATGACTGAGTTATATTTTAGTCGGGAATTGTTAGGATTTGCACTGTGTTAAAATCTGGTTTGTTTTTGGGTTGATGACTGTGTTATATTTTAGTCGGGGATTGGAAAGATTTCCACAATGCTAACATCTGGTTGGTTTTTGATTTGATGACTGTGTTATATTTTAGTCGGGAATTGGCAGGATTTGCACTGTGCTAAAATCTGGTTGGTTTTTGAATTGATGACTTTTAGTCGGGAATTGGCAGGATTTGCACTGTGCTAAAATCTGGTTGGTTTTTGGGTTGATGACTGAGTTATATTTTAGTCGGGAATTGGCAGGATTTGCACTGTGCTAAAATCTTGTGTGTTTTTTAATTATATTTTGGTTCGGGACTGAAAAGATTTGCACTGTGTTCAAATCTGGTTGGTATTCGGGTTGATTACTGAGTTATATTTTAGTCGGGGATGGGCAGGATTTAGAATGTGCTAAAATCTGGTTGGTTTTTGGGTTGATGACTGCGTTATATTTTAGTACAATGCTAAAATCTGGTGGGTTTTTGAGTTATTGACTGAGTTATATTTTAGTCGGGAATTGGCAGGATTTGCACTGTGCTAAAATCTGGTTGGTTTTTGAATTGATGACTGAATTATATTTTGGTTAGGGACTGAAAAGATTTGCATTGTGTTCAAATCTGGTTGGTTTTTGGGTTGATGACTGTGTTATATTTTAGTCGGGGATTGGCAGGATTTGCACTGTGCTAAAATCTGGTTGGTTTTTGAATTGATGACTGAATTATATTTTGGTTAGGGACTGAAAAGATTTGCACTGTGTTCAAATCAGGTTGGTTTTTGGGTTGATGACTGCGTTATATTTTAGTCAGGGATTGGCAGGATTTGCACTGTGCTAAAATCTGGTTGGTTTTTGAATTGATGACTGAATTATATTTTGGTTAGGGACTGAAAAGATTTGCACTGTGTTCAAATCGGGTTGGTTTTTGGGTTGATGACTGAGTTATATTTTAGTCGGGAATTGGCAGGATTTGCACTGTGCTAAAATCTTGTGGGTTTTTGGATTGATGACTGAGTTATATTTTAGTCGGGAATTGGCAGGATTTGCACTGTGTTCAAATCTGGTTGGTTTTTGGGTTGATGACTGTGTTATATTTTAGTCGGGGATGGGAAAGATTTGCACAATGCTAAAATCTGGTGGGTTTTTGGGTTGATGACTGAGTTATATTTTAGTCGGGAATTGGCAGGATTTGCACTGTGCTAAAATCTGGTGAGTTTTGAATTGATGACTTTTAGTCGGGAATTGGCAGGATTTGCACTGTGTTCAAATCTGGTTGTTTTTTGGGTTGATGTCTGAGTTATATTTTAGTCGGGAATTGGCAGGATTTGCACTGTGCTAAAATCTGGTTGGTTTTTGAATTGATGACTGAATTATATTTTGGTTAGGGACTGAAAAGATTTGCTCTGTGTTCAAATCAGGTTGGTTTTTGGGTTGATGACTGAGTTATATTTTAGTCGGGAATTGGCAGGATTTGCACTGTGCTAAAATCTGGTTGGTTTTTGTTGAATTGATGACTGAGTTAAATTTTGGTTAGGGACTGAATATATTTGCACTGTGTCTAAATCTGGTTGGTTTTAGGGTTGACGATTTAATTATATTTTGGTTAAGGACTGGAAAGATTTGCACAGTGCTAAAATCTGGTAGGTTTTTGGGTTGATGACTGAGTTATATTTTAGTCGGGAATTGGCAGGATTTGCACTGTGCTAAAATCTGGTTGGTTTTTGAATTGATGACTGAGTTATATTTTAGTTAGGGACTGGAAAGATTTGCACTGTGTTCAAATCAGGTTGGTTTTTGGGTTGATGACTGAGTTATATTTTAGTCGGGAATTGGCAGGATTTGCACTGTGCTAAAATCTGGTGGGTTTTTGGGTTGATGACTGAGTTGTATTTTAGTGGAGAATTGGCAGGATTTGCACTGTGCTAAAATCTGGTTGGTTTTTGGGTTGATGACTGAGTTATATTTTAGTCGGGAATTGGCAGGATTTGCACTGTGCTAAAATCTGGTTGGTTTTTGTTGAATTGATGACTGAGTTAAATTTTGGTTAGGGACTGGAAAGATTTGCACTGTGTCTAAATCTGGTGGGTTTTAGGGTTGACGATTTAATTATATTTTGGTTCGGGACTGAAAAGATTTGCACTGTGTTCAAATCTGGTTGGTTTTCGGGTTGATGACTGAGTTATATTTTAGTCGGGGATTGGCAGGATTTGGAATGTGCTAAAATATGGTGGGTTTTTGGGTTGATGACTGTGTTATATTTTAGTCGGGGACTGGCAGGATTTGCACAGTGCTAAAATCTGGTAGGTTTTTGGGTTGATGACTGAGTTATATTTTAGTCGGGAATTGGCAGGATTTGCGCTGTGCTATAATCTGGTTGGTTTTTGAATTGATGACTGAGTTATATTTTAGTTAGGGACTGGAAAGATTTGCACTGTGTCTAAATCTTGTGGGTTTTTAATCTTGACGATTTAATCATGTTGGTTTTTGGGTTTATTACTTAGTTATATTTTGGTCCGGGATTGGCAGGATTTGGACTGTGCTTAATTATGGTGATTTTTGGTTGATGACTGAGTTATATTTTGGTTAGGGACTGGACAGATTGGAACTGTGCGAAAATAGGGTGGGTTTTTGTATTGATGACTAAGTTTTATTTTGGTCGTGGACTTGCAGGATTTGCACAGTGCTCAAACCTAGTGGATTTTTGGGTTCGTGACTGAGTTATATTTTAATCGTAGAATTTCTTACCATAGCTTTACTGACACATACTTAAAATACATACAAACACTATGTACTCAACAACTCCACAGGGCCCCTGCAAAGCACTAATTGGAGTACTTCTGCAAGAGTAATACCCGCTTCAGCCTCCTCCTCCAATATCTCTTTTTCTCTATGAGTCAACATGTTCATTTTTTGGTAAACAGAGTCTGTCAATTTGCTTTTCTATCAATTGTTGAAGTTTTGTCATATTACTCTTTCTTCACCGATTGAATCGATGATACCATCACTTTATTATCTGTTTTTTGGTTTGTTTTAACAAACTATTCTTGTATTGTTCTGGTTTCTTTTCTGTTTTAATATTTGTTTGAGATCTTTTTCCTCCTGCTTTTATTTTTATACCTTTTATGTTGTCGCTTTTGGTACTTCAACCTGCATTGGTTTTACTTCCGTTCTGTGTCTTATGTGTTTGGTGTTTTGTTTGGTGCTCTGTTTTGTTTCTATTAATATTTGTATCATAATTAAGGTTAATCTTATCATTTGGTTAATTCACTGTTTCTTTCTGTCTGTTCAATGTTTCACTTTAGCAAATACTATATTTTGTTATCTCATTTTTATCACAAGCATGTCGGACTTGCACTAGCTACTCTTTTTATTATTCAAGTAATTACATGATTTATTTTTAATATGTCTGTTGATCAGCTTTACTTTTATGTTGCATTGTATGTCCCGTATTGGAGTATTGTCAGGAAAAGGCCCATCTTCCTCCCACAATATATACTCGCTGTATTTTTGCTTTTTCAATGCATCCTTATCAATCATAATGAGGTCATTATCATCATTCTGGCACGGCACATTGACGACAATAGTCAGTACAATTAGTTCACATCGGGAATGTTTTTACCAATGAAGTCCTCTATATTCCATTTACTATACATACTTTGTTCAACGGTCTTGTTTTGCTCTGGTGAGCTTACTACTTCACTAACATGTTTACACGTGTAGTCTACTAGGTAAGTTTAGTGGTATTCAGTGATTTCAAGTATTAGTATTTAGATTTGTGAGTGTTTTCATATAAGATGATTACTTGGATCGAACCTCTATTGGTGCACTATTAGCGCACCCTTATTGTTAGCGATTTGGCGAGCCAGCTCGCTTATTTGTCTGTTAGTCATACGTGTGTTGGTGTATGTCATTTGTGTATATCTCATTCGTGTATATCTCCGAGTGTTCGTACTTCTGTAGGTTTGTTACCAGCGCTTTTCTAGAGTCCCCGTGTCTTCGTACCTGTGGTATTAAGTACTACTTGTAGAAGATACCTTAAGGGTCGGTCTTCTTACTTGCACCGCCACATGCATCTCCTACATAAGGAAAATAGCTTCACCTCGCCCATAAGCTTAGTGAGTAGATCTGCAATATTAGTTTCACCGGGTTCTTTGCCAATCCGGATAATCTTTCCTGCAATGCATTCGCGTGCCTTATGGTAAGCAATGCTGTTATGCTTCTTCTTACAAGGGCTTTCAGGGTGTGTTGCATTCTTAACAACCGAGTCGTTGTCACAATACATGTTGGTCGGTCCTTCCATAGGTATGCCCATCATTCTGAGCTTATACCGTAGGCCTTCTACCATTTCGATTGCGATCTTGAGTGCCACAATCTCTGAGCCAAACGTGGATGTTTCAACGGTTGTTTGCCTCTTAGAGCACCATAGGATTGGTGCCCTGTTAACAAAGATGATGATTCCTGTATGAGACCTCCTAGTAGCCTTGCAACCGGCGTGGTCGGCGTCCACGTAGCATGTGGTAGTTACAGCCTTTCCTCGTGGCTCAGGTATATCTGGAGGAATTAGTTCCCCCGCTTCCAGATAAAATTCAGCCCAGTCACATTCGTGGAATACTGCTTCATCAAGTTCTGGGATGGAGCAGTCAAACACCAACTTTGATTTGCTGTAATTCTTTAAGAATGCAAACAAATGAAACAATTGGTTTAGATGTCCTTCTCGGGCCTGTGCAAGATACCGGGACATAAGTGAAACAGGCATGACAATATCTAGCCTTCTGAACTCACATATCCAACAAAGTATACCTATTAAACCCTGGTAATAGTTCTGTTTCTCCGGAACAAGTTCCAGTGAGGCATCGATTTCAGGCCTATATCCAGTTACCAATGGTGATTTTGCAGATTTTGGAAGTATCTTGAAGGCATATTGCCCTCTACTCAATTCCTCTTCAACAGATTTAACAGCTTTGGACGTATACTTAGTTGAAGACATGGACCAGTACTCAGCCCCATCAACGGACGTGTTACCAATATCTGCCCCTAGATAGAAAGTGGGTGGTTCAACGGTCCCATCCTTCAGTTTGAATTGTCTTTCAATTGCATCCATTTGGAACTTTGAATCCATTCCACATACAAGGATATCATCCACATATGCCACACAGTATTCGTAATATGCCAAGCCATCTTTCTTTATAGCCGGCCGCATATATACGTCCGGATCCGCTTTGCAAGACTTATATCCAAGTCCCCTTAAGTGCTCAGACAGATGAGATCAAAATGATGCGCCCGCGACTGGTAAACCATACAGAGCTCTTACAATTTTTCAGGGCCTTCCACATAACTCCGGTGCAAACCCTTGTCCCAACGTAGCCACTGTGTAGTATTTTTCCTTGATTGGTGCGGTTAAGTATGCGTTTTGTATGTCAGCACTTAAGACCTCAAGATCGTTAAGTGCAGCAACTAGGAAGAACATCCGGACCGGATCCCTGCTTGGCACGCTTGAGTAAGTATACTCCAGTGATATTTCGGGCACTTTATGCCCGTCCCCAACAAGTCGGGCCATTGGGTTAGATCTATTTTTACGTCAAATACCATGTGCATGGTGATTTTTGTATGTGCCACCGGTATTTTGTCCTCGTCGTTGAACTCAAAGGCTATGAAATTGTTCTTCATTTCTTTTGCAATAGCCCGGGTCCAATAGTCACTGCCGGATTCTTCATCTATCCTTCTTGCTTCAGCAATTGTTTTTGGTAGTTTAACCCCATACTTATGGGATTTGGTCCAATATTTGGTCTTGGCGCTGGAGATAATCCGGTCTTTCTTTCGAATTACCCGATAGGCCTACCACTTGAACGCTGGTTCATCTATTATGCCTTGTTCTTTGGCAAATAGAGCCATTTTGACGGGGAAACTTTCCTTCATGTCACTTAACTTCACCCAAGAAGAAGTTCCATCTTTCCAACTGACCAGAATTCTCCACCCTTTGGTTGTTGGCTTAGTCCTTGTTTGTCCGGACTTAGTAGTGATAGTTGCCTGCTGTATTGTCAGAGCCTCCTTACCTTTTTCATAGTCAAGTAGCTCGTTCAGGAGACAGTACATGCGCACCTCATCATCCACGGAGGAATAGAGATTCTCCGCAAGCACATTTGCCGTGTAGATCTCGATGGATCCATCTGGCATAGAAACCTTGTAGGATCTTGTGTCTAGGAGTGGATTGTTATTCTTTTCGCCAACTAAGACCCCACTTGCATCCCTGTACCGGTTATTAACCGTACCGTGAATCCGTTGGTCCCCTATCTGCAGTAACACTTGGCTTCCAAGGTACTCGTCAAGATTGTTGGTTAAATCATCGATGTGTGGGGAAGACGCCTCTGGCTCAGCCATAAGTACCTCGTCCTCACCCTCATATTTGCCATCGAATAGGCCCAAGGGTGGTTCTCCTAACTTGTTTTCCAGGTAAGTATCCGAGGGCTCCGCCTCATCACCAATCCTTTCATTAAGTAGTTTGTTGTGTTCCTCCAACTGCAGGATAGTGTCTGGGTGCTTCCACTCCACTTCGGATATAGGCCGTGTGCCGTATGTTATGTGTACTTTTCCTGTCTTATACAATACATAATGACAATTACCACCTCCATAAGTATCCCCACATGGGCCCAGCCATCGTCCGTATTTCTCCAACTTATCCTGTAGGTTGTACCACCGGATGAAATCATACCAATCGTGTATCACGTATGGGGTTATGTCCGGAGTGTATCCATGGACTAACTCAAATCCGGTCCTTCCCATAGCAGATGGGTCCCCAGATGCGGTGTTACTTAACCTTCCGGCTGCCAACATTCCACAAAAGGCCCAGCACCTCCTCAGGCTTCCTTTCTTAGAAGTCATCAATTGGATTGATCTCCTTAGGTCCCCTGCACTGTGTTCTGCCGTATTCTGCCACCAACAATGGGGCTGTATACAGGTTTGGCGGATGTGATACTCCGATTGAAGCCTAGTCCATCCAGTGCTGTGCGTCTCATGATTTCCTTGGGCCTTTGCCCCATCAGTGACAAGATGCTCCAGGATTCCTACCTCATTTATGAAGCAAGATAGTCCATTGTGGCATTGTTTCTCCCCTCTTACTGGATAGAACACCACGTATCATTTCCCATTGGTAAAGATTTGTGCGTTGGTATCGTTCCGAATGATGCTCGGTACTTTGAACTTCATGGTATCAGCAAACCACCGACCCTTAAGTACTTTTCTGTTTCTCCACTTTTGGGTTTTTAGCCTGCGGGTGATTGGTTGCATAAGGTTTGTTATGCCTTCCTGGGTGGTGACCTTAATTGTTTCTTTGGCCCTCTTAACACTGATGTTCCACATCTTTGCAATAGCTTCTGAATCATATCTGTCCACTTTCTCCGGAATCCTTATCGGAGGTCCCCATTGTCTGTGTCGAATACACGATCTCTTCTCTAGGGAAGTTTCCTTATCTATCACATCTTGCTGGCATCGGAGTAATTTTCTTTCTTTTGTCCGAGCTTTTGCTTCCTTTTGGATGGCAAGCTCTTCCTCTGTCAGTGAAATTGAAGTTTTGGTTGAAGTAGCTGAAATTTGGAGTATCTCCGAGCTTTCTCTGTCCCCTGTACTCTTAACAAAAGCTGAGTGTAACCGGTCGCCAATCTCTTGTTGAGTATACCCCAACCATTGAGTTTGAGTGGTACAGATCTTCTGTAGGTATCTGAGTCGGTACTCTTGGTGTTTTACATTGATGTGTATAGGGTTGTCTGTGGATCGTATCCAAGACTTGATTGTCCCAGTCGGTCCTCCTCCTGAGAGGGCTGCCACCATTCGTGGGAAAGATGAGTTTGCTGCTTCTTCATCTTCTTCAAAGTGGGGGGCGTATGGATCCCACGTATGTGTATCAGTTGCAAGGACTTGGTCACATGTATCGAGTTTGCGGCGTGTCAGCTTGCAAGTATCAAAGTATGATAGAACGCCGTCGACTTGCAATGGTATTGTCAATTCAAAAACGTCGGACCGAAAGATAAGACTGTGACTGGAAGAATTGCAGTATCTTCTTGGTGTGTCTTCAACCACATTCAAATTGCATTCTCGGATTTGGTTTGAGCATATCAGACCGTGCTGTAGTGATTCTCCAAAGTAGAGGCCCTGTCCGAATACCAATATGTATGTGATACCGTCCATTGGATCTGTCCAAGCAGTAGCACAAAGGGCAATAGGGACATCAGCAATAGGGACATCTTTCATTGGTGACCAACCAGGTCCGGATCCTACCAACTATCCCCCAAAGAGTATTGTTGTCTTTGGACCAATGAGAGTTGGCATGGATCGTGCATCTTATTGCATACTCAGTCCAGTCGGAGTATGCGTTGTCTGGGCCCGGACCGACAGTTCCACACCTGTCGGTTTCTCCGACTGTAGATTGTTGTCTTATCGTGTAGAGTGGGGATGTTTTGGTGACGCCCCTTTTATGCCGGAGGTATTTGTGTAAGTTCTCATCAAATTCCCTGAACTTTGACATCGTAGTCAGTTTGTCGGGTAGTGTCAGGTCCTTTACTGCTGTATTTTCATCGTCCTCCTTTGTAGATCTCAAGCGTTCTCGTGTATCTATCTCGGCCGTTGGGTCCTTTATCCAGTCCACTTCGGTGGCTGTTGCACCTATTATAGGCTGGAACCTAATCCAAGCCACAAATAGCTTCAGTCGGTCTCCAAATGCTCTACCAATAAAGACCTCTTGTGGATCCGGGCATAGATGGTGTTTTGCCTTGCTTAACAACCCTAGGAAAGACTTGATCCCTTCGGAATCGAGATCTGCAATAGCCTTGGTGTTGGAGTATCCATGTCTGAATATCTCATTTGCTGTAGGCCTGTTGACTCCGAAGGACTCGAGGATCTTCCTGAAACAGACTTCAGCTGCTGTTATCGCCCTCTCCCCTGCGTAGCCAGGGATGCCAAGATTGGCATCCGCTCTTTCCTTGGCCTCTCTTGCTGCGGATGATAGAGATAAGTTCCTGTTTGATAGCCTTGCGACCAGAGATCTTGTAAGTTGCTCAAGCTGTTCTGGGTCCAACCTTGTCGTTACCGATGGAGGTAGTAGGCCCTCCAGGATACCGCCTGCCTCTGTTGCCGCCGCGTCCGCTGCTGCTGCTTCTTCTGCTGCCGCTGCTGCGATTGCGGCTAGTTGAGCTCTGGTTGGTGGCGCCATGGTGTTGTTTTTGGAGTATGTTGTAGGAATTCTTAGGCTTGTAATAGGGAGGTTGTTAGCTTTTGCTTTCGTGAGGAAGCTGTAATTGTGATTTTCTGAGTTTCGAAGCAACTTGTGGAGTATATTCTTTTCCACACACTTTTGCTAGTAAACAGGTTCATTTCCACGGTGTGAGGAATGATTCCTATCCAAACTCGAATTTTCGGTTCCCCAATACTTAAGCTCAATCGTTGTTTCCCTTTTATTGGAACGGTATAAAATATTCGTTCGTCTCTTATTAAATATTTGGTTTGCATTTTTTGTCATTTCTATTTTTTGTGAATGTGTTTATCCAATACTGGGTATGTTTATAACCTTGGCTGGGTTTGCCATCATATCATTTGTATACAAGTGAGTATACTTGAGCTCTTTTCTGTAGGAATTAAATTTGATTCCCATTTTATTTGTTTTCAAGGTCACGTTCTGGCTCCGTGTCTCTCTTTATTAATGGTTCTTTTGTAGCCGTTATGTGATTCATAGTACTGAACACACGCACATCACATTATTTCCTAGCCGGTGATTCGCTGTGGTAGCTTTGACATGTCCCTTTGCTATCCCCGTTGATGGGGATCTCTTGCAAGTGTCTTCATAGGTGAATAACAATATTTTGGTGTTCTTTTCTCCCTTACAAACCTCAGTAGAAGCCACGCGTATTAGCCTGGTGTGCTCTGCTGCGCTAGTGTTGTTAACCTTCTAAGCGCCTGAGTCTCTTCTGTTGGGGAGGATCTTTACCGTCCGGCATTTGGCTTCGGACCGTGGTCAACCAATGATCAGTTGGCAATCAGCTTTCATTTGTTACCCAGACTCTTTGAGTTCATTTGGGTCTGATAAACTCTTGTTTTGCTCTCGTGAGCTTACTACTTCACTAACATGTTTACACGTGTAATCTACTAGGTAAGTCTAGTGGTATTCAGTGATTTCAAGTATTAGTATTTAGATTTGTGAGTGTTTTCATATAAGATGATTACTTGGATCGAACCTCTATCGGTGCACTATTAGCGCACCCTTATTGTTAGCGATTTGGCGAGCCAGCTCGCTTATTTGTCTGTTAGTCATACGTGTGTTGGTGTATGTCATTTGTGTATATCTCATTCGTGTATATCTCCGAGTGTCCGTACTTCTGTAGGTTTGTTACCGGCGCTTTTCTAGAACGGCCAGGATGGTAGCGTTACTTCCGGTAAATATTTTTACCACAACACATTCCACAGCTGTTGTTACTCTAAAAATCGACCGAAAGGATAGGATAATTAAAATTTAAAGAGAAGTGAGCTCAGAGAGACGCTCTTATTAATACTATCTGTATTTTACATGGTAGATATCTTCCCCAGTTATTTGTTACTATCATCTTCTTCGTACCGATACTCTTGCTGGTTTTCCTGTGTTAGCGTCTCGTTGTATTGGTCATTTAATGGCATTGGCCATTTACGAGGTTAAGTGTCCTTGTTCGATAGGGCATATGCTTGTTCGTGATATATATATAATAAATGAGGCCCATTTGGAATCGGTATTGATTTTTGTGATTGCAATAAGTAATTTCCTCACGGGATGTTAAGTGTATCCATTTGAATATACTTAAATATTCCAAGTGTTTACCTATCAATCCGGTCTTTGGAGATGTCTTGTTTCTAACCGATTAACCTCTTTTGTTTGTAGCCTTAAGCGGAATTGCTTTTACCACTTAGGGATTTTCAAGTAGTGGAGGTGCGTTTGATTCTAAAACGCGATCATCAAAACAATTGTATCTCTCTTACTCCGTGTTAATATTACGCACCTCGGTTGCTGTCTCTTTATTTTCTTGTTGGCTTTTTCAATCAAATTTGATGCCGACAACATCCGTACATAACCTTTACTTGATTATTCACTGATTTCGCCTACAGCACCAAGATCTCTGACTCGGCATATAAACTGTTGTAACTCTAAAAATCGACCGAAAGGTATAGGATAATTGAAATTTAAAGAGAAGTGAGCTCAGAGAGACGCTCTTATTTTTACTGTGTATTTTACTGTATTCGACCGGTATCCCTGTGTTATTCGTGTTGGATGTAGGGATGTCTAAACCGGACGTAGATCATGTGTAATTTGTCGTAAGACAGAGAACACATGATGTGACATAGATATCTTGATACTTGAAGTCATTTTTATCTCTGGAGGAGTATAAGTAACTTTTTCAAGTGTAGAATGGATGTAAATACCGTAGAACGTACGTAAGTACGTTGCGTGTATTTTTGACCGACAGCACACCCCTTGATTCAACACTTAGTGAAGGAGTGTTGGATTACAAGTCGGTTCTCCATCTTGTAGAACTCTAGAACTTAAGTATGGGCTTAGATATCGAATCGGAAGATTGTAATCGTAGAATTGGAAGATTGATATCACGTAACGGAGAAGCATGAGTCATCAATGAGGAAGGAGAGGTGCTTGAGTATGTAGTGGTCGCGAAATTGACGGGAAGCTAACAAATCGTCAAATCGCGATATGATTGGAGAATCCACTCGTAGGAGTCAAGTGAGCAGCATCAAAGAGGAGAAGGGATCGACAGTCGACAAAGGGATCGATCGACCATAGCACAAATTGAATCAAATGGGAAACAAGACGCAATATTGATGCGTATCCTGGGGAGGAGATTGGGGAATCTGAATCGACTCATAGGAAGAAGGGGTCAAATACTGGGATCCATCAGTGCCACATGTAGTATAAAAGTCAAACGTTGAGAATTGCTTGCTTCCACGTTGACGGAGAGGGGAGGCGGATCCTGGATGAGTTACCAATCGTAGTCGAGGGATTGATGGTGTGTTTAATAATCAAATCAAATGCGGAGAAGAAGGATTGAGTATAACGAATCATGGAAGGCGCTTGATCGTAGAATTAGGAATCGATCCAAGGAGGAGATAATTCAATCGGAGTGGAAAAGAAGAATCTTAGAGATCGATTGACTCGTATTTTTCAAGAGTAAATTGGGGAATCAGAATCGACGCATGGAAACTTGATCGTAGATAGACGTAGATTCGAGAACCTGAATCGATTCATAGTGGAATCCAAAATCGGAGGGAAGAAGAGATGATAGCACGGAGTCGAAGCCGTGTGTATTGGTTGAGCTTGAGTACCGATTGAGTCGAAGTCGATGGTCGGTGACGGAGGGATCGACCATAGTGATTGGAGAATCAGGATCAACTTGTAGAAGGAACACAAAGAGACCGAGGGAAGGAATCAAGCATAAGTGGGCGATTGGCGAATTGTAAGATGTATTGTTCGGGATTGGAGAATTCGAATCGACAGAGAGAGTTGATTGAGGATCAATCGCTTCAAGCCATAGAATAGGATCTTTGTAGAGATGAAACGAGAGGGAATATCAAACTCGTCAGCGAAGGATTGTAGATACGCGTAGAGATTGAATGTCAACGGAGAGAACCGTAGATTGGGAAGTGATGGATATGGGATGGGTTGGAACTCTTATATCAATTGAGTGTCGAAGACGATGGTCCCCCCCCCCCCCTGGTGGCGGAGGGATCGACCATAGTGCAATTTAATTCGCCGGAAACAATTAAAGTCGGTTAGGGATGAGGCGAATTGATTGACAGGATCACAACGTAGGGGAGAGACATGATCAAATCATGACCCAGATTGTAGGGATCAATATGGTCGTATATCAGAGCGTAGGTTAGAACGATTATACGTGGCGCCGTAGAGACAAAAGGAATGTCTTTTGAACAGGAGAACTCATAGCCGTAGATGCAGGATCCAGATGTATCATTCGGTCGGTGGAGCGAATGGTAGATTGGAGAATCAGAATCGTCAAATTGAGTTGTGTGGATTGTTGTGTCGTCCGAGAGGAGGATTAGCTTGTCGTTCACAATTGTAACCGTAGAATCAAATATTGGTGTTGATCTTAGGAAGAAATGGAGCATCGATAATCGATTGATTGGACAATCATGTAGAGAGGGGGCCTCAAAACGAATGCCGATTTGTAGATTCGTAAGCATTGTAATCGAAGCTTAGGGGCGCCGGTCGACAGAGGGGGGGGGGGTGTGGAGTCGACCATAGTATAAATTGAATGGAAAAATGGGAGAATCACAACAGATGGGAGTCGTATCTTCGAAGGTGATGATGTCCCGAAGAGTTGATTGTCTTCAGTAACCGACTAAGTCGAAAGGATCGACCATAGTGGAAAAGCGAATGTAGGTTTAGGTTCAATTCAATCGTTGAATAGAATCAACGAGGTTGATTAGCGATGAGACGGATTGATGGAACTGGAGAGAAGGATTGATTGATGATCTTAACGGAGGGAGAGATCATGTTGACAAGAGAAGAATGGAAACGTCAAGGAGGAAGGAGTTGATTGCTGCTCCAAGAAGCCGTAGGGTGGAATCGTAGTACGTTGTGAATGGAAGAGCACATTCAAAGCGTAGATGATAAAGATAAGGATTCTAGTGGATAGAGGATGGGGAAATCGATTTCATATTCAAAGGATGGCGAGTCATATCTTGGAAGATGAGATTAGGGCAATAAGAATTGACGCATAGAGACTGGATCGTGTCTTTATTGGATGCCGTAGAAATACAAAGAGACGTGTCCTTTGGGGGGAGAAGAGGAAGGCGGACCAACGGCAAGTCAAATTAAATTTCTGGAATCTGCTGGTGGCGGGGTTACATGGACCGGTGAAACAACCCTGATTCAACACGGAGGAGCAAGTTGTTGAATTATTTGTCGGTGCATGGAATTGGTTTCAGTTGGATCTTTATCGCGTGCGCGCAATGGTAAGTAAATGTGTCGAGGCTTATGAGGAAGACTCTGTAATGCAGATGTGGACAAAGTAAGCGGCATGTGGTGATTCAGTTTTTTTGCACCCCACCCCTTGATTCAGATGCACACCACTCGATTCAATACTTATGGAGTTTGAATTTCATGGTTTCAATCGAATTCCATGGTGGGGAATGATAAAAAACCGGAGGGCGTACTCCATGGTTGTAGAAACAAAGGGAGTCGTATGCAAATGATCGACTTAAGCAAAAAACACAGATGTATCTTACCATCGGATCAAGGAATCGGTTGATCAGAGAAGACGAGTTATCAATCATCGTAGATTAGTAGTGGTGCAGAGCGGAGGGATCGATTGTAGTTTGAAGATCGAGATGATGGCAAACAAAACATCACGGCGTATCGTAGGAGTTGTTGGTACACCGGATTGGCACGATTGAAGTTTGGTGGAAGAGCAGGGAACTTCGCAGCGCTTGGAGGAAGAGTGATGGTGTAAGGTAACTAACTATCGGAATGGAGCTGACGGGATCGGAGAGAAAGAACGTTTGTTGGAGGAACCAAATAACCGGAGGAACCGAAGGAAAGTGCCGAAGAAGGAAGTACCCAAAGAAATATCGACCATAGGGGAAGACAGTCGAATTGATGTGTCGTCTTCGAAAGAACAAAACCTTTGGGTCTAGTGGATGCCACTATAAGCAAAGCCCGTGGTTGTAGCCTATAGGGCATAGGACATACACCCCCCATGATTCACAAGCAGGGGCGACTCCCCCCCGCGGCGACCGGAGCAAATGGGAGGTGGCCGGAATGTAGGAGACAATCGAAGGAATGAGACGTGACTGATGCTGGAAGGATTCAAGTGTCGTAGATGATTGGTTCCATTGTTGATCGATCAAATCGGGGAAGACAATATAGTCGCAGAGGATCTTCGTAGGGATGGAATGAGAGGGAATTTGAAACCATCAGCAAATGATTATTGAATCAAAGAGAAAGGACGCGTTGCGCAGAAGTAACCCAAAAAATGGGCCAAGGGAACGGTAGGAGGAGACAAGAATCAAGTGAAGACCGAGGTGGCAAAAGAACAATCGAAGATGGTGGGAGAGAGAAGTATGGCGTGAAAAGAAAGGACAGGGGGAAAGACCAGCGCTGAAGAAAGAGGCCGGCAAAGAGATAACCGAGTGGCGGAGAAGCGATCGGAGTAGAGCAGAGGCGGTGATTGGCCGAAGAGACCGTCCAAAATTGTCGTCGTTCACAGATGTCCAGAACAGCGTTTGCAGGAAGGGACACCAGGAAAAGAACCGAGTGTGGGGATCGCCGAGGAAGGAGTTAACTCGTAGGTGAAGGGTCATACAGTATCCGTATCAGCGATAGGACCAAATTGCACATCGTAGAGATGGAAGCGAAGAACGGACCGAAGGAAGGCTGTACCAAAAGAACGGCGAAGATCCAAACAAAAGAAAGATCTGAAGGAACGTTTTGTTGTAGAAGTACTCTAGGGTGCGGAAGAACAATCAAAGATGTGCTGCAATGAGGGGGAAAAGGTTCAGATTTTGTCATTTGGAGAAGACCAAAGAATGCTTGAGTAAGACTTGTGGTATCCAAAGAGCGAATCGTAAGAAATGGCTTGATCGTACGAGATTGATTGTAGATCAAAAAGAGAGATCAATATACGGGGACAATTGATTGATCATCGGTGTAATCGTAGAAAGTGAGCAAGCATCGATCCCCCCCCCCCCCTGAAGACATTGATTGATAAATTGGATTTTGTGAATGTGGATGCAAACAAGAGATCGAATAAACTGGAGGCGTTGAAGCGTAGGGGACCACGGGAGGGATGACAAAAGATCACGTTGGAATGCCAGCTGGAAGTAGTGAATTAAATGGTATTGAAGCCAATTGATGGATCGATAACGAATCGTGGATATAAAGGAATCGTAGGATCGAGTGATCATAGAATCAAAAAACCGATGGAGTGATCGGAGAACTTCGTAGCAATTGTAGGCATTGTAATAATTCGTTGGTCAGGAGAGAAGCGAGTAGAGAAAAAAAGAGGGAAGAAGAGTTGTTCTCAGTACTCAGTCAATGATTGGAGATGGATTGGATCGTGTATGTCGACAATAAACAAATCGAGAGATTGATCATAGGAATCAGCTTGAGTGTATATTGATTTGTAGATTGATTCGAAGTGTAGGACAAATAATCGAATCATCGATCGTAGATCGGATCTGAGAAGCAAATCATATCAATCGATTGAGGTGGATTGGGTGCTTGAGTATTCATCACCTTGAAAAATGTAGGATTGCAAGTGAATCATGGACAGAGTCGAGTGGTCGAATACAAGCACAATCAAAGAACATCGTAGAAAATCGATTGATTGTAGATCTTGAATATCGGTTGATCGGATTGGAGGATCATAGGTATCGTGGAGAGTAGATTGATCTGAGATTGATCTAGATGGATCGTATAGCAAAATTGTAGATCCAGATCCATACAAGTCCACTGAAGTCCAGTGATCGAATTGTGATCGTAGATATGGAATCTGTCAGGTGACGTCGTCATAGAGCAAATTGGCAATCAAGAGAGTAGCATGTAATTGATACAGCTTGATCTGGATAGCATCACGGTGCCAACAAGGGAGGTAATTTGGTGGGGTAAAGCAACTGCCTTTGGATGGGGGAGTTGCAGTCGGTTGCAATGTTCAGTCAAAAGTGTCGTAAAACCAATTCATCGACAAGATGTTGGCATATAGATGATACAGCTTGACCTTGAGGGCATCCCGATGGCGTTTGGAGAGTCGAAGGACAGGCGGACGATTCGGTCTGGAGGAAATCGGATTATGGCATTGAGATTGCAATGATCTCATGTACGCAGGAGCGGCGTTTGGATGGTCAGTGTTGCTGGCGAGTGTCGCAGAGGGTAGCAGCTGATGGCACATTGGAGGCTGTGATGTGGGAACAGATGTTGTTGGCACACGTCGGAATGTTGCAATTTCATTCTGAGGATTGAAGGTCCATCTGAAGTTAGTAGGTGCCAAAGGTGGAACATGATGGTCCGAATTGGGCGTTGATGGGGTTTCATGCGACGCAGTCACAGTGGACTTGTCCTGGCATTGGATTGGAGTCGTATTGGACTTCTCCTGACATCGTACACGAGAACTTGAAGAGGAAGTGGAGCGTTGGAAGGAGATGGAGTTGGATCGGACTCGGTGGAAGGAGACAGAGTCACTGTTGGGGGAGTATTTCCATGTCCATGCGTAACTGGGAGGAAAGGCCATGCGATAAATTTGTTTAAACGCAATGTATTCAAAATAGGGATCTGGTAGATCCAAGCAAAATTCATTTTCGTGGGAGATGATTCTCCTGGAGAATTTGAGGATGTTTGCCATGCGATTGTCGTATGACACGGCCGTAGGCATTGGCTCCAGAGACTTGGATGTCTCAAATGCTGTTGCTCCACCGTTTTTGTCATACACCTTGGTAAATTTGTATGGAAACCATCCACTTCGGAATCCCCAATGTTGGATGCTGAGTTCCAATCGGATGGTAGGATCCTTATTCCCATCAGAGTTGTATCTCGCCGTGCGTGCCGCGATAGCCAGTACTTGATCATCTTGAACCAGTTCTCTCATGCCGTGGTTGTCAACGTACCAAATGTTAGTCTTGTCAAGAAGCAGTTGAATGTGTTCTTTGTATTTGGCAGATACCTCTGATTCAGGGAGGTCTTTTGTGATGGATTCAGCGACAAGGGATTTGATGTTGGGAATTGCGCCTGGTCTGAGGGTCGCGGTGCCGTATTTGTAGGATATGAGGCTGATGAGATCAGTTAATTTTTTGGCGTACGCCGCATTCAGGTAGTTTTGGGTGGCAATCTCGTCAGCGTCTATGAACGAGAACTGTATGGCGTTGACATAGTTCCAGTCGGTGAGTTGTAGCCTCATGGCGGAATGGAGAGAACGGAGGAGCCGAAGGAAAGGTGGAGTGGGAAATTTGCACTCAATTGTTCGATGGCGTCGTGTATTCGATTCTAATGACCGGTGTTGGCGTCGGCAGAAGCGTTGAGGTGATTAAAGGAATTAACCAAAGAAATATCAACCGTCGGAGAAGACAGTCAAAGATTCGGAGGAAGAGCCGATGAAAGGACCGAAGGAACGTTCCAAAGAAGGAACCAAAGAAATTGAAGGAACAAACGTCGGATTGGTCCTCGGAGGTGCCGAAAAGACGGTCAGAATGTTCGATGGAGAAAACTGTCGAAGGTTCTTGTAGCTTGTGTGTCCGGAGACGGCGATAATTAACCTTGCGGGCCGGTCACAGATGTCCGGAACGATCGTTGGGGATGAGATTAATCGTCGGCGTCAAAGGCGTTCGGCAGAGAAACAATCGAAGTAAATCGAAGTATCGATTTAATGTCATTGTTGTAGGCCGTGGAGGTAAACGGGATAGAGATTGCTGTTTGGATTCGAAGTGCTCAGCGTTGTGAGAAGCAAATGATTGATTATCGAGATATCGGGATTTCGGAAAAGACCGTCGGAATGTTCTTCGTTCACAGATGTCCAGAGTAGTAGCGTTTGCAGGAAGGGACACTAGGAAAAGACCGAGTGCAGGATTGCGGGATGACCGAAAGAATGTTCCGAAGAGTGAACCAAAGAAATGACCGAGGGATAAAAGGCGTTGTACCGACGGAATTGTCGATTACGATTGATTGTCGGAACGATCCTCGGAGGTGCAGAAATAACCGAAGGAATATTCCAAAGTATGAACCAAAGAAAAGGGGCGAAGAAAGTTCGACGGGAAAAGAAACGATCAAGGGAGATCGATGTAATCAACCGGTGTTGTATGTGGCGTCGGCGTTGTCAAAAGAAGTGACAGAAAGAGATTCTTGGTAGAATGTTCTGTAGATGCACCTCTGATACGTACGCTTCTTGGTCGTGTATTACAGAAGAAGATTCTTGGTAGATAGACGAAATGACCGAACGAAGGTGCGGCCGTGTCAGGCGAAGGGATGACCGAAGGAATCTTCCGGAGGAGGAATGAACGTCGGTGTATGACTGTAGTGAATAAGGCAACTAACGTAGGGTGAGTTGCAGTCTGGTGTGGTTTGAAGTGTTGCGTAGCACTATCAAATGGGCGTCAATGGTCCGGTATGGGGATGATGGACGCGGAAGAAAAGTATGGTTGGGTGATTGCAATCGGCGTGCCCGGTGCAATGCTGGGCTTTCATTAAAGATGGCGGTGGTCTTTAGTTTGTAACTGTGTCAATCCAGAGAGCTGGTTGTGGGTTACAAGGCTTGTGATAGCGAGTACACCCCCTGATCCACAAGCTGGGAACAGAAGGACGAGGTACAGTCCAGGGTGCGGCCCTCAGAAGGGAGGCGCCGCAAGAAACGGAACCTGGAGTGGAGGTCTAGAATGTGCCGCACAGGGAGCTAAGCACACAATTGCCTCTGGTGTTAACCGTCAGTGGAGGTGCTGATCGGGCGGAGATAGAGGGCTCTATAACCTGTTGTAACTCTAAAAATCGACCGAAAGGTATAGGATAATTGAAATTTAAAGAGAAGTGAGCTCAGAGAGACGCTCTTATTTTTACTGTGTATTTTACTGTATTCGACCGGTATCCCTGTGTTATTCGTGTTGGATGTAGGGATGTCTAAACCGGACGTAGATCATGTGTAATTTGTCATAAGACAGAGAACACATGATGTGACATAGATATCTTGATACTTGAAGTCATTTTTATCTCTGGAGGAGTATAAGTAACTTTTTCAAGTGTAGAATGGATGTAAATACCGTAGAACGTACGTAAGTACGTTACGTGTATTTTTGACCGACAGCATAAACTGTGGTACATTTTCTCAACAAATGATTTGTTCCTGGATGTAACTGCCAAAATATCAGTTTACTCGTGGTCATCATCGCATCTCAAACATCACGACCAATGCATTTTTCTGATTCCTATTTCGTGTCGGTAGATTACGGTAGGGAGATTGCAGTAATATTGATTAGATTCTAAAATTGTGAGCATTAAGAATAAGTTATATCCGGACCGCACTGCACCTCTGTCGGTCCCTCTTTACAGGTCGTATATGTGTTGAGATGAATCGTATAAACAGTTATTTGCTTTGGCGACTATCACGAGTAACTGGTTTAGTCTGTCTGTATGTCCTTAACCGCGTGATTTCTATAGTCCCCGTGTCTTCGTGGTAGTAGAGAACTAGTAGAAGATACCTATCCCGCGGGTCTCATTTTTTCATCAACCCCATCTCGCCACATACACCTCATTGCTAGTTCAATTAGCCTGGTTCCACTCATTAATTTTGTGAGTAAGTCCGCGATATTCGACTCGCCTGGCTCCTTTGCAATCCGGATAGTTCCTGCTGCTATGCACTCCCTTGCCTTATGATAAGCAACACTATTATGCTTCTTCTTACAAGGGCTTTCTGGTCGTGTAGTGTTCTTCACGACTGACTCATTGTCACAATAGATATTGGTAGGTCCTTCTATTGGTATGTCCATCATCCGTAGCTTGTATCTTAGCCCCTCTACCATCTCGATTGCTATCCTAAGCGCGACTATTTCCGAGCCAAATGTAGATGTCTCAACGGTCGTTTGCCTCTTGGAGAACCACAAAATAGGTGCTCTGTTAACAAAGATGATGACTCCTGTATGGGATCTTCTGGTAGCCTTGCATCCCGCATGATCCGCATCTACAAAACATGTGGTAATAACAGCCTTCCCTTTTGGTTCAGGCATATCTGGAGGCAATAGCTCTTTGGCCTCTGGATAGAACTCACTCCAGTCGCACGACTGAAAATTTGACTCATCTACCTCAGGCATAGATGCATCGAACACCAACTTAGACTTGCTGTAATTCTTTAAGTATGCAAACAGGTGAAACAACTGGTTGAGATGACCTTCTCTGGCTTGCGCGAGATATCGAGACATAAGTGATACGGGCATAATGATATCCAATCGACCGAGTTCACATATCCACCGGAGTATCCCAACTAAACCTTGATAGTAGTTTTGTTTCTCCGGATCAAGTTCTGGTGACGCGTCTATCTCAGGCCTATACTCAGAGCTCAATGGTGACCTTGCTGTCTTGGGTAGTACCTTAAACGCGTATCTTCCGGTTAGTAGTTCTTCTTCAACTGATTTGATGGCTTTTGCAGTATACTTAGATGAAGCCATGGACCAGTACGGGTTACCATCTATGTAGGGCTTTCCTATATCAGCTCCCAAGTAGAAAGAAGGTTCTTCAACTGTTCCATTCTTCAACTTGAACTGCCTTTCTATCGCATCCATCTGGAACTTTGGATCCATTCCACATACAAGGATATCATCGACATAAGCCACACAGTACTTGTAGTAAGCTGAGCCATCTGGTTTGAACGCAGATCGGAGATGTACATCAGGATCTGCTTTGCAAGATACGTAACCAAGCTCCCTTAAGTGACTAGCCAAGTGTGATCGAAAAGATGCCCCAGCAACCGGGAGTCCATATAAAGCCCTTACAATCTTGCAGGGCCTTCCACATAGTTCCGACGCGAACCCTTGGGCCTCTGTAGCTATTGTGAAGTACTTCTCCTTGATGGGTGCTGTTAAGTAAGCGTTCTGTATATCCGCGCTGAGTACATCGAGGTTGTTGAGTGCTGCCACTAGGAAGAACAATCAAACCGAATCCCTACTGGGTACACTGGAATAAGTATACTCCTTGGAGATTTCTGGGACTTTGTGGCCATCCCCAACTAACCGGGCCTTCCGTGTTAAGTCGATCTTGACATCAAAGACCATGTGCATGGTTATTTTGGTATGCCCCACTGGTATCTTGTCTTCCTCATTGAATTCAAAGGCGATAGAGCTGTTCCTCATTTCTTTTGCAATAGCCCGAGCCCAATGATCGGTCCCCGTTTCTCTATCACTTGCTTTTGCTTCTGAAATAGACTTAGGGAGCCGGACCCCGTACTTATGGGACTTGGTCCAGTATTTGGTTTTAGCGCCAGATAAGATCCGGTCCTTTCTCGGAAGTACTTTATAAGCCCACCACTTAAACGCTGGCTCATTTATGACACCTTCTTCACGGGCGTATATTGCTGTTTCAACCGGGAAGCTTTCCTTCATATCACTCAGCTTTGCCCAGGATGTAGTGCCATCCTTCCATCTAACAAGGAACCTCCATCCTTTGGTTGTTGGCTTTGTTCTAGTTTGTCCGGACTTTGTTGTATAAGTAGCCTGTTGGGTAGTTAAGGCCTCCAAATCCCTTTCGAAATCAATAATTTCATCCATCAGGCAATACATGCGCCCTTCATCGTCAACGGAAGAATAGATACTCTCTGCAAGTGTATTGGCTGTGTAGATTTCGATAGACCCATCTGGCATAGTGACCTCGTAAGACCTCGTGTCTAAGAGGGGATTGTTGTTCTTTTCACCAATCAGCACACCATCCTTATCCCTGCAACGGCTCTTGACTAGCCCCCGGATATGTTGGTCCCCTATCTGTAGTAATACTTCAGTCCCAAGATACTCATCAAGGTCTTTAACAGATAGGTCATCAACATCCGGAGAAGAAGCCTCAGCTTCTGCCATGAGCACTTCATCCTCTCCCTCATATTTGCCATCAAATAGGCCCAGAGGTGGTTCGCCAAGCTCATTTTCAAGATAAGTATCAGAGGGTTCAACCTCATCGCCTACCTTTGCGTTGATATCTTTGTTGTGTGCTTCCAACTGTGATAGGATATCCGGATGCCTCCATTCTTCCTCTGATATAGCCCGAGTGCTGTTTGTTATGTGAACCTTCCCAGTCTTAAATAAGATATAGTGGCAATCTCCGCCACCGAAAGTATCCCCACATGGGCCCAGCCACCGGCCAAGCCTATTTGTCTTTCCATTTAGATCATACCACCAAATGAAGTCATACCAGTCATGGATCATATATAGGGTGATATCTGGGGTGTATCCGTGTACCAATTCAAAGCTAGTCCTTCCCATCGAAGAAGGATCACTCGATGCCACGAGGTTCATCCGGCCGGCCGCTAACATTCCGCAGAAGGCCCAGCACCTCCTGGGACTGCCCTTCTTAGAAGTCATCAAACGAATTGCCCTTCTTAAGTCCCCGGCACTGTGTTCAGCTGTATTCTGCCAAGAGCAGTGAGGTTGTATGTATGTTTGTCGGATGCGATACTCCGACCTGAGCTTGTTCCAACCGGTGTTGTGTGTCTCGTGGCTCCCCTGGGCCTTTGCCCCATCAGTAACAAGGTGTTCTGGAATTCCTACTTCATTGATAAAGCAAGATAAGCCATCGTGACACCGAACTTCTCCCCTGACAGGGTAGAAGGCCACATAGCCCTTTCCATTTGCAAAGATCTGAGCTGCTGTATCATTTCGGATGATACTGGGAACTTTGAACTTCATAGTATCGGCGTACCAACGACCCTTGAGCATCCTCCTATTCCTCCACTTCTGTGTCTTCAGTCTCTTTGTGATAGGCTGGGACAATTGTCGGATGCCGTCCTGGGTAGTGACTTCAATAGTAGCCTTGGCCCGCTTCTCACTGATGTTCCACATCTTAGCGATGGCCTTGGCATCATACCTGTCAACTTTGTCGAGGATCCGTATTGGAGGTCCCCATTGTCCTCGTCGTATGAAAGACTTCTTGTCGAGAGACATTTCTTGGTCTAGGACATCTTGTTGCCGCCTTAGTAGCTTCCTCTCCTTGGTTCGAGCCTTGGCTTCCTGTTGAATGGCAAGCTCAGCTTCAGATAATGAAGGCTTGGTGGAAACATCAGAAATCATAGAACTTGCTGAATTTCGAAGGTTTTCTTGGTCCTCCCCGGTGGTTCCAGCAAGAGCTGAAATGAGTCAGGTGGAGACGTCCGTTGGGGTATATCCGGTGCGTTGGGAAGGAACTCTATTAGTACAGACAGAAGCCAAGTAGAGTAGCCGGTTCGTGTCGTACCCTGTGCCGAGTGGTTCTGGATGAATCGTGGATGAATATTTGACTGGAGTCCCACAAGCCGGCAGGCAACCTGAAAGAGTAGCAACAACCCGCGGGAAAGAGGCATTGGTGGCTTCTTCTTCCTCTGCAAAGTGAGAGGAGTAGGGGTCCCAGGTGTGGGTATCTGTAGCCAGTATATGGTCACAGGTTGCCAGTTCCTTCTTTGTAGGCTTACGGGAATCAAAATAGGATATGACTCCTTCGACTTTGAGAGGGATGAAGAGTTCAGTGTCTTCAGATTGGAATGTAATCCCGTGTGTAGAATTGGAGTCGTATTGCCTTGGGGTGTCCTCAACCTTGTTGAAGTTGCAGTCCCGTACTTGATTGGGACATACCAAGCTGTGTTGCAACTTGGCGCCAAAAAACAAAGCCTGCCCAAACACCAAGATGTAAGTAATCCCATCGGTTGGGTCAGTCCAAGCTGTGGCGCAATGGGCAATAGGGACATTCTTAAGCGGTGAGTATGTATCTGAAAATGGTGCAACATCCACATATGTCAAGATAGAATCCAATGAATCCAGTAATACCATATTTGATCCCGCGGCTGTTGTATCAGCGTGGCTGTCCAACTCGCATCGACCGTTATCTGGAGATGGTGAGCCAAAACTCTTGATATGGACTATCGGCCGGCCTACCCGGGATACAATTGACAGGCCCCGGCCGGCAAATCAGTCTTGGTTCTTCTTCTTGTGAGTATGGCTACCAAACTGATCGCCGGCCGACCCTTTTGCTGTAGTGTTGTCCCCTTTGGCTTCAACAAGAGAAACTTGTGCAGACTTTGAATTGGAGTTGAGAGCTGGGCGTAGGGACCGGACTTGGTTCTTCTGGGCAGCAGACATAGTGACCCAGATTTCCTTTGGATAGATTTTTCCCTCCAGAGGTCCATCGTAGGTACCTGAAGTTTTCTGTTTCTTGTTGCCGTATTTCTTGTTGGAGGAGGAGTTGCTATCATTGTTGCGTTTGTTGCCCCCTTTTCCCTTGAAGGAAGAGATATTTCTGCGACTGCCTTTGCGACTGGCTTGCATCTTCTTGATACCAAGCGTTTGAGTGAAGTGGGCGGCAGCCTTGTCAAAATTGTCGTACATGCCACCTGCTTCATTTAGGACCAATTGCACTGCCATCTCGAGTCTTGGATCCGAGATAGAGTGACAGAAGTCAGTAACAAACTGATCTTCCGGTGGGAAGGCCTTATGCCGCAATAGGAACTCCTTTGCATCATACCAACGCCTCTTGTGCTTGTCAAAACTGTAGTTCTTGGTGTCCCCGGAGTAGGTAGAACTCTGTAGGAAGGCCCTCTTTTCTTCTATGAGAAGTCTTACATTCGTTGATTCGTATGCCTGGGAATAGAGGGTGAAATATGCCTTCCTCCCATCCCCTTCTGATCCAAGGCCTTGGATGTAGGACCAACCGGGACCCGCTCCCACCAATTTGAAAAGGATTCCCCATAGTGTATTGTTGTCTTTTGTCCAGTGGGATCCTGAGTGGACGGTGCATCGTATAGAATATTCATTCCAGTTGGCATACGTATCTGTTGGAGCAGATCCAACGGTTCCCCCCCTCTCAGCATCACCGACCATCGAGTCCTTTCAAATTGTGTATAGTAGAGATGTTTTGGTGACACCCCTTTTGTGTCTAAGATACTCCCTGAATCGTTCGTTGAACTCCTTGAATTTCGACATTGCAGTGAGTGGTTCTGGGAGAGTGAGGTCCCCGGCCGCTGTGTTGCTGTCATCCTCCTTGAGAGACTTGAGGCGGTCCCGGGTCTTGGATTCTGCATCCGGATCAGCTACCCAGTCAACTGGGGTAGCTGTAGCTCCAATGAGGGGCTGAAATTCGATCCAAGCCACAAACAACTTGAGTCGATCCCCGAAAACCCTCCCCACATACACTTGTTTTGGGTCCGGGCAGTAGTTGTGTTTGGTCTTGTTGATGCCATTCACCAGGGATTTGATAGCAGATTCGTCCATGTCTCGTAGGGAGTCAGTACTGCTTTAGCCAGTCCGGAAAAGCTCATCCGCCGTGATCCGGTTCAGCCCGAAGGATTCCAAGATTTCTCGGAAAACTACCTCTGTCGGGGTTAGAGTCCTTTCCCCTGCGTATCCAGGGATTCCCTCAAGTTGATTAGCGCGTTCGATTGCGTCTTGAACCTCCTGTGTGAGCGACGGGGCCCGGTTAGTATCCATCATGGTCCTAATGAATTCCATTTGCGCTGCTGTAAAACCAAGATTGGCAGGAATGGCTGGTCCATTGTTGGCAGGTCCACCAGCTACTGGGTTAGCTGCTGCAGCCGCTGGATTAGCGGCCGCATTGTCGTTGCATTGGTTCTGTCGAGCTGTTCTTCCTCTCACCATGGTTGGTATTTGGTTCGGAATAGTTGTTTACTTGTTCTGTAAGTGATATATGAATGATTTTCTGAGAGAATTTTGTATTTCTCAAGCAATCACTTTCCTCGCGATATCACTAGTAGTGGATATTTCTAGTGGTTTCTCCTTGTAAAATTCTGCAAACGTTTCTATTCCGAATGGTAATCGCTCAGTTGCCCCTTACTTAAGCAAACTGTTCGGGTTCCGATTTTGAATCATGGCCGTTGATTTGGCTTATGAATCCCTCTGCCGGCCGTTGAGTTTATTCGTGCGGGAATATAGTGACCGTTAGATCCGGCCCGCTACACGTTCCCGTGGGAATTTGGGGCCGTTGAATTGTTTTCACAGGGATTGGGGCCTTTGGTTTGTTTTCCCGTTATTTTACGGTTACAAGTCCGCCGGATCCCCCTATTCGGCGGGAGTTGAAATTACTGTAGAATAATTCAACTGCAATCTCTGTGTAGGCTTAGAACAGCTTAGTGCACACGTCTGTACGCTGTCCCACCTCTTGGTAGTATCATATTTGCTTGTATGGAGGAATCGATCCCTCCTAACTGTTGGTGTTACTGTTGTTGTTGTTGTTGGTGGTGGTGGGGTCGTCTACTCGTCCTTATCGTGTCATTTCGAGACGCCGTGTGGGTCTCTTCCATGTTTGAATTGGGACACGTTTACATGTGAATGTAGAGACTGCGGTTGTTCTGGCCCCCCGAATTCGATGTGTTGTATCGATGGCGTTTGCTTGTTCCCCTAGGCCATTATGTCGTTTGAGGGAAGCAAGAGATATTAGCTCAAGCCCGGCTGCACTAGTGCCATTACCCATCTAAGTGCTCAAACATGGACATAGCCTTCAGGGGAGTCTTTGATTAACCGGTGATCAGTCGGTAATCATTCTCGCTTCGTCCATTGTCGTGTGGACACTCCTTATTCGGTTAGAGACTGGGTCTGATAAACTCTGATTCCTATTTCGTGTCGGTAGATTACGGTAGGGAGATTGCAGTAATATTGATTAGATTCTAAAATTGTGAGCATTAAGAATAAGTTATATCCGGACCGCACTGCACCTCTGTCGGTCCCTCTTTACAGGTCGTATATGCGTTGAGATGAATCGTATAAACAGTTATTTGCTTTGGCGACTATCACGAGTAACTGGTTTAGTCTGTCTGTATGTCCTTAACCGCGTGATTTCTATATTTTCCATAGTAAAATCATCTGCCAAAGAAGTTTGCGTTCAGTAAGACTCGTCAATTACTTAACATTCGCAGTAAAAGAGTTCCCTTTCGAATGACAGTGACACTTGACAATTGACAATACACTACCGGATGAAACATGACAACGGCCACTACAACCAATATTCAAAGCAAGACTGTCCCCTTTTTCGTATTGCGAGTATCCACTGACCGATTTAAGGCATTGTTCACAGTTCCATCCAGAATGGCGGAAGCTCTCGTAATCCATCCTATTTTGTGTCGAGGAGCGAGTTTCGACTTGAAAATTGACTCTGTGAGTCGATCACGAGAACGCAACCTTTCGGCCGAACCTAATAGCACTACTTTCCTATCTACCGAATTTTCCAGCCCGTACCCAGAAGAAACAGCACGTGCTATAGCCGAACGTCTCGCTATACGACAAGATGGTCCTTCTCCAGCTATTTCCAATCTCTTCTGAGGATAGCCGCGATATTTGTCAGGTATCCAAAATTGATTCACCGCAAATTCACGCAATCATTGTCGGAAGGCGCGGCGAGCTATAATATTGTTGATGCGCCTCATCGAAACACTACATCGGCGTGCATCGTTCTCGGCATTATTGTGATTGGACCAGCATTCGATTTCATTAAAAAAATACCTCGTTGTCTTCGCCTTGAAATAAATGAAAGAACCCTTTTCATAATTGACTGGGACGATGTTGGATTCAGTTCCGACGCCGAGTTCTCGGGTCAAACTTCATCGGAGTACCGGTTGTGACACGCTTTGAAGCGTTTTCAGAATTTTGACCGTTTCAAAGATCCTTCCGAAAATTGTTCTGGTGGCAAATTCTGTGCCGGATGCTACCGAAATACGTGTATTCCCCACTCGAGCAGGTGGCGTGTTAGTGAGTACAATGGAGGAAGTAATAAGTATCGTTCTTGACATTCCCCTATCCTTGACCAACTAGAAATGATATTCCAATACATTGATGAGGAGGTCTTGTGCGTGATCATCGCCCGTTAGACAAGGCAGTTTTGTGTTATCTTTCGATTCTTTCGAATGTATTGAATTGAAGTCTCGAGAATCCTATGTCCGATCGAAACAGCAAAGAGTGCATTATGTCCTCGGCAGGTCGAGTTTATTCGTTTTTTAATACTACGCATTTGGTACCATACCGCTGTAGCTATCAAAGCAAGGAAATCAATCAGCTCGGAGGTCAAATTTAAATTTCCAGGATGTAGTAAAAATAGCATACTTTCAAGACCTCAAACTAGTGCTTGCCTGGTTTCGTTTCATCCACGTGGATTTCAGTTGGTAGCATACCGTTGTAGCTATCAAATCAGCTCGGAGGTCAAATTTGATCATGTGCTTCATCTTTTACATGAAATAGCACCATAAAAGAGCAATCTCACGATGAGCTCACATCTCGGTTATTTTAAACATCATGTTAGGTTCATTTTTTAGCACAACTGATTATAGAGCCCTCTTCTATCTCCGCCTGTTCAGCACCTCAACTGACGGTTAATATCTGAGTAAATTAGTGTGGAAATTGGCCCGGTTACCGCCGCACTCTTAGGACTCCCCTTCAATTCCCGGTTCTTCCCTTCTATCGACGACAACTTTGCCGGTGCGCCGACGATATCTTTCCATCGTCGATTCCTCCGCCATCGTCGCTTTCTCCACCGCTACTTTTCCCTCGTCGATTCCCCTGACGATATCTTTCCTTCTGTCGACAGTTTCGCCGACGACGTTTTGCCAACGACTCTTCTTCTTCTTCTTTCTCCCGGTATGCTTCGAGATCAGGGGGTGTACACGCTGTATCCAAACATCAACTCATCAACTCACTCCACGTCGTTTACAACAGCAATTACAAGACCCATTGTCATCCCCTGCTCACAAATTGGGGGGGGGGGGGGGGGTATTCACCGTACGCACACCATTCTTGTTTAATCAGCAATCATTACCAATTTTGACTGGAACGCACTCACCGACATAAACTTCTCCTTTGGCAAACATATTAGAGCTGCATATGGCGACCAACACCTCGACGTCAATGATGTCTACGCACAGCCCTTGGACTGGGACTATATGGCTCGCCTATTCCTCAACGATAATGCTGTGAAGACCCTCAAATCCGACCCTATCACTATCCTCCGTTCCATCATTGTTGATGCCATCATGGAGGAACTCCCCGCCCGTGAAGTGTCCGTAGAAAATAGGAAGTACATCTCCCTCCTTCTCGATCACACCCCCTTTGGCATGTTGCCGAAGGCAGAAAAACACGCGTTGGAGCTAAGCATCAACCATCGGGAATCCCGCCGACAGTGGAATTCATACCTATTTGACATGGTTTTGCGCTACTCAACCACTCCCCCCCCCCCCCCCCCCCCAATCAGATACCCCAGCGTGCCACTTCAACCGTCTGGGGCACTTGCTGAGGGTACTAACTTCCCAAGCCCCATTCTCACATCGACGCAGCCTCGCGCCGTTCTCGCCTTTACACAGCATCCAGAAACTTCCTCTCTATCCTCTCCATTTTGCTTCAATCCAACGCCTAATTGTGCGATCGATACTTCTCTCGCTGTTGCGTGCATGACCAAGCGACACCGCGATGCTCTCACCATCAAGCTTTATCACTTATATGCTAATATCTTGTCAACCACTTGGTTCTACGATGGATGCTCAGTTTAATTCTACAATTCGAAAAATATACTCCATTTTTTGGCAGCTACCATCCTCTGATCTGCTTCCCGTCCATTGAATTCACTATGGAACAATCTTATCCCCTGTTTGTGAATCAGGGGGTGTACGCACTACGCTCTAAGGTTTTGTATAATCCACAACCATGGACTTTGATCGGAGTGAAACCAACGGGATCCAACTAATTTAAATTTCCAGGATGGAGTAGATAAAATAGCATAGTTTCAAGACCTCAAACTACGAGTGCGAGTAGTATGAGTACCGTACTTGTACGACAAGTTAGTGCTTGCCTGGTTTAGTTTCATCAGAAACTGCTAGGCAGGTAGATTACCGGTACGTAGTGATAACAGGTAATAAGTCATGAGGCATGCTGAGGGTACAAACCGTGTGGTATTCCGCTCCATACGATTGAATTCCCACGATTCATTTGAAGACAGAAACTTCGCCAAATTCTGATCTCAGTCATAATGACTTCTTTATTGAAGAACGTATGAAATACATATCTTCGTAGTTTTATCATGGGGAAGAACTTCTTGTTCCGACAGTTCAACGCTTAGTCCCCATAATCTTAAAATTAATTCATTTCTGACACATACCGTATGTACCGCTTACTTGTACACATAGTACATTGTACTTCCCGCCGAGGCATACGACACTGTTTAACAAACAGTCAAATAACTGCGTCAACCTAGCTTTCACGCAGGTAACAATAAATAAACTACTCCTGATAGATTGTCCAGCAATGGCAAACTACTCTGTCATTCCTTTCAAGTTTGGCTTTGACCCAGAGTCCCTTGTTGAGAAGATAGAATACAAACACACCACAACCAACAATGGCGTCTCAGAGACTGGCAAGGTCAAGGTGCGCCGCTCATTACTGCAGGAGCATCACTCTTTCAGATGATTTACACCAACAACAAGTTTTCACATGCAAAGAAGACACTCTCCTTAACTACAGGACCCAAGCTTTACGAGAAATTCTCTGATCTCCTTTGAGAATTCGCCGATCACAATTGGCGGGATGAGTTTATGACAGTCAAAATGCAGGAACTGTACCAAACTTTGCTCTTGCAATCAATGCATTCATCAGTTATAAGTTTAACAACAACTGAAATGCTTATTGAGGCCACAAACGTTTAATCAACAGCATCAAAAAGGCCACCAACATGACTGTACACCACCAGTTTGTCTCCATGGTCACCTTCCAGCCATGTAATCCTTCCCTTACTCCCTGGACACCCAGCAGCCAATGGGTTGATCAATGACGGCAACTTTAGAAGCCTCATCTTTGAATCCATGCCAACGAAATGGAAAGACTCTTATAAAGAACATCACTCAGCAACCTATAAAGATACCCTTTGACAAAGTGTCAGAAGAATGGATTGATATAAAAATAAATCAAATATAAAGAGTAAGCAGAATCAAGATAATTCCTCCCAAAACAGGAATAACAACAACAACTATTTATGGCAACAATAATTGCAACAACTACAATTGTCACTATGGAAACAACCAAAACAATCAAAATCAAAACAACAACAACAACAACAATAATCAATTGAATAACAACCACCATAACCCACAAGGTTCAAATAACAACAACAACGATTCCGGAAGAATATTGAACTCCTCACCTTGTCCAATCCATCCTGGCAAAAAACACAATTGGGGACAGTGCCTCCTCAATGCTAACAATCCAAATAGATCCAATTGAAATAGCAGAGATAACAACAATAACAATGATGTCCACGTAAATGATTACAACTCCAAAAGCAGTCAATCAAGCAACTCTTCAACGTCCTATGGCACTTCTCATGAACCAAAACAACTCATGTGTATTTTCATCAAAGAATCCCCATAAGAAAACACTCCAGAACCTCGGGTAGATCTTTTCCATGAAGACATTGATATTGATTTGGAATATTACAACACAGACTTGCAAAGATTCCCTGAATCAATGTCAAAATCTTTAGGTTCTCCCAACAAAAATAGCAATGTTGCTCCCAATAGCAAAATTGACGACACTGATCTTGCTCCAACAACAGTCAGTGTTTGTAATGCCATCAACCAAGTTGCAGGAAAATACTACCTGAAGACCCTCTCCAATTCCAAAGTCACCAATAATCTCATCCCAGTATCATCAATTCCCCCTGAAGCTACAAAGCATTCACTCAACCAACCAATCCAAATGCAAAACAACCAACAGCAAGGCCACCTGCACTCACTATATGATCCTGGAGAATATAATGTATCCAGAGCTCTCCTACTCCCTAAAAGTGCTGCAATTCAAGTGTTGCATCTTGAACCAAAACATCAACTACCATTGCCTAATCAGATGCCGAACCATGAGAAACCTTGGAATGAAAATGGACTTTGAAGCCTGCACCATCAAATGGTTCAACAAGACTATACAATTCCATCCAAGGAACTACTTCCTCGACAAGACCATGCTCCACAAAGTCGTGTCTGCAGAAAGTCATTCCATTGCTGAAAGTTACACCAACCAATTGGCCCAACAAGCCTATGCATATTGATCGACAAAATACGAGAAAACTGACCTCAACAAATTAGTATCTGAATAGCAACCTATCAAATCATAAAAAATCCTGTCACCTTAAGATCCTTACCAACCATGAGGAACTTTTCGAACGTCTCAAGGACAAAGAATTAGGCATCTTCCCTAATCAAGAGTTTCACATCAATCTCAATGATGGCACAACGTCATATCACATCAAACAACCATATCCAATCCCTCTACACGATCAAGAGGCAGTCAAGAAAGGAAACAACCAACAAGTACAACTTGGAATTCTTGAGCGATGCTACGCCACTGAATGGGGAATACCAACCTTTGTAGTACCCAAGACAGATGGCTCCTGTCGACTCATTGTTGACTTTTGAGAACTCAACAATGCCACCAAGAAACTCCACTATCCTCTTCCAAAGATCCAACAATACATCTTCTTCCACTGACATACTAGAGGCTTCAAGTGTTTCACACTATCGATGTTATCATGCAGCTCCATACCTTCAAATTGGAGGAAGCTTCCGCCTGGCTCTGTGTCCCCGTTACCACTTTTGGAAAATTTTGACTCAACGACTGACTCCCATGGGCTTCCTCCACTCTCCTAGCTGGGCCCAAGAAGACTGCATGGAACAAATGCTTCTCCATTGACAAACATTGAAATGTACATAGATGATATCTGCTGTCGGTCAAAAATACACGTACTGTACTTACGTACGTTCTACAGGAATTATATCCAATCTACACTTGAAAAGTTACTTATACTCCTCCAGAGATAAAAATGACTTCAAGTATCAAGATATCTACGTCACATCATGTGTTCTCTGTCTTATGACGAGTTGCACATGAGCCGGTTAAGATATCCCTACAACACGAATATTACAGGGATACCGGTTCACTACACTTCTCTTTAAACTTCAATTATCCTATACCTTTCGGTCGATTTTTAGAGTAACAACAGGTTATAGAGCCCTTATACCTTCCACTAACAAGTGGATACCTTAAGCTACCTATCTCCGCCCTGTACAGCACCTCAACTGTTCGGTTACCACCTGAGGATACTTGGTACGGGACCCGGCGACGGGCTGTATCAATAGACCTCCACTCCAGGTTTCACTAGTCTTGTTACCTGCGGCGCCTCCCTCTTGAGGGCCGCTTGTTCCTTGCGGCGCCTTCCTCCTTAGGGCTGCACCCTGGACGTACATCTTCCTTCTGTTCCCTGCTTGTGGATCAGGGGGTGTACTCGCTATCACAAGCCTTGTAACCCACAACCAGCTCTCTGGATTACAGTTACAAGATAAAGACCACCGCCGTCGTCTTTAACAAAAGCCCATTGCACCGGACACGCCGATTGCAAACACCCATCCATATTTTTCTTCCGCGTCCATCGTCCCCATACAAGACCATCGACGCCCATTTGATTGTGCTAAGCACCACTTCAAACCACGACCGCCGCACCGTCACGGATCATTCCGACGGTCCTTCAATATTTCGATCGCTTGTTCCTCCTTCGGAACATTCCTTCGGTCGCCTACCACAACACAACCGGTTAATTACATTGAATGGCTCGTTTTTTGTTTCGTTCCCACAATTACAACCATCAAACGATTACATTAATTCCACAACATCGAACGTTCTGACATCGACGATTTGACGATCGAACGATATTTTTGACAAACGATTGTTCCATCAACGGACGACGACATTACCATGCCGGCAACTGCATTTGACTGGAATCAGATCCAGGACATTGCAATCCAATTTGGGACATTCAACACCAAGGGCAATGCCCACGAACATGAAGACCTCAACAAATCATTCTCCCACAATCTAGAGTACGCGGACGGCCTATTCATCACAGACGATGATGCCAACGGACCCAAAACACTGGCTCTGGATCCAGTCACCATGCTCAGGGAAAGCATTGTCACCGCAATCATAGATATCCTCCCCCCCAAGGACCGAACCGAAGTCAACCAACGACACATATCCACCCTCTTTGCTGACGCCACTTTCTGGTATGTCACTCCAAACCAATCAGTACGAAGACTCCAAAACAAGAACGCAATGGATAAGGCGGGAGAACAAGCTATCTCGAATGGACAGAACACCATCCTCATAGAAATCAGAGCCACACACTGGGGCTTCAAACCAGATTGGAATGCAATACATTTTGGCGAGATCTATGACACCAACATCTACAGTTTCCCTGAAGCAACTCAAGACCGATATGGTAAAAGCAACATCTGCGACGCTACAATGGTAGCAGATGAAACTGCCAACGCCTCCAGGGCCCGATTTGCCAATTTACTACAGCGCAAATACATCAAACCAAAGGCCGTTCCTCCAAACACTGCCATCTTGACTGTCCCTCTCAAACCCGTCGAATCCGAGAACCATACGGCTATCCACGTTCCTTCATCCTGTGTGACCTCTTCTTTGGCTACTACTGACTTGCCTACTAACAAGATGATTGACTCAGATGTTGTGGCCACTCCTTCCACTACCACAACAAGCGTTCCTCCGGTGACTGCCAACTTGGGTCCCCTTCAGCCAATTGGTCCAATTGCCGATACTCCCTCCGTCAAAGCTCCCTGTTACACCTGGACCTGGACTTATTCTCCCCACAGTGAATTGGTCTCATTCCACCGCGTCCGCTCTGACTCCTTCCTACGTACCACTTCTTCAAGTCCTCCTGTTCAACGTCAGGAGAAGTCTTTCATTGTGACAGCACCATCTGTATCACCATCTGCATTGACTAAATTTGGTCATCATCAAGTTCCACCTTCTGTCCCAGCCAATTTCGGATGGACATTCAATCCTCAGAATGAAATTGCAACATTCCGCCGCTTGCCAAAATCAGTTCCCGCACCCCAGCCTCCGTTGTTCATTCGACTACTACCAGCTGAGGACACTGACCTTCCAAACGCCGCTCCTGCATACATACGATCATTGCAATCCCCATGCGGTAACCAGATTTGCTTCCAACCTTATCATCAGCCTGTCCTACGACTCTCCAAACGACATTGGGATGCCCTGAAGATAAAAATGTATCACTTGCATGCTAACGTCTTATCGATCAATTGGTTTTACGATACCGTTGACTGAAAATTGCAACCGACTGCAACTTCCCCATCCATAGTTAGTTGCCTTAAACCATCACTCTTCTCCAAGCGCTGCAAGGTTCCCTGTTCTTACACCCGACTTCAATACTGAAAATCCGGTGTATCAAACTACTCCTCCGATACGACTTGATTTTTTTGGTTCGCCATCATCTCGATCTTCAAACTACAAATCTACGACGATTACGATTGATTACGTTTGCTGCGCCACTACAAATCTACAACGATTACGCTTGATAACTCGTCTACGATCCCCATCAGGGGGTGTATCCCCTACGCCCTCAGGCTTCTCCGTATCATCCACAACCATGGGATTCCATTAGAATGGCGCCCTCTTGATGTCTTCAATGCTCGATGTGCTCCAACGGTTTCTTGATCCAATTCTACGATTCGACTGTGTTTGATGATTCCCTTTTGTATCATTCACAACCATGGAATTTGCCCTCCGGTGTTGTATCATTCACAACCATGGAATTCAATTGAACCATGAAATTCAATTCCATAAGTGTTGACTCAAGGGGTGTGCATATGAATCAAGGGGTGTGACTTGGCTAACCACATGACGCTTACTTTGGACGCGTCTACCTTACAGAGTTTTCCTCATAAGCCTCAACAAATTTACTTATCATCCGCGCACGAAACCAGGATCCCACTGAACAAAAATCAACGAACCGGCAGGTAATCCAACACTTCTTCAAGTGTTGCATCACGGGGTGTGTTGCCGGTTAACACAAGAGAATTCACGTGCTGAAAAGATAAACGAGAGTTCAAGTATCCAGACAAAGATATGATTCAAAGCTTAATTAACATACGAGCTAGATGAGGTCTCAAACAGCAGGAGTCTACTAATCGGCTTTAGACCCCGATCTTCAATCCTTGACTTGATATTCTCCTTGCATTCCTTCAGATCAATCCTATTCTACGGCATCAAATAATGACACGATCCATTCTCTACATTGATAGATTTCAACATACGTCCTCTCCACTGCCGTTTGATTCTGCATCTGTGGCTATGAGCCAATCCCTCTGTCGACATTCACCCTGTTCTTCGATCATCCCTTTGAATCAACATTCCGTCCCAACCCTGGAATAACGTTTGATTCAAGCAGTTGCATTTGCTTCTGAACCATCCGAACAATCAAACGATTATCGATGTTCCCATTTCTTCCTAAAGATCAACATCATTATTTGATTCTATGGTACGATTGTGAACGACACTTCAATTCCTCCTCTCGGACGACCCTTGGCCATCCCCTCCGTGACACCAAGTATTGCTCAATAAATCCTCTCCTTCGTGTCTTTACCCCAGATCGATTATTTGTCATCTCCTGTGGTCATGTGGTTCCGTGCCCATATTTCCCCGTGGTACTTCCTCGTCTACGTGTGCCTCCATGCACTCCCACACTTCTCCCCTGCTTGTGAATCAAGGGGTGTGTGTCCTACGCCCTAAGGCTTCTCCGTATAATCCACAACCATGGGATTTGATTATTGTGGCATCCACTGGACCCAAGCGTATTGTTCCATCAGCGCAAACCCTTCCATCTCCATACGCAATATACTCTTCTCGAGCCAAATACAATACACACGCGACCCCGCTTTCGTATTCCGTCTTGTCTCCAACTTGATTTGACAAGTTTCATTTGATTTATACTATGGTTGATCCCTCTGTCGACTGGCGATCCCCTCCTCTCCACATTTGATTCTAAATCTACGGCTTGAAGCTGTAACGTACTGCTGTCATACCTACCAAGGTAGCGTACCTTAGTACCTACTACGAGTACGTACTGCAATCTACCGTACAAGTCGTACTATCCAAGATACCATTCGAAGGATACGTGCGATCGAACTAATGAGACTTGGGACCACTCTAAGAATCATTAAGAAGCGAGCCATTATCTGTATACAATGGTATACCGATACCCGGCAGGCGCACGATTCACATCACAACTCTCTATATGAATATCCATGAGCGATCGAAGCTAGTAGGGCCGATCGAAGCCAGCATGGCCCGATCGCTCATTTATTTTATCTGTTAAGTTTCCATCCATTTTTGTAAAGTATTAATCCATTCATAATTATCACTCCTACTCAAATTCTACCCCTAGTGTGTTACACAGTAATTACTCTTACCGCTACTGTAGAATAACGAATTTTTCGAAGAACGAATTTTCGAACAACGGCTCTTTCTTCGATAACAAATAACCTAACGAATTTTCGAACGAAGTTTCTTGCTAACAAATCAACCGGAACGAAAGACCAAAAAGCGGTCTCGATTGTTAATCAATAAAACAAAGACAATTCGACATTGTTAATCATCGATAAAACAAGAACAAAACAAACAAATCAAATACCAAACCAGGCAAGTATCAACCATGTCGACCGGATTGCATCGAGAACCACCAATCACCTATGATTCCAGCTTTGACCAGACTAAGAACAAACTTGCCACTTTGAAAGTCTATGATGCTGATGGTAATTCACAGGAATGGAAGGTGCCCATCTTTTCAGAAGACGGGGGCCTGGAAGAATTATTGTACTGTGAGGAAGCCTTTCTCATCGCGGCAAGCACCCTGCCACTCTCTGAAGACCGATACTATGAATCATTCACCAAGATTCTATGCCCTGAAGCACAGCGCAAATGGCAGGAGACAACCCGCGATGACAATCATGATATAAATTATCCAGCAAAAATTGAAGGCTATGAAGAAGCAATCAAGGACTACATTCAAGAACACTACTGCGATGCAGGGGATGCAAAAGACATCATGCAAACCTACATCCGCAGCGAGGCATGTAAGAAACCACATGATACCACCTCCAAGGATCATGCTTTGCGCATCAACCGGCTCATTCGGTACTCGGAGAAGCTGCAAGGTCATGGCCAAAACCTCAACAAAATCAACAAAACCACAATACTGCTCCACACCTTCCCCAACCTGTGGGTTGAGCAATATGGCCAAATTCATGGTGGCATCACTGCAGAAACATCCATCCAAAAGATTGTGGAATATATGTCCAGTCGAGAACGAGAGTCCAAGCTGAGGAATGGAGGAGGCAAAAAACAAGGGAGACGTCCTGGAAACAATGCCAACCAATCCAAACGCAAAACCAACAACAAAAACCAAGGACAAAAATCTTCTAATCCCTGTCGCATTCCCGGTCACAACCATGACTGGTCTGAGTGTCCCAAAAACAGGTACTCCAAACAAAAGAAAAAGCAACGCGCCGACAACAAGAAAAACAATAATGACTCCGCCGGCAAAACCACTACAACCAGCAATGAATCATTCCAAGCACACATGCAGCGCGCAAAGGAAGCTTTCCTCCAACAACATGGAGGCAAAGCAGAACACAGCGTGCAGAGCGGTGAGCAAATCTGGCTTCCTTGAGGCCAACCAAGAGCAGTCACCCTGCCTCCAGCTCCACAGGACCTGGATGCCAATTTGGCACAGCCAATTGGGCTCGCAGGAGGAACTCTCTCCACAGAAGGGGAGAAACCTACAGAACGTATATCTGATGTTGACAAGAGCTCACGACGAGTCCAGTTTGAACCGGATGAACGCGTCGGAAAAAATAAAAACAGAAAAAATACAAACGAAAACAAAAATGAAAATACGGGTACAGAAGCCAAAACAGCCAAATCGGATGACGATTCGATCGGCACGGGTACAATAGCAGCAACATCGAGACGGTCGATGACAACAAGCTGGACCTCGCGTCTAGCAAAGACCCTACAACCAAAAACGGAATACCCCGTATCTACCAAACATAAGAGCGATGTGGCTCCTATTGTTTTAACAACCATCCAATACATTCAAGGCATTCCTGTAAAAACAACAAAAACAATGCTTGCCCTACTCGACAGCGGCAGCACAACAACCCTCATCAACAAAAGGGCACTTCCCTTTGGAGTTCTTCCAATTCAATCCAAAACAAGAACCATCACAACCACAGCCAATGGATCATTCGACACCTCGTTGTTTGTCGTAATGAAGAATCTCAAGCTACAAGAATTTGGGAACACAACAATTGAGCGTTGTGAGGCCAGATTATTTGAATCCAAATCATGCAGATATGATATTATCTTTGGTCGCAATTTTTTACACAGCACCAATATCAACTTGTTATTTGAATCCAGCATGATTCAATGGAACAACCGACAAATTCCAATGCGCGAAACAGCCAGTTTCGATATTACTTCAGATCTGCAAGAAGCATATTTTCAAGCATTATTGGAAGAATCCATTGATTCCGAGCTATTTGCCCATGGTGCAGTATCGTCTTCACCTGTCATACTCGATAGAGCTTATGAAGCAACTGATCCAACCTCGGTCGCTGAGCAACAAGCACATATGACAGCATCAGAAAAACAGCAGTTCCAAGCTGTCCTATCCAAATACCCGAACATTTTCAACGGTAAGCTAGGAAAATATCCACACAAGAAAATCTCACTCAAACTGAAGCCCGATGCCAAGCCAGTTCACAAGAAGCCATATGCAGTCGCATACAAAATAGAAGAACTATTCAAGAGGGAACTCCAGAATCTGGTAGATGATGGAGTCCTCAAAAGATGTGATGGACCAGCTGAATGGGCATTTCCTACTTTCATCATTCCAAAAAAGGATAACAGGGTTTGCTGGGTGTCAGATTTCCGAGAACTCAATGAACTGCTAGTCAGAAGACCATATCCAATACCAAGAATACAGGACATCATGCATCGACGCGGCAAATACACCCACTTCACCAAGATCGATTTATCCATGCAATACTATTGTTTTGAACTGGATGAACCAAGCAAGAAATTATGTACCATTGTCACACCATATGGCTGCTATGAATACCAAAGACTGCCAATGGGCGTGAAAATCTCTCCGGATGTCGCGCAACAACTCATGAAAGATATTTTGCAAGGTACGGATTGTACGGTCTATATTGATGATATTGGAATCTGGACAAATGGCACCTTCAGCCACCACATGCAAACAGTGGACACAATTCTGCAACGACTAAATGAAAAAATGGTCTCAAGTGCAACCCTCTCAAATGTGACTGGGCTGTACAGGAAACTGACTTTCTCGGATTTTGGATGACTCCTGAAGCAGTGAAACCGTGGAAGAAAAAGATTGAAGCTATTCTCCGCATGGACAGACCCAAAACAATCACTCAAGTCAAGTCTTTCCTAGGTGCTGTTGGTTACTACAGAGATATGTGGCCGAGAAGATCACATGTCCTCTCTCCTTTATTTGAACTCACGGGAACTCCCAAGAAAACTGCCAATGGGCAGCCTAAAACAACAACAAAGTCGGCCTTCACATGGGGGCTGGCTCAGGAAAAAGCCTTTGAAGAAATGAAAGCCATGATAGCAAGTGACGCGCTGAACACATACCCGGATCTGAATCTACCATTTGATATCTACACAGATGCATCAGATCTACAACTGAGCGCAGCCATCCTACAAAAGGGAAAACCAATTGCTTATTGGTCCAAGAAGCTGAATGCAGCTCAGAAGAATTATACTACGACAGAAAAGGAACTCCTCGCAATAGTCTTGTGTTGCAAGGAATTCAGGAAACTACTATTAGGCTGTGAACTCAACATTTACACAGACCACAAGAATCTCACCTTCAAAACCCTCTCTCCGCAGCGAGTGCTCCGATGGAATCTCTTTCTACAAGAATACAACCTCAAGTGGAATTATGTGGAAGGACCCAAGAACTGTACTCGCGGATGCATTCTCACGACTACCCAGGATGAATCCACCTACAGTGGGGGAGAAACAGAAGCAAGGCAAAGGAACTTTAATCGATTTTCTCAAGTTAGACGTCCCTGAACAAGCAGATGAAGAGCTTTTTCTACAAGAATTCCCAGAGGTATTCCCAAACCTATGCCATGACGCAGACGATGAATTATATTCATGTCTACTGAACAATGAGTGTCTGGTCAACCTGCCAACACTCCAGGAGATGGAATGCCCAGTGAATTACACCAATATTGCTCAACATCAACAAAACGATGAGACGCTACCAGCCAAGCTACAATTACCAACCTTCTTCAAACAACAACTTGGTAATCAGGAAATTGCATGCTACTCCAAAGCAGAAACCAGAGAAGAATGGAAAATCTACATTCCAACCTCCCTTGCTCCACAACTACTCAAGTGGTACCATCTACTATTAGGGCACTGTGGATCCACCAGGCTCAATCAAACCATAACTGCCAGGTTCCACGTGGAATGACTGGCCAAGCTGTGCCAAGAGTACATATGCCTGGATGATTGCATCAAGTACAAGAGCAGAAACGCGAGTTATGGATTGCTGGCGCCCAAGCAAGCGCCATTGGCACCATTCAGTGAAGTGCATGTGGATCTGATTCGGACCATGGAAGGTAACAGCCCAAGGAAAAGTCTACAACTTCAAGGCTCTCACGTGCATCGACCCAGTTACCAACCTGCTGGAAATCATTCGCATCAGAGATAAATCAAGTCAACATGTCTCCAACCAATTCACCAACTGCTGGTTATCCAGATATCCAAGACCAGTCAAGTGTGTCTATGACAATGGTGGAGAGTTCCTAGGCCATGAATTCCAAAATACACTGGCAGCCTACGGAATTGAAGGTGTGGCTACCACAGTAAAAAATCCTCAGAGCAATGCTGTTTGCGAAAGAGTCCATCATACCATTGCAGACACCCTGCGCATATTGGTACATGTAAATCCGCCTCAAACCAACACGCAGGCCACGCAGGTCATGGACAATGCATTAGCTACTTGCATGCACGCAACCAGATGCGCAATCAATGCATCTATGGGGTCATCTCCAGGAGCCCTGGTTTTCAACAGGGACATGCTACTGGATATCCCACTCACATCCAATCTCATTGCCCTACAACAGATTCGGCAGCAGGGCATCAACATGAATCTCCTACGACAGAATGCCAAGCGCATCAAGCACGTATTCAAGGTTGAGGATAAGGTATGGATGAAAGAACCAGATCCAGACAAATTACAACCTCAGAAGAAAGGCCCATATCAAATTGTTCAAGTACATACCAATGGCACAGTAAAACTGAGGCTGTCTCCAAATGTCACGGAAATAGTCAACATTCGAAAGCTGACCCCATACAAAGAGCACCCAGCAAATGCGGATCCAGCACAAGACGATGCACCGGCCAATAACGATCTAGACATGGAAGAAGTCTAGTAATGAAACAATGATCCTCAAGTCACTCATTGGGGGACTCTGTAACGTACTGCTGTCATACCTACCAAGGTAGCGTACCTTAGTACCTACTACGAGTACGTACTGCAATCTACCGTACAAGTCGTACTATCCAAGATACCATTCGAAGGATACGTGCGATCGAACTAATGAGACTTGGGACCACTCTAAGAATCATTAAGAAGCGAGCCATTATCTGTATACAATGGTATACCTGATACCCGGCAGGCGCACGATTCACATCACAACTCTCTATATGAATATCCATGAGCGATTGAAGCTAGTAGGGCCGATCGAAGCCAGCATGGCCCGATCGCTCATTTATTTTATCTGTTAAGTTTCCATCCATTTTTGTAAAGTATTAATCCATTCATAATTATCACTCCTACTCAAATTCTACCCCTAGTGTGTTACAGAAGCAGTCAATCTAATCCTCAACATTTGACTTTATCCTACGTTTAATCGATCTCTCCATTGATGCTCGATTGAACATTCAACAAGTCTCCAGTTCGAATTTCATACAATGGTCGATCCCCTCGTCAACAAATCAATCACCTTCGGTTCGATGATCGTCACATGGACACAAATTCCAACTATACAATCAGATCTACGACCCACGATTTACGATTGATTGATACTCAACGTGTTTCAAACCTGGTTCTAATGACCGATCTCCGATTAATCTCCTCATCCATTTTGCGACCACTACATACTCAAGCACCTCTTCTTCAATGCTACTCCAATTCTACGATTACAATCTTCCAATTCGATATCCAAGTATCCCTTAATTGGAGTAAAATAAGGTGCATATACACACCTTATTTTGTACGTAAAAATTATTAGTGCTTTGCAGGGGTCCTGTGGAGTTGTTGAATACGTAGTTATTGTATGTATTGTAAGTATGTGTCAGTAAAATTATGGTAAGAAGTACTCGTACGATAACGCGTACAATTTCTACTAGTAGTGTGCATCAAGTAAGATCAGAATTACCAAAGGTGTTCTGATCTGTACCAATTCTTACCAGTAGGAATGGGGTTAGATTTGAACAAGCAAGCTGTAGTAGCTACCGGTAATTACGTGCTACCAGATCTACAAGCAAGCTGTCTATGTTCTTCCCAATCATACCAATTTTTTGAAGACAGTGCAAATCCTGACCATTCCCAACCTTACATTAACTCAATCATCAACCCAAAAACTCACCAGATTTGAAGACAGTGCAAATCCTGCCAATCCCCGACCAAAATAAAACTCATTCATCAACCAAAAAACTAACGAGATTTGAAGACAGTGCAAATCCTGCTCATCCCCGACCAAATTTTAAGTCAGTCATCAACCAAAAAACCCACCAAACTTGAAGACAGTGCAAGTCCTGCCCATCCCCAACATAAAATTTACTCAATCATCAACCAAAAAACCCACTAGATTTGAAGACAGTTCAAATCCTGCAAATCCCTGACCAAAATATGACTCATTCATCAACCCAAAAACTCACCAGATTTGAAGACAGTGCGAACCCTGCCCATCCCCAACCTAAAATTTACTCAATCATCAACCCAAAAACCCACCAGACTTGATGACAGTGCAAATCCTGCCAATTCCCGACCAAACTATAACTTACTCATCAACCAGAAAACTAACCAGGTTTGAAGACAGTGCAAATCTTGCCAATCTCTAACCTTAAATTAACTCAATCATCAACCCATCAACCCACCAAACTTGAAGACAGTACAAATCCTGCCCATCCCCAACCTAAAATGAACTCAATCATCAACCAAAAAAACCACCAGATTTGAAGACAGTGCCAATCTTGCCAATCCCTGACCAAACTATAACTCAGTCATCAACCCAAAAACCCACCAGATTTGAAGACAGTGCAAATTCTGCCAATCCTCGACCAAACTATCTCAGTCACCAACCCAAAAACTCACCAGATTTGAAGACAGTGCAAATCCTGCCCATCCCCAACCTAAAATCAACTCAATCATCAACCCAAAAACCCACCAAACTTGAAGACAGTGCAAATCCTGCCAATCCCAAACCAAACTATAACTCAGTCATCAACCCATAAACCCACCAGATTTGAAGACAGTGCAAATCCTGCCCATTCCAAACCTTAAATTAACTCAATCATCAACCCAAAAACCCACCAGATTTAAAGACAGTGCAAATCTTGCCAATCCCCAACCAAACTATAACTCAGCCATCAACCCAAAAACTCACCAGATTTGAAGACAGTGCAAATTGTGCCAATCTGCGACCAAAATATAAATCAGTCATAAATAAAAAAACTCACCAGATTTGAAGACAGTGCAAATCTTGCCAATCCTCCATCATAATAAGACCAAGGTCGTAAACGTCATTGGGTTATGTAGTTAGATTGTTATTTTGGTTTATTTTACTGTGTTGGAAAGAGTTATCGATAAGATTATGATCGGATTGTTTCTGGACTATATTGTTCTCTCAATTACTAATTTGTCTTTCCTTTGTGTGGGGATACTCGTGTTGAGAGTTCGATCCTCATATTGCGTACCTCTACTCAGTGCTTTAAGTATCTCTTGATACTCACGAGCGCTTATGTATAATTTACTTATCGTACGCAGCATATTGGTCGCGTCTCACTTTTACTTATTGCACTCAGCTTGTGATAGAAGATCTTGGAATCGTACGTCTCGCCTTATTTACGTATCCTCACGTATATGTAAATAGTACATTTACGTATCACGTATACGTAAATTCTCACGTATATGTAAATTCTCACGTATACGTAAATTCTACGTTTCACGTATACGTAAATTGTACGTTTACGTATCACGTATCTTTTAGTAATTCAACACACCCTTGGATGGTCCTTGGACTATCCGGTTCATACAGATATAGAGGCCTTATCTTTTTATGGTGACTGCCCGGGTGGTGTTTGGTGGGGTAATCCGCTAAGTTCTGTTTTCCTGGCTCCCAGAAGATATTGAACTGCCCTTGTTCCGCCCTGTCCTTCAGCCAATAGAACCGCATATCGATTGCCTTGGACCGTTTTTGCTTGATTGTACCATTCAATATACCTTCGGCGGTATTGTTGTCCGTTTTTAACGGGGTGGCGGGTTGCGCGTGCCCTAGTTCAATCAAACATTGCCTGATTGGTAAGGCTTCCCTCGCATTAAGGAACAAGGATGCAACTTCAGCTTCTGCAGCCGACGCCATGACGTTCTTGATTATCTTTGCCAATACTAATATAGCGCCGTTGAACGTGTGACCGGATGTATCCCCTAGGTAATGATAACCCCCAGCTCGGCTCTTGGCCTCTGGGCATACTAGGTACGCTGCATCACTATCCACTCGGAGTATCATGTCACTTGCCCTGTAGATTATGGTTGCGTCAGGATTACACGCTGCATAGTTGAGGAAATATTTCGTGGCGGCTAATGCCGTTTTGTTATCCTTGGCGGAGGCAATATCGTTGAGCGCATGTAACATCGTGTTATCGACCGCGCGGGCATAGAATAGGAATTTTCCTGTGACTTGTTGGATGAATTTTATTTCCTCGTCCGATAGTGTTGTCGTGTCCTCGAGTTTTGCGTATTGTATCTTTTCGCCGTAGGCGGGGACGTCCGCGCGTGAAGGGCCCGCGTACGTGTGTGTGGGCCTCACGTGTTCAAATTCTTTCAACGCTTGCTCCACGTAACCATCCATGGACAATCATACTTCACGTTTGTCGTAGTCCCACCGCAGATGAACCCCAACGTACTGTTTTCCCGACCAGTCCACCTTGAATGTATATTTGGCTCTGACGGCCGCTATTAGGTGATCTACGTCTTCTTGTTGGGTGTACTTGATCCCAAAGTCGTCCACCACTAGGGTAAAGTTGATGTCCTGCTCATTATGTAAGAACAGTCCTTCTGTGTGAGGTGCCTTCCTGTATCCGTATTTCTGGAGGTGTTCAACTAGGTCGTTGTGGGTGATCTTCCCGCTCTGTTTTAACCCATACCATGCCTTTTTGATCCGGGCATATACATACTCCCCTTGAACCAGGGTGGAGCATAAGTACATGTTGGATATGTCTCCGGTACAGTACTTAGCCCCTGGGGAGGACACTACGCTGTTCCAGTGGGTTTTTATGGTTTCCATGCTTGCTGTCCGGGTGGATACGTTTCCATGGTATTCCAGTTGGTCTCCCCCCGCAGTGATTCTCGTCCTGTAGGGGTCGGCCTTCTCGGGGCGTATAGCGACTGTATACCGGGGATATGTGACCTTCTTGTGTATGGGCACTTCGGTTCTCCTGATCCAATTCAATACGTCCATCCCGTCTATGTTATTTTGCTGGAAGCCTTGGAATAACCGGCCGAACTCGTCTTCACCTGACTTGAGCCATAGTTCTTGTATCTGCGCTTTGGGGTGCTTGATTAGATCACGGTATGCTGCCCATTTGTTTAAGTCATCATCCCATATGGACCCCCCACATGCTAGCTGGGGTCTATATGCTAAATTGTCTGTTCGTAGGGCCTGTTTTGGTACGGGAAAATGAACCGGGTCACGCGGGTAAGTCCCCATTAGGGCCTTGGGCTTAACGTTGGGTTTTGAGTAGTATTGGTCGGATTTGTAATATCGAGACACTTCACCATGTGTGTAGTCGGCAATGTCTCCATCGGTGAATCTTACTCTGTAGTATTGGTTGGTCTGATCATAGCTTACAATTTCACCTTCATACCACCCTGAGTTGAACTTCTTTCTAATGATTGTGCCCACGGCCCAGGGGTGTCCCCGCCGGGCGCTGCGCTGTTGTGTAGGCGGCACCCTTGGAGGTTCGCGCGCATTCCCTGGTTCGTTGATTGATTTTGTATTGGGCCCGTTTGACACCATTGGAGGTTTGTGTGTGTTTTTGGTCGTATCACTAAGTGTGGCCTTGGGCCCATTTCGCTTTTGTCGCGTACTTATATGCAATAGCTCTCGTATACTCCGGAGGGCCTCGTTCACTTGAGTTCCCTGTTCTATATAAGGGATTGGTGGATGGGGTTTACTAGCAACTTCCTTTAGGTCTTGGAGAATCATGAGCAGTCGGTCTGTAGAAGAGGTATGTGGCATATCGGTCTTGGGAAAAAACGCCACTGTGTTGCTGATTCTGTTAGCGCGGCTGGCCTCCCCGACGCATGTGTAATTCCTGTAGTGCTTTAAGGCCGATCCAATGTAATAACCCCTCGTACCATGGTCCTGCCATGCGCCGCGTTCTTGAGCCCTGTCATGAATAATCACCCGACAGCCCATAGGGGCGAGGGGGTGTTTGTTGTAGTCATAGATTCCGCGTCTGAGCTCATAAGCTGATAGTTTTGGCTGGGTACGTGAAGCGCGTAGCAAGTTGAGGGTAATGATGGCCTGTGGGATCAGTAGGTCCCAATCGTCTACCAGAAACTTGTCATCCACCCCATTCAACCCAGCTATGAAATGGTTCTTGAAGGTCTGTATTGCCCTTTCTGCATGGTTGAGACGGTGGTCCCCAGGTGATGCTAGTTGGTAATCGAGGTTGTTCTTTGTGATGTATGCAATTAGTTTCTTGGAGGTTTCGTTGTCCATTCGGACTATTTTGGCGCTCACGTTGTCCTCTTTCATCCGTGCGTAACACGCCGCAAATCCATGCAGGAGGTCTTCGCTCTTGCGTGACTGGATGGGTTCCACGTCAATATAGTTGGAATCGTAGTTGTACATGAGGAATACGTACTGGTGCCCACGGCGTGACGTGACGGGGTATCTCCCCGGTAGGTCCCACGCGATGAGTTCCTTTGGCCCGTCTTTGGTTCGCAGTCCTGTGTGGTTGGTCGGTTGTATTTCATCCGTGGAAACTATATCCACGCAGACGTTATGTATCTTCTTTTGGTCGACGTGGGGCGGCTCTGTATCGGCTGACGGTCTGTTCTTTGTCTTTTTTGGTTTGCGCGTGCTTTGAATGCCTTGTCGGACCATTTGTAGGTGTCCCATAGTTGTTTCTTCTGTGAGTGGGAGGTATCGGTTGGCACGTTGTACCGTGAGGCCCGGCCACGTGGCAAATTAGCCGCGTTCGATGGCGCAGATCCACGTCTCTTTAGTGGGGTACCCTGCTGCTGCGTGGTAGAAACGTATCAGTTTGGGGATGACTTGAATCTGGTATGCCCCTGCCCCCGTGTGTATTGGATATTCGTTTTCGTGATGGCTCTGGTCGTCGCTGGTTGCGGTGGTTTTGGTATCGAGTTCGTCGGCGCTGGTTGCGCAGTTTTCGTTTTCGGTTTGCGGGGGGGGGGGGGGGTCTGTCACCCTTGGAGGTTGAGCCGTCCCCGGTGGAGGGTCGGGTTGATGGAGGGGAACCATGTATAGATTCCTAATGGGGTCACGTTGCCCGGTGAGTATAATTTGTTGGGTGGGACCGATAATGGTCACGTCGTCCTTTGTGAACTCTACCTGGCACCCATGATTGCATAATTTAGGTACGGAAACCAAGGGTAATTCGACTTCATTGAACTTGTGGCACCCACGAGCGCCAATGGGGAGCCGGGGTAAGTCCAACAGATCCGTCGCTGTGGAGTGCATAGTGCTCCCATTGGCGCAACCTACTGTCAGTTTACCCGGCGTTTCTTGATGTGTCCCCCCTTGGTATGTTGATGGGACAAAGTGGTCAGTGGCCGCCGAATCCAGGGCCCCATACCCTGGTGGGGGTCGGATATGGAATGCGACATCGTGTGCAAATGTGACGGTACACTGTGTCCGAGGGAGGATATCACGCGAGGGATCACGTAGGATACTGAGTAATGTAGAACCATGATTACTAGATTTATGTATACTACTACTGTGGTCCCTCCCACGCCGTCAGGATCGGAGGGGGGCCTCGAACACCCCACATCCGCCGCCATTGGGACTGGGTCCATTCCACTTCATCCACCTGTCGTTGTTTCTGGTGGATCCTCCCATTTGGTTGTCGTATGTGGCTCCCTCCTGGTGGGTGGTCTTGTTCCTCCTGTTGAAGCAATCTCGTCCGGTATGCGAAAGGTTGACACCGCAAGAGTGGCAGTAATATTTGTATTGTTTCCACTCGTGGGCGAGCGGGCGTCCTGTCCCGGGCTGCCTGGGGCGACTGGCGTCTGCCGCCTTAAGTCAATTGACGTCTGCTTGTAGCGATGCCATGGCTGTTTCCCACTGGTGTGACATTGTCATCGTAGAAGCTGCTGTCGCGGTCGACGCTGTGGTTTTGGATACTCGTGAATAGATCTCACGGCACGCGTTGGCCAGCTCAAGTTGTTGGGCCTCGAGGTCAGTGAAACGCCGGTCGTTATGTATGTCCACCATGTTGGCCGTTGCAGTTTTGCTGTGGTATGCGCTGTACAACTCCTTTAGTCGTTGTCCCCAGAACTTTTTGTAGTGTAAGAACTCGTCACTCTGGGCTATGGTTGTCCTGTGTTGCTTCCAGTCCTCATTAACCCTGTGGAGGGTAATTGGGTCATGTCCGCTGCGCATGAATGCGTCCCGGGCATAATTGATCATTTGTGCTGAGGATACTTCTGCAGTTTCCGGAAGTAGGTTGATCTGCCATTGATACTTAGTTAATTGTCTGAAGTACTCCTTGGGACCAATTGGGCTCGGTGAATATGATAGGGCATTCATTTTCTTCGAGAGCTCGCGGGTAAGCTGGTGCTGGGCATCAGTTGTACAGAGGTCAGCCTCCATGGTCTAGAATGCAGCCAGTACTGTGGTTCCCCTGGGGAATGCCTCGGAGCCCGGGTCTTTTAAGTCATCCAGCATGGTGGGGAACTTTTTGTCGGTGATGAGTAGTGCCTCTCTATCATATTTGTTCCACTCCACGTATAGGGCGCGTCTGCGTTTCCATAGTTTATACGTGTCTGAGGTGAGCTCTATTGTACTATCGAGTTCTTGAGGCTCTGTCGGTGCTGTGGGATATTCGGCTCCAGCATCTCTTGCCTTGTATTGTTCCTCACTCTCCAACAGGAATGCATACCCACTTCCTTGTAGGTATTTGATGGATACTACTTCAGCCAATGCGTTGGCTAGGGTCTTTTTGAACTCGTACACATCTACGCTCGTCGGTATCGCTATGGGCTTCAATTGGGTCTCATCCAGATGGTCCTTGACCCCGGTGTAATCCTTCTTCTTGACCATCTCGTTGTCGGTACTGTCTTCGTTGCTACTGTCAGCTTGTTTGGTGTAGTCGTACAGCAGTTTGTTCTGTTGTTGTAACAGGGTCTGTCTCTCTCTGGTATATTCGAGTATATCCCAATTGTAGAGTTCAAGTTCCTCCAGTTGGTCTCTGAGGTCTCTAAGTTCGCGTGTACCGGCCACGTGGGATGTGTCTAGACTTGTGTCCGGGGTGATTCCCCTGGTTGCGGGTTCTGTATTGTTTTCTTCAGTTTGTGTTCCCTCTGGCATTGGGTAGTAGTGTAATCTTATCGATAACTAATAAGACCAAGGTCGTAAACGTCATTGGGTTATGTAGTTAGATTGTTATTTCGGTTTATTTTACTGTGTTGGAAAGAGTTATCGATAAGATTATGATCGGATTGTTTCTGGACTATATTGTTCTCTCAATTACTAATTTGTCTTTCCTTTGTGTGGGGATACTCGTATCGAGAGTTCGATCCTCATATCGCGTACCTCTACTCAGTGCTTTAAGTATCTCTTGATACTCACGAGCGCTTATGTATAATTTACTTATTGTACGCAGCATATTGGTCGCGTCTCACTTTTACTTATTGCACTCAGCTTGTGATAGAAGATCTTGGAATCGTACGTCTCGCCTTATTTACGTATCCTCACGTATATGTAAATAGTACATTTACGTATCAAGTATACGTAAATTCTGACGTATACGTAAATTCTACATTTCACGTATACGTAAATTGTATGTTTACGTATCACGTATCTTTTAGTAATTAATAACTGGTAATTTGAATTATGATCTAATTAGGTTAATCTAAGAGTCCGGACCTCTATTGGAGTGTTCCGCGTATTCTCGTGTTAGCCCATTTGTTAACACATGCAATCCCTTGTTGTTTGCTTATTAAGCAATTGATCGCTTAATTAAGCGATTCCGTTATTCTCCGGATTGATGGTGAAGCATGTGCGACCAATTGAGCATATCAAGTCTCATTCATTTGTGATGGATTCATCATGATAGTGCCTTGACACTTAGTCATTGTAATCCCGTGTCACTTAGTAGATCGGTACAGTATTTAGCCTTAGCCGGCTATCCGCGATTACTTTACTTAATGATACTCGTCGCCGATGATTGATCTATTTCTTATCATACTCAGTTTGCAACCATTTCATATTACGTATTCATAATACGTATTACGTATTCGTAATACGTATTGCGTATTCGTAATACGTATTACGTATTACGTATGTGGTACGATACGTATTACGTATTTGTAATACATACGTATACGTAAAACGTAATTTGTAATGTGTAATACGTATTGTGTATTTGGTATGATACGTATTACGTATTTTCCGTTTCATATCACGTATTTTGCGCGTACGCAAATTCACGCTTGATTACATATCCGTAGTACGTATTACGTATACGTAATACGTAATACATATTACGTAATTTACGTTTCTTCACTTAACAACTCTAATTCCGGTTGTTCTCCCCGGAATTGGTGGAGTTGTTAGTTGAACGTTTAACACTAACCCTAGGAGTTGACAACGTAACCTTGTAGACGGAGTTTATGTGGGGGGGGTTTGGGGGGGGGAAAATACGTAGAAATATTAAAAAAATCTGTTTTTAACAAGTAGACTTGGTACAAACGCTACGACTAAAAATCGCTAAAAAGCTTAGCCAAACATTTATTTACGGAAATGAGACGCTTCTTCTAAAAGCAATAGTAATATTTAGTGGCGCGCATTCATATTTATGGTAGCAAACTCTCATTTTTATGGTTGCAAGTAACCATAAGATATAACCTGAATACAGATAAAAATCATACGATTCTCATCGTCGTCATCATCGGCCCGTCGTTGGTACGAATCGAATTTTTTCTGTAGTCGTCATCTTTGCCAGATGAGAGTCGGACTTGATGTACTTACAGCTATCTACTCTCATACGAATCGAATTTATTCAATCGAAGATACGAACGAATCATAAAACCGAGGTGCAAAAAAGATCGGTACCGGTACGCTCGTAATTATCAGTAGCTCGTACGGGTACAACTTGCTTGCTTGTTCGAATTTAAAATAGAACTCGCGCGAATGACGTCACAGTACTACAAAATCATGTAGAATTCTACATGATGTACTAGATACTTCAACGAAAATCGGACGCGAAAAAAAAAAATCTCTCTCACACAAACACACAGTAATTTTATTTTCTACCCCCAGACAAAAAAATCACTCCTTCCTAGTTTTTAGAAGATTGAAGTATCCTCTACTCGTACCGTACTTCGATGGATTATTTTTTTTCTACCTCCCGAAAAAAAAAACTCCTCCCACACAAACAGTAATAATATTTTCTTACCTTGCGACAGACAAAAAAATCACTTTTTCTACCTCGCAACAAAAAAAAAATCACTTCATAATCAGCCTTCTGACATCCAACTTATTTGAGTAGAGTTGCTATTTGGCACTCCGTCGGTGAACGTGGGATTCCACCTTATACTTCTTTATCAGTATTCGGCAGGTTATCCGTGCTCTTATATTTTAGTCTGAAATAACAGCCTTGTACTGGAAAAAGAATTAGCTCGCATAGGACAAGAGGTGGTTTGCTGATAGATATTGTTTGAATTGGCCCCCAAACATATATGTCTTGAAAGCAATAAATCTCTATCCATTGCTTCTATATCAACAGGCACGAGGTACTGTTTTTCGTGACAGAGGAGTAAGAAGGCTGCAAATCAACGGCAGCAGCAACAACAACAAATTCATCGGGACAATTGTCGGAACGTCGGAACGTCGGAGCAACAAGCAAAGGTAAGAATGAGAGAAATAGGCACCGGCACTGGCAATGGCAATTGATTGGTCTTCCACTCCACCAGCATTACTGATAATGTATTTCCTCTCTGTTTTTCTTCTTATTTTCATAGGACCGGATCGCCAATCGAACCAGCAACCGGGAACACGAATCGCTGGCATCGAATCCCTCCTCCTCCTCCACCGGCGCAACCCCTTCCCTTGAAATCGTAAGCATCGAATCGATCAGACGAATCGAAGGAAACAACAAAAGTAGGTGTCGGCGTCAGCCTCGAATCGATCGGACGGCAACAGTCTTTAGTGGCATGTAGATTATATTTTTCTGTTGTTATTATTTACTCTACTACATCACTAGATACTCACCCATTTTGTTCAATTAGTATTATATGTTGTCATAGAGCAGCTACAGCAACAACCTCCTACGGCGCAACCCCTAAACAACAACAGCAGCAAATCTGCAAAACAAATTGATCCAACAACACCAATCGATCGAACAAGAATCGATCCAACAACGGCAACGACTCATCGATTCGACAGCAAGAGCAACAGCAGCAGCCACCGGGAACGATCGAACGGCAAAGCAAGAGCAATAGCAGCAGCCACCGGGAACGATCGAACGGCAAAGCAAGAGCAACAGCCGCAGACACCGGGAACGATCAAACCGCAAAGCAAGAACTTGACCGAAGTTCGATAGTATTTCCAATCCAACTTCTTGTTAATGGTAGGATTTGTACACAGCGACGTCGGAAAAGAAAAACTTGCGACAGTCGGTCAATGGACTCGTGCTGCAAGAAGTCTCTGTTGCTATTGCTTGATTGATTAAAATTCCCTCGACCAAAGTTCGATAGTATTTCCAATCCAACTTCTTGTTAATGGTAGGATTTGCACACAGTGACGTCAGAAAAGAAAAACTTGCGACAGTCGGTCAATGGACTTGCGCTGCAAGAATTGCGCTGCGAGAAGTCTCTGTTACTATTGGTTGATTAATAAAAAATCCCTCGACAGAAGTTCGATAGTATTTCCAATCCAACTTCTTGTTAATGGTAGGATTTGTACACAGCGACGTCGGAAAAGAAAAACTTGCGACAGTCGGTCAATGGACTCGCGCTGCAAGAAGTCTCTGTTTACCCACGATACGGTTCGGTCTTCCGATAGTACACTTGCTTCTTCCTCTGCTTCTTCTTCTGAATATTTCGCCTCTGGTGCGAGTCTCTTCTTCTTCTTCTTCCGAGTATTTCGCCGTTGCGAATATCTTGGTCTTCTTCGTCTTGCTGGTCTTCTGTCGTCGTCGTTCAACAATATATATACACGTTCGTCTTGCTCTCCCTCCACACCGTTTTGCCTTTCGCTTGTTACTCCACAACGGACTCCCTCGGTCTTTCGTCGTGTCAGCGGGCTTGTTCTTGGGGAAAGGGGGCTTGTGATACGTGTCAGTATCTTCGTTGTCGGGCGATGTCAGATTGATTTATATTTTGACAATTCGTATTTGCTCGTTTCGCTCGACCGAAGTTCGATAGTATTTCCAATCCAACTTCTCGTTAATGGTAGGATTTGTACACAGCGACGTCAGAACTGAAAAACTTGAGACAGTCGGTCAATGGCCTCGAACTGCTAGTGTCACTGCAGTATCTGATGCAATTGCTTGCTGCCGCGGTAGCTATTGCTGTGGCTGTCCCTGTGGCTGTGGCTTGCGCTCGTGTTCTTCCTGTCCTTGCCGTTCGGGGGGGGGGGGGGGATTACCATGGTCGATGGACGAGATAGGGAAGGTGTGGTGTTGATTTTGGTATTTTCTGTACCAATAGCAGTAGGGATTTGGGAGTAAAAATGTCAGTACTTAATTCTACAGCTATTGGTACAGAAAATACATATTAAAGGAGTATGACATGAAAATCCAAATGCAAATTTGCTGTAACAAGTGTGTACATTGTCATTTTGTGTGCCGGTAGGTAAAGGTAGTACTGAATTTTAAAAAAGAACAATGGTTCATTTTTTTGGTCCCGAGGAATCTGGAGAACAGAACACTAGGATCCTACCTTTCGTAGGTATTGTTGTAGTTGAAAAGTGTATGGTAAAAGTGTATGAATGTACCAAAAAAAGTGTGAGATTTACCCGGTACCTTTGCACTGTGCTAAAATCTAGTTGGTTTTTGAATTGATGACTGAGTTATATTTTGGTTAGGGACTGGAAAGATTTGCACTGTCTCTAAATCTGGTGGGTTTTAGTATTATTTTCCTTCTGAATCCGATTCGTTGAGAGTCTGATTCAAGGGCTTCTGACAAACAGCAACGCTGTGTTAGTGTGTTAGTAGACGAACGATTGTACTCTACGCGTGACAATTGTGGTTGGATACTTTCGGCAACGGATAATCGGACTACAGGCGAGACTAGGGAAACGCCAGATCTCCTCTTGCTGTGACTTATTCAGATTGCAGCGAGACAGACCTTAGTATGTAGATTACAGGTAGTTGGTAGCAACTAGTGTGAATTTTGGGATATAAATCAGTTCAATGTTAAAAGTATGAGATAAAGTGAAATCTTGCCGAAATGCAAGATATCTCTTTTATTGAGATGAATACGTTGCAACTGCTGTTGCGTAGTGCTGAGATTACTCGCTGATTATTTCCGTACATGTATTAGTCGTTGACCATATATATATTTGTATGCATGTATATGTATTGTGTGAGAATCACATGCCAACGGTTTTCTTCTCTTGTTCCGTTAGGAAGACTCCATGAAATGTTTATCATTAAGGTCAGGAATTGCTCTCGTAGCTCGTGTGATATTTTATGAAATCAGAGTTTGCTCACCGAAGAACAATGGCAATATCGTAAGACAGGGATTGCTCACCGTTTATGCGCGATGGGAATCGATGCACCGTGGGAATCGATATGCCGTGGGAATCGATTACTTAGATGGATACGGGACTCATTGATTCATGCGCATAGGAAATCTACCCTTTGGTAACTTTGGTACTTCTGGTCACGAAAGGAATTTAATACTCCCCATGTCTCCTTGTGAAGGGTCATCACGCTCTACATGATGCTTCCATCATCTTGGAGAAGGTCGCCAGTATTACCACAGAAGTGAAATATGGGCCTGAGCAGTGGATACACAACTGAGTGACTCCAATGCTTGGTGAGAATGTCTGCACAGTTATCCTTACCTGGGACGTGCATCATTAAAATGAATCCTCTCGCTATCATGCTCCGTATGTAGTGAAACGATAGAATGTTATGACGCTTATGCAACCTTGCGTAAGGGAAATGTTCGACGTTTGGATCATCTTTTCGTTGTCACCCCAGGAGTATGAGATATCATGGACTCGTGTTCCAAGGTATCGGAATGAGTGGCGTAGATCGACAATCTGTTCAATGCAAGTTCTTCCTGCAACAAATTCAGCTCCAAAGGTGGCTGTTTCCGTAGTAGACTGCTTCTTCGAGAACCACATCATGGGAGTCTTGTTCGCGAAATGAAGAATGCCGGTAACTGCCTTGCCACTGAGAATATCATGCATGAGGTTGGCATCATAGAAGTGTGTTAACACTACTGTCTTTCCAAGCGGTGCAGGAGCGTTGTCGGGTAGCTCTTCAGAATGCTCCCCATAGACGGTGTTGGACCAGTCGATGGTGTTGGGTTTAGTCAATATAAAATCGGGCGGTTCCACGCGGAATCTGATTTTAAAATGTCTAAACTTGGAGATATATCCATAGATACGTTTAGCACGTTCGAGATGCCCATCTCGTGGCTGAGCTCTGAAACTTGAGAGCGTCATCACGGCTGTTTGTACATCGAAACGCCCAATAGCGATGATCCATTGCAGTGAACCGATCATACTTTGATATTTCTGTATACCGGTTTCTTCAAGAAAGGCTGAAGAGTCCAATTCAGGATGATCGTTCTCCGCGATGGGTGATCGGAACCTAGTGCTAGGTTTGCATCCGAACATTTGTTCGTAAGATGCTTCCATCTTTTCGATGAACTTTATGGGATTCATGCACAGAACACCATGTTCATCGCGCTCAAATCCACATCCTAAATGAAAGTTCATAGGTCCGGATCCCTTCAATTTGAAGTTATATGGTGACGATTGCAATATCTTCAAGAAGGAATTGGGATCTGCCATGCAGAGACATAGGTCATCGACATATGTGCATATAAGCTCATATACACGTTCACCATGCTTGTTCGTTCCGGGTTTGAGGAATATTTCCGGTTCTGCGCGGGATCTTTCGAAGCCGAGTTCGATGAGACAAGCCGCGAGTAAGTCTCCAAAACACTTGCCCAAAGACCTGAGACCATATAGGGCTTTGTAAATGACCAACAGGTGACCCTCCAACGATCCGAATTCGGGACCTGCCTTGATGCATACTTTCTCGCAGGTGACTGCTTCTAAGTAGGCGTTACCTATGTCGGTGCCCCATGCTTCTAGATCGTTGAGTTCAGCTAGGAATAGGCACATACATAGACCGCGAAGAGATACGACGCCTGCGTAAACACTGTGGATAGGGGCCTCAGTGAGATTACCGTTAGCAACGAGGCGAGCCTTGTGTCTTCCGTCGTGTTTGACGGCGTATATCATGTGTACCTTGATTTGTTGGAATCCCGTGGGAATGGAGCTTGTCTTGTATACGCCTTTATCAATGAATGTATTGTATTCATTGAGTTGTGCCATTTCCAGAGTGGTGGCATCTTCCCATTTGGTGTTTCCGTTGGCTTGATCAAATCGGAGGGCTTCTTCGTGGCTACGAGGAACTTTGAATCCATATTGATACTGCGGAGTGGTACGGAAGGAACGTAGTTTGGCTTGGTGCACGAGTCGATCAAGTTTCTTGGTTCGTCGGGCTAGGTTGGTGATTCTTCTGAGACGTTTCCAACCCGGGAGATCAAGCAAGTTGTTGTCTTTCCCATATTTTGCAACGGTGACCGGGTCGTCGGCTGCAATGTTGGCCAGAGGTTCATATGTGCGTTCCATATTCTCCCATTCAATCCAGAGGTTATACTTGGAACCTTTGTATTGAGGATGCTTGTTATCCAGTGGACCTTGGTGTCCTAGGATGCGGCGAAACGACCAGAGTTTGCCGTCTTCTTGTGTTGAATCACGATGTATGTAATTCATGACGTCATTGTATGCAATGATATCATCGAGTTCGTCATCGGAGTGTTTGCACTTAACATCGTCATTGAAGGGGCGAACGTTCATGGCCGGTTGAGGGGAATGAAACCGTTTGAAAATGTTACCATCAGGGCTAACCGCTAACGAACCGTATTGGGTTGAGTTTTCAAAAGTAGCTTTGATGTGATCGGTGGAAACCCAACAAAAGAAAGGTTTGAGGGATAAGTAGTCATGTTCATTGGGGTATCTTTCGCGGGGCGTAGCTGCAATGCGTGTAGTGTCACTGGCTGTACAATCTGTCGGAAACGCAGTGACTGTTCCAGAGACTGCGGTTGGCGCGCAGCATGCGAGACGTTCTTGATGAGCGTAGTCAGTGGAAGTAAGCCAAAAGGAGCGATCGTTGTTCTTATGATCATCAATTGGAAGAAAGGGAGATCGGGTGGAATGGCTGGAATACAAGCTGAGGGATGTGACCGTGGAGGACCCGGGAGAAACAGATATATCGAATCCTTCAAGGCAGCGTGGGTTCCCATATTCGTCGTAATCGGCATAAGGGAGTTGCTGTGGTTGGGGAGGATATTTCTGGAGAAATTGTTCATCCTTTGCACTGATCGTGGTATCGAGAACAGATGGGTCCCAATGTTTATCGGACGTCATGATAACATGTGGTAGCGTGTCAAATTCGACAGTCGTATACTTTCGCATCGCAAGGTATGGTAAGCCGTGTCGTATGCTAAGAGGCAGTGCATAGCCATCGGAGGTGGTGATGACCTGTCCTCCGCCTGCTTTGATGGACGTGTCGTCTACAGTGGAAAAATATGCTTCCATCTGGCCGGATGACAATATAGAAGGATGTCGTCCTGTATAGGCACATTCATTGAAAATAAGAATGACGGGGCCTCTGTTCGACATGGAATATGCTCCGCATGTAGCAATGGGAATGTTTTGTACCTGATGATTGTAAATGCCGGTGACGTTAACATATCGTGGTGGAATATCCTTGGAGATGAGACATGCATCATTACCGATGATGCAGCCATTTGCGCCGCGATCGACCATGGCAAAACCAGGGCTAGTAACCGTAGTTTTGTGTATATGGTATGTGTATGACGTTACGGGACCATCATTAGGAAAGGTGAGATCATCCTCGGGAGTATACCACTGGTGAAAATTGGCGGAATACGATGGTGTTCCGACAGGTATTTGGGTGTCACCGTCCTTTTTGTACTGAATGTCAGGGTTGTTTGAAAGGAATCGAGCTGGATGCGCGGGTGACACGGAAGACTTGAGAGGTCGCTGGTCCTTAGACGAGGAGGTCGTGGATTTGTATACACCTAGAGATGCATGGAAAACGCCTCTACGATCATTCTCTACAGCAGGATGTAGATCTGCTGCGGAATTGGCATGCTCATCCTTGATCGAAGTATCGTCTTCTTGAAAAGATACCGAGTGTTCATGTTGGTATGCCTTTCGGGTAATGGGTTTGACACTGTTGGGGTCAGGTTGGTTAGTGTTAAGTAAGTCAGTGTCGCAATGAGGCAACCACGATTTTCTTGCCTTCCGGAGAAAAACTGAGCCAACTCTTCATGTCCTGACGTGACAAGGCCTTCCATATGTTTGTAGGCAACCTTGTGGTGGGGTCAGGGGTACGTCCAGCCTTGAACACAGCATAATCTTGATAGTCTCCTTCAAATTCGATGGGGAGAGCATAGTCCTCATGGTTTTGGATCGAGTCAGAAGAGAAATCATGAACGTGTGCACGTACGGTCGACCGAGGAGCAGACATCGCAGACTGGGAATCAAGTCGAGTTGCTTCGAGTAAAAGCGTGATTTTAAGATCGTGGATAGCAGCAGCTTCGGCAACTGCATCCGTTACGGTGCTATTCGTCCCACCTGGATCCTTGACTTTGGCAAACTGTTCGCTTAGCTGGAAGCTGGAATAACATGCCTGACACAATGCTGATTTTACAGTGTGATACTCGAGGGGCTTGTTGGGAGGACGGAGCTTGTTGAGGTGATTCAATTCATCAAACCAATGTGTGATGAATTTCACTTTGGATTCCTTCCAATTGTTGAGGTTCAACTTGAGCAACGCTTGTAGCTGGGTCGAGTTGTCGTATACCTTTGCTTTTAATTGGCTATGAAGGTTTACGAAGTCGAAGTAGGCCTTGCGTCCATCACGAGTGGTAGAATGACTGTGTACACATGATGCAGAAAGGTCACTCTTGAAGACTTCCAACATTAGTACCCAGAAGAAGGCACATTGTTTGATGTAGAGATCACGGGTGTAACCCACAAGCGTGGCTGGAGGCCAAGTTTCATCAAGAAATGTCTCTGTATCGATGTCGTATGCCTCGAGTTTAGCTTTGAAACCGACGAGCCAGTGTTCGAATCTCGAGTCATTCGTGAGGGGTGTAAAGGACTTTTCATCTCGTGCTTTTCGGCACCATGATTCGTACTTTACCTGCTGAGGGGACTTTTTGTTACTTCCCGCCAGGAGGAGGTGCTGGGTTCAGAACAGATTTGTTACGTAAGCGTTGGGCACGCTCTCCGCGGAATGCCTGGAATTCCCTGTATGTATATGACTTTACATCTTTCCAGTCCTTCTCATCTTCTCCTAGATCGACACCTTCTTCTTGTAGGTCGATAGCGAAATCCGCAAGTGCTTCTATGCTTCTTTGGATGGATCGAGGGATATGCGTTGCCAATCCTTGCTCCATATAGGTAAGTTCGCGTGCAAAATCCGGTTCGATAAGTGCGTCGAGGAACGACTTCCACTCGCATAATCCGCCTTCTTTGAGAGCTAGGCACAACTTGCTAGTAATCTCACTTGTTACGTTGAGTAATGATATGAGTATCTTTCTCATATCAGCATCGAAACTGGGAAAGCGTTCGATAGTGGTGACTTCGGCGTCATTCTTCTCTTCGCCTCCGAGTGCATTGACGGGCATTACCGGTATGTTCGGCATCTGTGGTGGTTCGGAGCCTTGGAAAGAAGTGCGTGGTAACTGAGAATGGGAACTGCTTCTTGTGCGATGTGCGACGTGCATATGCCAGCGTAGGGATTATGTTCAATTCCGTTCCTGTTCCTTCTTGTGTGCAAGCCTTCTTAGAGCTTGCGACTGTTAATCTATTATTTTCCTTCTGAATCCGATTCGTTGAGAGTCTGATTCAAGGGCTTCTGACAAACAGCAACGCTGTGTTAGTGTGTTAGTAGACGAACGATTGTACTCTACGCGTGACAATTGTGGTTGGATACTTTCGGCAACGGATAATCGGACTACAGGCGAGACTAGGGAAACGCCAGATCTCCTCTTGCTGTGACTTATTCAGATTGCAGCGAGACAGACCTTAGTATGTAGATTACAGGTAGTTGGTAGCAACTAGTGTGAATTTTGGGATATAAATCAGTTCAATGTTAAAAGTATGAGATAAAGTGAAATCTTGCCGAAATGCAAGATATCTCTTTTATTGAGATGAATACGTTGCAACTGCTGTTGCGTAGTGCTGAGATTACTCGCTGATTATTTCCGTACATGTATTAGTCGTTGACCATATATATTTGTATGCATGTATATGTATTGTGTGAGAATCACATGCCAACGGTTTTCTTCTCTTGTTCCGTTAGGAAGACTCCATGAAATGTTTATCATTAAGGTCAGGAATTGCTCCCGTAGCTCGTGTGATATTTTATGAAATCAGAGTTTGCTCACCGAAGAACAATGGCAATATCGTAAGACAGGGATTGCTCACCGTTTATGCGCGATGGGAATCGATGCACCGTGGGAATCGATATGCCGTGGGAATCGATTAATTAGATGGATACGGGATTCATTGATTCATGCGCATAGGAAATCTACCCTTTGGTAACTTTGGTACTTCTGGTCACGAAAGGAATTTAATATTTAGGGATGACGATTTAATTATATTTTGGTTAGGGACTGAAAAGATTTGCACTGTGCTAAAATCTGGTTGGTTTTTGGGTTGATGACTGAGTTATATTTTAGTCGGGGATTGGCAGGATTTGCACTGTGTTCAAATCTGGTTGGTTTTTGGGTTGATGACTGAGTTATATTTTAGTCGGGGATTGGCAGGATTTGCACTGTGCTAAAATCTGGTGGGTTTTGGGGTTGATGACTGAGTTATATTTTAGTCGGGAATTGGCAGGATTTGCACTGTTCTAAAATCTGGTGGGTTTTGGGGTTGATGACTGAGTTATATTTTGGTTAGGGACTGGAAAGATTTGCATTGTATTCAAAACTGGTGGGTTTTAGGGTTGACGATTTAGTTATATTTTGGTTCGGGACTGAAAAGATTTGCACTGTGTTCAAATCTGGTTGGTTTTTGGGTTGATGACTGAGTTATATTTTAGTTACAGACTGGAAAGATTTGCACTGTGTTCAAATCTTGTGAGTTTTAGGGTTGACGATTGAATTATATTTTGGTTAGGGACTGAAAAGATTTGCACTGTGTTCAAATCTGGTTGGTTTTTGGGTTGATGACTGAGTTATATTTTAGTTACAGACTGGAAAGATTTGCACTGTGTTCAAATCTTGTGAGTTTTATAGTTGACGATTTAATTTTATTTTGGTTAGGGACTGAAAAGATTTGCAGTGTGTTCAAATCTGGTGGGTTTTTGGGTTGATGACTGAGTTATTTTTTAGTTGGGGATTGGCAGGATTTGCACTGTGCTAAAATCTGGTGGGTTTTGGGGTTGATGACTGAGTTATATTTTAGTCGGGGATTGGCAGGATTTGCACTGTGCTAAAATCTGGTTGGTTTTTGGGTTGATGACTGAGTTATATTTTGGTTAGGGACTGGAAAGATTTGCACTGTGTTCAAATCTGGTGGGTTTTAGGGTTGATGACTGAGTTATATTTTGGTTCGGGACTGGAAAGATTTGCACTGTGTTCAAATCTGGTTGGTTTTTGGGTTGATGACTGAGTTATATTTTAGTCGGGGATTGGCAGGATTTGCACTGTGCTAAAATCTTGTGGGTTTTTGGGTTGATGACTGCGTTTTATTTTAGTCGGGAAATGGCAGGATTTGCACTGTTCTAAAATCTGCTGGGTTTTTGGGTTGATGACTGAGTTATATGTTGGTTAGGGACTGGAAAGATTTGCATTGTGTTCAAATCTGGTGGGTTTTAGGGTTGACGATTTAGTTATATTTTGGTTCAGGACTGAAAAGATTTGCATTGTGTTCAAATCTGGTTGGTTTTTGGGTTGATGACTGAGTTACATTTTAGTCGGGGATTGGCAGGATTTGCACAGTGATAAAATCTTGTGGGTTTTTGGGTTGATGACTGCGTTATATTTTGGTTGGGGACTGGCAGGATTTGCACAGTGCTAAAATCTGGTGGGTTTTTGGGTTGATGACTGAGTTATATTTTAGTCGGGAATTGGCAGGATTTGCACTGTGCTAAAATCGTTTAGGTTTTTGGGTTGATGACTGAGTTATGTTTTGGTTAGGGACTGGAAAGATTTGCACTGTGGTCAAATCTGGTTGGTTTTTGGGTTGATGACTGAGTTATATTTTAGTCGGGGATTGGCAGGATTTGCACTGTGCTAAATTCTGGTTGGTTTTTGGGTTGATGACTGAGTTATATTTTGGTTAGGGACTGGAAAGATTTGCACTGTGTTCAAATCTTGTGAGTTTTAGGGTTGACGATTTAATTATATTTTGGTTAGGGACTGAAAAGATTTGCACTGTGTTCAAATCTGGTTGGTTTTTGGGTTGATGACTGAGTTATATTTTAGTCGGGGATTGGCAGGATTTGCAGTGTGTTCAAATCTGGTGGGTTTTTGGGTTGATGACTGAGTTATATTTTAGTCGGGGACTGGCAAGATTTGCTCACTGCTAAAATCTGGTTGTTTTTGGGGTTGATGACTGAGTTATATTTTGGTTAGGGACTGGAAAGATTTGCACTGTGTTCAAATATGGTGGGTTTTAGGGTTGACAATTTAAGTATATTTTGGTTCGGGACTGAAAAGATTTGCATTGTGTTCAAATCTGGTTGGTTTTTGGGTTGATGACTGAGTTATATTTTAGTCGGGGATTGGCAGGATTTGCACTGTGCTAAAATCTGGTGGGTTTTTGGGTTTATGACTTAGTTATATTTCGGTGGGGAATCGGCAGGATTTGCACTGTTCTAAAATCTGGTGGATTTTTGGGTTGATGACTGAGTTATATTTTGGTCGGGAATTGGTAGGATTTGCACTGTGCTAAAATCTGGTGGGTTTTTGTGTTGATGACTGCGTTATATTTTAGTCGGGGACTGGCAGGATTTTCACATTGATAAAATATGGTTTGTTTTTGGGTTGATGACTGAGTTATATTTTAGTCGCGGACTGGCAGGATTTGCACTGTGTTCAAATCTGGTGGGTTTTAGGGTTGACGATTTAGTTATATTTTGGTTAGGGACTGAAAAGATTTGCACTGTGTTCAAATCTGGTTGGTTTTTGGGTTGATGACTGAGTTATATTTTAGTTACAGACTGGAAAGATTTGCACTGTGTTCAAATCTTGTGAGTTTTATAGTTGACGATTGAATTATATTTTGGTTAGGGACTGAAAAGATTTGCAGTGTGTTCAAATCTGGTTGGTTTTTGGGTTGATGACTGAGTTATATTTTAGTTACAGACTGGAAAGATTTGCACTGTGTTCAAATCTTGTGAGTTTTATAGTTGACGATTTAATTATATTTTGGTTAGGGACTGAAAAGATTTGCACTGTGTTCAAATCTGGTGGGTTTTTGGGTTGATGACTGAGTTATTTTTTAGTTGGGGATTGGCAGGATTTGCACTGTGCTAAAATCTGGTGGGTTTTGGGGTTGATGACTGAGTTATATTTTAGTCAGGGATTGGCAGGATTTGCACTGTGCTAAAATCTGGTTGGTTTTTGGGTTGATGACTGAGTTATATTTTGGTTAGGGACTGGAAAGATTTGCACTGTGTTCAAATCTGGTTGGTTTTAGGGTTGATGACTGAGTTATATTTTAGTCGGGGATTGGCAGGATTTGCACTGTGCTAAAATCTTGTGGTATTTTGGGTTGATGACTGCGTTTTATTTTAGTCGGGAAATGGCATGATTTGCACTGTTCTAAAATCTGCTGGGTTTTTGGGTTGATGACTGAGTTATATTTTGGTTAGGGACTGGAAAGATTTGCATTGTGTTCAAATCTGGTGGGTTTTAGGGTTGACGATTTAGTTATATTTTGGTTCAGGACTGAAAAGATTTGCACTGTGTTCAAATCTGGTTGGTTTTTGGGTTGATGACTGAGTTACATTTTAGTCGGGGATTGGCAGGATTTGCACAGTGATAAAATCTTGTGGGTTTTTGGGTTGATGACTGCGTTATATTTTGGTTGGGGACTGGCAGGATTTGCACAGTGCTAAAATCTGGTGGGTTTTTGGGTTGATGACTGAGTTATATTTTAGTCGGGAATTGGCAGGATTTGCACTGTGCTAAAATCGTTTAGGTTTTTGGGTTGATGACTGAGTTATGTTTTGGTTAGGGACTGGAAAGATTTGCACTGTGTTCAAATCTGGTTGGTTTTTGGGTTGATGACTGAGTTATATTTTAGTCGGGGATTGGCAGGATTTGCACTGTGCTAAATTCTGGTTGGTTTTTGGGTTGATGACTGAGTTATATTTTGGTTAGGGACTGGAAAGATTTGCACTGTGTTCAAATCTTGTGAGTTTTAGGGTTGACGATTTAATTATATTTTGGTTAGGGACTGAAAAGATTTGCACTGTGTTCAAATCTGGTTGGTTTTTGGGTTGATGACTGAGTTATATTTTAGTCGGGGATTGGCAGGATTTGCAGTGTGTTCAAATCTGGTGGGTTTTTGGGCTATCACGCGCTACGTTTGTGATAGCTTCAGTAGCTAACCTACTTGTAGTACTGGATGTGAAATGCTTGTAGTTCATTGGTGGGTTGGTGGGTTAAGCAGTGCTAGAGGTTTGCTTTGCCCACACACACCGGCGTACAGTCGGGCTTAACAGCTTGGGCGGTTAAGCCTCTGGCTGTTAAGCCTTTTCTGCGGGCGGGCGTGGCGGGCTATTTATTTATTCTACTACTAATCGGTTTAGGAGCAAAAGAGTGAGCTGTGGGCTTGTATTCTGCTGGGAGACTCCTCTACAGGCTTGTTAGCGTTTAGCCTGTATTTGCAGAGATTTGCTTGCAGATTCGATGCTTGCAGAATTCGATGCTTGCAGAATTCGCTTGCAGAATTCGTGTAAGAGTTGTACTGTACCTACAGGGAACGTTCCGGGAATATGGTACGCACCAATATTGCTTGCTGATACAGTGAGATCTTTCGCGAAGTACGTGTGCTTGTATACTCAAGGTGGTTCCCCGGTCTGCTGGTCTGTACTTCACTACCATTCCCCTCATCCGGTTTGCTACATCAATTGATGACTGAGTTATATTTTAGTCGGGGACTGGCAAGATTTGCTCAGTGCTAAAATCTGGTTGTTTTTGGGGTTGATGACTGAGTTATATTTTGGTTAGGGACTGGAAAGATTTGCACTGTGTTCAAATATGGTGGGTTTTAGGGTTGACGATTTAATTATATTTTGGTTCGGGACTGAAAAGATTTGCAGTGTGTTCAATTCTGGTTGGTTTTTGGGTTGATGACTGAGTTATATTTTAGTCGGGGATTGGCAGGATTTGCTCTGTGCTAAAATCTGGTGGGTTTTTGGGTTTATGACTTAGTTATATTTTGGTGGGGAATCGGCAGGATTTGCACTGTTCTAAAATCTGGTGGATTTTTGGGTTGATGACTGAGTTATATTTTGGTCGGGAATTGGTAGGATTTGCACATTGCTAAAATCTGGTTGGTTTTTGTGTTGATGACTGCGTTATATTTTGGTCGGGGACTGGCAGGATTTTCACATTGATAAAATATGGTTGGTTTTTGGGTTGATGACTGAGTTATATTTTAGTCGCGGACTGGCAGGATTTTCACAGTGATAAAACCTTGTGGGTTTTTGGGTTGATGACTGAGTTATATTTTAGTTGGGGATTGGCAGGATTGGCACTGTGCTAAAATCTATTGGGTTTTTGGGTTGATGACTGAATTATATTTTGGTTAGGGAATGGAAAGATTTGCACTGTGTTCAAATCTTGTGGGTTTTTGGGTTTATGACTTAGTTATATTTTGGTCGGGGATCGGCAGGATTTGCACTGTGCTAAAATCTGGTGAATTTTTGGTTGATGACTGAGTTATATTTTGGTTGGGAATTGGCAGGATTTGCACTGTGTGAAAATCTGGTGGGTTTTTGGGTTGATGACTGAGTTTTATTTTGGTCGTGGACTTGCAGGATTTGCACAGTGCTCAAACCTAGTGGGTTTTTGGGTTCATGACTGAGTTATATTTTGGTCGTAGAACTTCTTACCATAAGTTTACTGACACATACTTACAATACATACAATAACTACGTATGCAACAACTCCACAGGGCCCCTGCAAAGCACTAATCCATGCCATTCTTTTGTATTGCCTTGGCAGATTTCATTTCTAGTACAACATGTTGAATTGTTTACAAACAAAGATATTTTTAGGCATGGATTTGTGTTCGAGGAATTAAGTGGACAGTTATTATTGTTTTTACTCAATTTTATTTTGTACTTAACTTTACATCGTCATGAACTCGTTAAGCAGGTATTCTTAGTGCGGTACTGTTGAGAGGTTTTGTTAGTATATCCGCGTAGTTCTCATGAGACTTGATATGGCTGATGGAGATTACCTTTCCTGCTTGGTGTTGTCTGACAAAGTGGTACGCTAGTGCAATCGATTTCTTGTTGAGTGTACTTGCTGGATTGGTTGAATTGATTACCACACTTTTGTTATCCACATGGATTTCAGTTGGCTTGGTGACTTGGATTCCCATGGATCGAAGGTGGTACCTCAACATGATGGCTAATGCCACTGCATCTTTGAGCGCTGTGAATTCTGCTCCAAATGTGCTGGTATGAACTGATGTTTGTCGTTTTGATTTCCAGTATACTGGCATTGATCCAACAAATGCAATCAGACCGGTAATGCTCCTTCCTGTTACCAGATCATGTGCATGGTCGCTGTCACAGAAGATATTTAAATCTAATTCTGCAATTAATGGTGCTGGAAACATCGGATCTAATTCTTCCTTGTAGTACTTGTATTGGTGAGTAAATTCTTCGTAGTTCACTGTTGCTTCCCCGATTGACTGGATTTTGGGTGATTGTGGGTCCACTAGGATTCCTTTCTTTTTGTATTTTTTCAAATATCCTAGCACATGTCTTGCCATTTGTAGATGCCCTTCTCTTGGTCCGGATGCGAATCTGGATAGTGATGAAATGGCATATGCAATGTCTATTCTTCCGGACAATACTATCCATTGTCCTAGACCGATGATATGTTGGAATTCCTTGTGGCCCGATTCGTTGAGTAGTTCTGAGTCATCTAATTCTGGGTGGCAGTCCGTTTTCATTGGTAGGTTCTCATTTCGTAGAGTAATATTGTATTTGTCTTGATATTTCCTTAGTACTTCTGAGATGTATTTTGTAGAATTCAATAATAATCTTCCATCCTTTATCCTTGTCAAGCTTGTACCCAAATAATATCCGGGTTCAGATTCAATATTTCTGAGTGCAAATTCCTGTTCGATCAATGCAATCCAATCCTGAGGCTTCCTTGACACTACCATTAGATCATCAACGTGTGTTCCAATGTAGTCGTAGCTTTTGTTGTCTTCACTCAGTTTCATCCAAAGATCTGGATCAGCCCTGGAGGGTCTGAATCCTAGATTCATCAGAGTGTCTGCAAAGAAATCCGCGTATGTGCGTCCTGAACCTGCTAGTCCATAAAGAGCTCGTTGTATTTCCACCTTGCAGCCTTTCTTGTCTCCAAATTCATCTGTGGCCCAGCACCATACTTTTTCTTGGACCGGTGCTGTGGGAAAAGCGTTACCCACGTCTGCAGTCATTAAGTCGAGATTTTGGTGTTGTGCAATTAGGAATAATAGGTAAACCGATAGGCTGTTGACTTGGCTGGAATATGTATTATATTCAGTAGAATCCACCAAATGCCCCCCTGCAACCAGCCGGCTCTTGTATCGTTTGTCTTCACTTTTGATATCCCAAATCATATTGAGCCTTGCTTGTTGCCATCCTTCGGACTTGGGGAATTCTTTCTCAGCTGGATGATATTTGAAACACTTGAGCCGATCTAAATTGTCCATCTCTTTTTGAATCGAGTCTTGCCATTTCGTATCTCCAGCGGCTTGATCGATACGAACACAGTCATGGTAGGTATTAGAGATTTGTAGTCCAAATTTTTCTTTGTTTTTCTTCTTGGCTTGTCTTTGGTTTCTAGACATTTTCTTCGGATTGGTGTTTCGACGTGGTTTTCTGGCTTGTAGTAATCGAATGCGGCGTGTAATTGCTGTATCTTGCTTGAGGACCGATCTTGACCAATCCAGTAAGGGGTGGCTACCCCTTCGGCCGCCTGCTTCGATGATGTATCTTGTGATGTATTTTGCACAAGCAACAGGCTCGTCTTTTCGTAGTTGGGGAAATGGAGTATTCAATACAGTGTTTCCTTCCAGGTCATCCAAATATTGTGATTTAAGGATCAGTATGCCGTCTTTCCAAAAATGACCCAATATTTTGCGAAAGGTAAGGTCCAGGTTGGTATCATTACTTTCAAGTATATTATTGTGTGTTTCTGCGTCATTGGTTCCGTCGACTATACTAGGGAGGGCTTCCTGATTCGAATTTTCAATTTCATGCTGGGTTTCTGCATTCTCCTCTTCTTGCTCCCCTGGATCTGTTTGTTCAGATTCTGATTGATCAAGTGGATTGTTGCTGGTTGAATATTCCATTCCCGTGCTAGTTGCATCAAATTTCTCGCCTGGCACCAATAATGGGACTTCATCCGTACTTTGAATATCGTTGAGATTCTGCTGGTGCTCTGAAGTTGATAGTCGGAATTCCGCTGCTTCTGGGTCATCATTCACATATTCATCTTTTGTTCCAATATTTTTTCTTCTTGTTCTCACAACTGATCTCATCAATACTTGTCATTTCTCCTTAGATGATTCTGGTTCAGTCAATATATAATACGTCATTGCGTCTCCTGTAGAATCAGCAAATGCTAGGAATCTTCCTTTTCTCATGTTGCTTTTAGGTGATTTGAAGCTTGGGTTGTACCACCATATTGGCTCGTAGAAGTGGAATCGTAAATGTGATACATCTGGTGTCCAGCCTTGTGATATTTCTTGTGGCACTTTCCATCCCAACGATTTTCTTGCGGCTAGGTTGTTGATTTGAACGCACCACAGGGAACACCAATTTGCCAATCCTATAGGGGCTTTAAACATTCTCAGGCAGTTTTGAATCATTTTCGACAATCGAGCCCATTCTGACTCTGCTGGATTCTGGTGATGGTAGTGTGGCTCGGAAGTTCTTGTTTTGATCATATTTTGTTGCATGATTTCGGTCCATTTTAGTCCCTTTTCTGATTTGGCATTGTCACTGATAATTGTATTGGGAGCTCCCCTTTCTCGAAGATAATCCAGTAAAGCATTGGTGCATTGTGACTCTGTTTTTAATGGATGGAACGACCACATCTTGGATTTTGTGCCTTGCGAAAGAATTGACCACCGTTATGTCCTTGTGACGTCTTTTGGCTGAAGAAGGTGTAATCGGTGCTAACATCCTCATTTTGTCGTTTGTAGTGGAAGGCTTTGAATCGTTTCCTGTAGTGTTTTCTTGGAATGGCCCGATTCTCTTCTTCGATTTCCTCGTAAAATTGGGTGGTATTTTCTAGTGTTTTTCTCACTGTTTCTTCTGGTAGCATTCCAAATCTCTTCCTCAATTCCAATATTGGTAGATTTCCAAAAGCAAATTTTTCCCTCGATCTTTTCCTTCTCAACATTGGGTACTGTCTCATATTCAGTGGTGCCGGCGAGTTTAATTCAAAGACTTCCAATTCATTCATTTCTTCCTCTGTTGGTTTTGTGGTGTGATAATAGACTTTTTCGTCATCATAGCTGAACGGTAAGAATGTATCTTCCACCGTGATTCCACATTTGTCACTTATTTGAGGTTGCACTCCGTTTACCAATACATTGTGAGAACCCATGTCCATGGTTGTGAGGAGTGATTCTCCATCTGTAAAATCCTTGTCTCGCGAGATGAAGGTTGCATAGTGTACTAGTAGTATCACTGGTTCCTGGCGTCCTGGAATAAATGCTTTTGTTGCTGCGCTGCACACAGGATATTCCACTAGATCATCATCATCTTGTGACATGTATGGTTTCATTACTGATGTCATTCCTGTGTCTCCTCCTGTTTTAGTCCATGCCCTGGCCGTAACGGTTGGGCGTTTTCCCCCTCCACTATCAATTACTGCGATATTATCATCCGGTTTTACTTCACGGTAGCGTCTGAGTGTTTTCAGTTGTTGTTGTCTCCTGGGTGTACCCTGAGTAGTCTTTTTCTTTCTCGCGATCGGTGGATTGGATTTATTCTGCTGTTTCTTCTTGCCGGTGTTGTTGCTATCATCATCGCTGTCACTGTAGACTGCTGTTTGTTCCACTAGATCAGGTATTCCTTCCTCCTCACTATCATCATCAGTACTCTCGCTGTCACTTGTTTCATATGTGATTGGTTGCATCATTTTCAAGCGTCTAGCCTGTGGAAAAGAAAGATGCAGCTCTTGCCCTTCTGGTTGGATTTCTTCTAGGTCTGGGGCCTGTATTCTGTTGGTTTGCTGTTTGTGGCGTGCCATCGTCATCATCGTCTCCCCCCTCAGAATGCAGGTCAAATCGGACTGTACGAAGTTCGGTGCTCCCTGGGGGGAAAAGAGCGGATTCATCGATGGATCCGATACTGTCTTCTGTATCCTCGGCAGGAGGTGGCAAGGGTGCTAATGGAATGGTATGTGCAAGGGGTGCCGGTTTAGAGATTCGCCTGACGCGTCTAGGCCTGTTGTTGTTGTTGTTGTTGTTGGCGCGGTAGATGTCTGTATTGTTGAGGCCATCATCCTGTGGAGCGCCAAGGGTGATATCAGCTGGTGTCGGTGGGGGTGATTCTTGGTGACGCGCAGATCGATTGTAAAGGAGAACCCATTCCCTGTGTGGTTTGCACAAGGTGGCCCATGTTGCTGGCCGGGATTCGTAAAATACCTTTAAGATTGGGATAGACCGTAGTAAGGACACCATCACTGGCCGGTGGAGGTGCATATTGTTGGCGTTTTGTTGGTGGTTCTTGCGCTTCTGTAACCCTGCGAATAGAACGTTTATGGTCGTTTTTATCTGCCAGTAAATTCAAGCGAAGTTCTTCATCCCGGATTCGAAGCTTCTGCACCATTTCCACCAGGTTCATCTTGGCTCGGCTTTCTTGGAGCTCCATTTTGAGTTGAGCCAGGTCAGGGTCCAATAGGTTACGCGCAAAAGTATTCTTGGCATCGCATTCACGTATGTTGAATCGTGGGATTTTACTCCCTTTTTGGTAGATACTCTCGAAATTGTTGATATAGTCGGAGATATTGCCACCCGGGTGTAGTCTAACCCCTTCCAATTTTAATTTCATTGTTGCTGCGTAGGCCTCTTGTTGGGACTCTGAATCATACCATTCCAACAATTCTTTCCATGCTGCGTGACCGTCACTAGCATCCTCATGTCTGGTGACTTTGGAAGATGCACTACCCCCACTGCATGCGTTCAGTAATGTACCCCATAACGCGCTGTTCAATGGGTGGTCATTGTCAGCTGCTTCACGACTTTCCATAATGTCTCTGTGTCCAGTGGCATGGAGTGTTGCTTTGGTATCGCATCTCCATTTGATCCAGTTATCTTGGCTACCGTCGAAATCCTGGATTTGTCTTGGCTTGAGGCGCTGACGGGCATCCTTCTTGTACTCCTTCTCTTTTTCCTTGAGTTTCGATAATTCATGAGTCAATCTCTCGATGGCCCTGTCTCGTTCCTCGCACTTTACTTGGTTAGCCTTTTCTCAGTCATTGCTCTTTGTTTGGTTTTTGATGGCCTGGACCGTTTGGTTGTTCATGATGTACATGGTTGCTGGCGCTATGATGCAGCTGCAGGTGACTATGAGGATTTCCGATAAAGAGAGCATTTCCGATGAAGAGAACATGATGATTGTTACAAGGTTGTTTTTGTTTTTGTTTTTCGTTGTAATTTTATTTCGTGTCGGAATGTTTCTTTTCGAAGTATTTTCTATCGGCTTTGCAGGTCTCAATGGTACTATTTTCAGTGGTCTCTGTATTATGGTGTACGAGATAAGCTAAAGTTTCAGTGGATTTGGGCTGTGGTGTTAGATTTTGTTTCGGTGGAATGATCTCTCAGTTTGGATTATTTTCGATAGTCGATCGAGAATAGTTTTCGCGTTCGGATAATTATTACCAGTAGGGTATTTTGTGTAGATTTTCTGTAGACTTTGCCGGATTTGGTTGGTTCGAATTTGTATGTATGTATGATATATAGCTTTAGTATGAGGCTGCGACTGTTAATCAATAACTGGTAATTTGAATTATGATCTAATTAGGTTAATCTAAGAGTCCGGACCTCTATTGGAGTGTTCCGCGTATGCTCGTGTTAGCCCATTTGTTAACACATGCAATCCCTTGTTGTTTGCTTATTAAGCGATTGATCGCTTAATTAAGCGATTCCGTTATTCTCCGGATTGATGGTGAAGCATGTGCGACCAATTGAGCATATCAAGTCTCATTCATTTGTGATGGATTCATCATGATAGTGCCTTGACACTTAGTCATTGTAATCCCGTGTCACTTAGTAGATCGGTACAGTATTTAGCCTTAGCCGGCTATCCGCGATTACTTTACTTAATGATACTCGTCGCCGATGATTGATCTATTTCTTATCATACTCAGTTTGCAACCATTTCATATTACGTATTCATAATACGTATTACGTATTCGTAATACGTATTGCGTATTCATAATACGTATTACGTATTACATATGTGGTACGATACGTATTACGTATTTGTAATACATACGTATACGGTAAAACGTAATTCGTAATGTGTAATACGTATTGTGTATTTGGTACGATACGTATTACGTATTTTCCGTTTCATATCACGTATTTTGCGCGTACGCAAATTCACGCTTGATTACATATCCGTAGTACGTATTACGTATACGTAATACGTAATACATATTACGTAATTTGTTGTCGGCGAAAAATACGGACTTTGTCGGCATCAAATTCGATTGGAAAAGCTGACAAAACGAAACGACGACCGAGGTGCGGAATACGAGATACGAGTACTCCTATGATTAAGCAGTAGAATCGAACTGCACCTCCACTACTTGGAATCCTTAAGTGGTAAAAGCGATATCACCTAAGGCTACAAACAAAAAGGGATAATCGGTTAGAAACAAGAAATATCCAAAGACCTGAACAGTAAGTAAACACCTGGAATCCATAAGTACATTCAAAAGAATATACTTGATATCCCGTGAGGAAATTACTTATTGCAATCAAGAAAATCAGTACCGATTCCAGATGGGCCTCATATCTAGCATATATACCACGAACAAGCATACGCCCCATCAAACAGATTACTTAACAACATGAATGACCGATACCGCCAAATGACCGATACAGTAAGACCGACACGACGCTAATACAGCAACAGCAACGACAGTATCGGTACAAGAATGGTAACAAATAACCGGGGAAGATCTCTACCAAGTAAAATACAGCAGAGAGCCCCGATACAGTGAAAATACATAGTAAAAGTAAGAGTCTCTCTTTGAGCTCACTTCTCTTTAAATTTAAACAATTCGTTATACCTATCCGGTCGATTTTTAGAGTAACAACAGGTTATAGAGCCCTTATAACTTACACTTGTGTCCCGCAAGAGCACCAGTGTTTACCTTAAGCTACCTATCTCCGGCCGTTCAGCACCTCCACTGTCGGTTAAATCCAGAGGAAATTCTGTGCTTAGCTCCCTGTGGGGCACATTCTCAGCCTCCCCACATCTCATTCTTTCTCTCTCTTTTCTTTTTCACCTCCCTGCTCGTGAATCAAGGGGTGTGATACCAATTCTTCTACAAGAATCTTCTTTTGTAATCCACGACCAAGCCCGTTTCAGCCCGCAAGGTTAATTACCATCGACGACGATCGTACCCTTTTGTGCTTCGCCGCCCAATCATATTGTTAACTGCCAAGAACGACGATCCAACGTTGCCAAGAACGACGATCCAACGTTAACAAATCGACGAACGATCATCAAAGGCTAATCCACCAATCCCTTGTTGCCATAAGGTCGATACCGATCGATTGTTTCCCCGGCGAACATTCTGAAAATTACCATTGGACACGAAACACATACAACACGGGTCAATTCAACAACAACGACGACGACAACGAAAGGTCAACACGTACGAATGCCGACGACTCCATTTGACTGGACTCCAATCTTTGGAATCGAATTTCGATTTTCAAGCGCTAGCAATCCAACTGCGGCCACTTCCCTTAACAAAGCCTACTCTGAAATCATTGGCAAAGATGAACTCTCAGAATTCTTTGTGACCCGCGAGGATGAAGAAGAGGGACCACTCGAAATAGCTCCGGATCCACAACTCCACATCCTCAATTGCGTTGCAAAAGCTATTGCCTTCAACCTAGTAGAGCCACCACCGGATGAAATAACAAAAGGCCACATTGCCAATCTCCTCGACAAATGTGTCATCAAGCATGTCAGAAATGGTGGATCTACAAAACGCATGAGATACAAAACGGAATTTGACGCTGCTGCGAAGCATGCCATTCGGACCAACACAGATGATGAACCAATTGTTCTAATCGAAATCACAATTACCCACTGGCGTTTCAAGAAAAATTGGCGCCCAGACCTATTCATGGAAGCCTACACTGGAGATCCACCATCAGATGACGAGGCAGACGTTCCAGATACACCTGCCGCAACTGCACCACCTGCCGCAACGGCTGCAACTGTCTCCCCTACTGAGATGGGACAAATTACAACCCTACTACAACAACTGGTCAACAATGGCAACAGCAACAACAATAACAATGCCGGCGCCAACCACCAAGCGTCACTCGACTTACCATGGAATCCAGCAACCTTACCACCACCTGTCAAGGACCGATACTACAAGAGAGATGAATTCCTCACCAGAGATGATATGAAGGACTTCCCAATCACCTACACCGACTCATCCGGAAATGAAACAGTCATCAGGCAAAACTACTATCTACACAACCTAGGCAGCGGTAGAAACGACCAACGTCTGATCACTAGAAGTGGTGACTGTTTTGATCTGACCAGAGCCTCCGACAAGTCCAAGGAAGCTGCTAGAGACAAACTGTTCCTCTCAGGATTCCCACAACTAAAGGATGCAACGGACCCCCAGGTTAGAAAATGGTACCGAGAAATCACAGCTCATTCCCAGCAACATCATATTTATGTACACCCATACTATCTATTCAGACGTGAAGCTGATCACCTCAGAGGATTCACAATTGGTGATGACCTTCCACACGACCTACCTTCAAGATATGAATTGGCTATCAATGAATGGGGAAATCTCATTTACACAGCACTAAGAACTGATAAAATCATCCCTGATTCATGTACAAGTATGAAGGCCACTATTCAGAGCTTTGAAGGCGGACAGGGATATGAAGCGCTATACACAGTTATTGCTCAAACACATCCCAACTCCAAAAGGCCATCCAATGCCAGCAGAATGGTCAGAAACCCTCCAAACCAGGACGCGGATGAGTCTCTTGAAGAATACTACTTTCGGTACAAGGATTATCTGAGACTTAGAGTGTTCCTCCAAAACCAACCCGGCACCATCAGCTCAACCGAAGAAGTCAGCAATCTTATTGCAGGAACCACCCTCTCAGAAGAGCTCTTCAAAAAGACAGAAGATGAACGCGACTCAGATGACCAATTCAAACGGGACAAATACAAGGCTGGTAGGCTTCTACAAACCCTCCAAACCTATGAACAAGAAATCAAGACTGAACAAAAGTACAAGAGGAACACCTCCAAATCAATCCAGCCCAAGCAATTGCCTGTCTCAGGTACCAGACCAGGTCACCGGCGCAATGATAGGTTTCCAAAGCGCGCTAGTAACAGTACTGTTAGAACACCCTCTACTTTGACCTCTCACTCAATCAGTCTGATTGAATCACTTGGATACCCGGAGATGGACGAAGAATCTGACGATCCCTTCCTCCACCAAGCATATTGCAATGCTATCACGGCATTTGATAAGCAACCTAGTCTTTTTGACACATCCAGAAAATGTATTGTTTGCCACATGTCCGGTCACAATTTTGATAATTGTCCTGCATTGCAGGATATTGAGTCCCTGAAGAAACATAGGATTGCTGCGGCTGTTTTTCTGAACAAATCCAATAAACAGACCCAACAACTCTTAGATTCCACCCAACAAATCTCTCAGATTAACATTGGCAATGAAGATCAAGATGAGGTTTCACCTGACGATGCAGTAGAAGAACAAAATTTTTGCGATGGCCAAGGATAAAAAGTCTTTCTTGCCGCCACTCTATGACATCACCTCAAGATGATCTCCAAGGACTTGACAACGTCACAGCGCCCCAAGTGAACAGCTTATGCCCCTCCTTGGACTCCAGCAGTGTCAGCTCCTACGAATCTGTCAAAATTGGTGCCGTCAACCTCCTTCCCAAGGACAGCCTCCAGTCATCAATCCCAATTGATGTCTACTGTGATATGGAATCACTTGGGGCTATGACCCCTACATTGGAATCACACCTGAAGACCAATGAGGATCCCAATTTTGATAGGGACAACCCTACACCAGTTGATACATACAATGTGCAATCCCTAGTCCCACCAGACCCTATTGCAGCTACTGCCTACCTCCAACATGGTGTCAGGGCTCAGATTGACACCGGTGCAAAAGTTTCATGCACAAATCTCAAACACATCCTGCACGGTTACAAACCTTACACCAGGATGAGAAAATGTCCTGTCAGGCTTACAGCAGCCATAGGAGGAAAAGCTGCTACCTGCATCCCAGAAGGCTCGGGATATTTGCACATCCCAGCACCCAACCACTTAGGGTATCTCAAAGTCTTCTTCTACTATTCTCCCTCCCTGTCAACGACATTACTGAGTGAGAACGATCTCTGTGGAATGACATCTCGCATGCGACGTCAGTTCAGTGGGCAGTCAATCCATAAATCATTCATTGACGACTATGACTCATCTGCTCCACAAAACGGCAACCTCACAATTATCTGTCATCACAAGCAGAACACTGCCAGTAGCATTGTCCTCCATGGAAGCATCATTGATGGCCAATGCTATACACACCCAGTACTGATCCCAGACGTTGACATTGCATCTCCATATGCCAATTGTGCAACATCGTCCGCCTATGCTTTGGCGAATGACATGCAGTTCAAGGAAGCTTGTGAACTGGCCTCCAAAGAAGCCATTAACACCTACAGATATGATGTATACACCAACCTTGTCACACTGCAAAAGTGCACCGAAGCAGCTCATGCTCAGTCTGATACCAGCGACGTGCCAAAGTTTGATGCTAAATTGTTTTTCACCAAGATTGTGGACAAAAATATCCCCATCCACGCCATCAAAACCAAGACATCGAAACTTCTGTGGCATCAACGATTGGGACACCCATGCGATGACTTTCTGTATCAGGCTCATAAGCACATCGTTGGAGTACCAAAGTTCAAGCGTCAAACCAGTATTCTTGACCAACGCCCAACTTGCATACAATGTAAGCAAACCAAAACACCTGCTGGCTCACATTCCACACGAAAGGCCACACAACCGTTTCAAGGTTTATCCATTGATTTTGCATTCTCAGGTGCCAGATTCTCCAACAGCAAACGCAAGCGCGATTATGAAGGCATTCATGGAGAAACAGCTTGGATTCTCATCACAGACCACTACACTGGTATGAAATATGGAGATACACGAATCTCTAAAGCAGCGCCACTACACTGGTTGGAACATTTCTTCGCCCAGCACAACCCAACTTGTGCCAACAAGTATGTTTCAGTTGATCAAGGTGGAGAACTCTATCACAATCCTGACATCAGAAACCTCTTCTCTGCGTTTGGATATTCAATTTTTCCAACCGGTGCTGACGCTTCTCACCAGAATGGTACAGTTGAAAGAGCCCACCGGACCCTCGCTAACTCAATGCGGACCATGCTCAGTGGTGCGAATTTGCCCATAAAATTCTGGCCCTTTGCATTTTATCATGCCCTTCGGTTGTCCAATGCCTTTCGAGAAGGCAATCAACAACATTCACCCTTAGAATTGGCAACTGGCCACAAGGAAAATCTTGCTGACTTTCGCACTTTTGGATGCAGAGTTTGGGTGCGACCCCCAGGCAAGCGCTCAATCAAGCTCAAATCTAATGCTCGCAAAGGCATCTTCCTGGGTTTTGTCCCATACACTACCAGAAACATCCTTTGGTATGATACTGAGACACACCGTGTCAAAATAGCCACACATGTCCGGTTTGATGAAGGAATGAATGACTTACCTCTTGCAGATCTTCCAACCAATGTCAAGCACCTGCTCCGGACTGATGACAACACTCCACTTCCTGCAGAACCCCGTGAGGTCTCATCCAGTGATTTCCAATTCTCCATTTCCCCCTTTGCAGACCTCACCAATCTTCGACTCACTGTCTCTCCATCTTGTGCTGATCCCACGTTTGGCCTTCGCTATGCCAATGACTCACTGATTGGCAGAGCTTAAATCACTGACATCCTTCCCAAAAGACCTGCCTCCAAGCTTTTCTCCTCCCACAAGAAGACTCTCTCCAAGCTCCGAGGCGCTTATATTGTATCTATCAATCACAATCGTGTCTTTACTGCTGCTGATGTTACTACAGCCTTACAGGCCTGCCACGATCGAGGGGTGCGGGATTCTTCAATAGATACACCAATTACCTTTGCACTTGAAGAAAAATTATCTATGAAGGAGGTCAGGAAACACTCAAATGAATATGGTTTATTTGCTCCCAATACCTCCTGGAAGGAACCCACTGCTGAAGAAGATCCACCATTCTTGGACCGGATTTCATCAATCAAAGCTATCCAGTGCATTGGTACCAAATACAAGCAGCTGATACAATCAAGAATCAACCAGGTTGATAGCACTGAAACACTCCATGCCTCCATCCAAAAACACTTGGCCCCACTTGAAGATGACATGGAGGTTGTCATTCCCACCATTGACATCACATCGCTCAGAGCCATCACTAAGCTCCATAAACCAGGAAATCATGCATTACCTATAGATGCAGATTCACTGCCAACTGAACAAATTGAACTCTTAATCAAGGCCATCAATTCCAAGGCAACTACACCTGAAGAACAAGCACTAGGGCACTTTACTCGAAGGAATCTCAAGTCATTATCCACATGGTCTGAATGGCAAGCTGGGGAGCGAAAACAGCTTGACCAGTTTGAAGACTTGGAAATGTTTGGATCACCAATTCAATACCCTAAAGACCCAGACGCTATTATTCTCAGGCCTCACTGGCAATACAGTGTCAAAAGGAATGGTGTCAGAAGAGCCAGGCAATGTTGCAATGGAAACAAATATGCAGCCCCAACCCTGCATGCCATAGCAATGTCATACTCATCATGTGTTGAACATCCCATTCAAAGGTTGTTCTTTGCTATTGCTGCAAGCCTCAACCTCAAAGTGTACGGGGGGGATGCTGCAGACGCCTACGCGCATAGTCCAGGACCCAACATTCCTACATACATGACTATTGATGATGCATATGCAGAATGGTACAGACACAAGCATGGCAAGGACATAGACAGAAGATTGGTGCTCCCAGTCCTTTGAGCACTTCAAGGCCATCCAGAATCTGGAAGACTTTGGGAAACACACATCAACAAAATATTGAAAGGCCCTGATCTCAACTTCAAAACCACCACACATGACAGGACGATCTACACAACAGTTTTCGAAGGTGAAACGGTCTACATGCTGAGACAAGTTGACAATTTTGCACTGGCTTGCACCTCAGAATCCATATCTGACAAGATCTATGACATAATTGGCGCAAAGCTGAAGCTTCCTAAAGAAGATGTTGTCCCCTTCACAAAATTGGGATTGCTTGAAGACTTCAATGGAATTGATGTCAAACAGACAGCCGGACTACATTGAACTGTCCTGTGCAAACTACATTGACAGAATCATGATGATCTCATGGATGGGACACTGATTCTAAGATGAAACCACATTCCAAGCCATCTGCGCCACTATCAACCGAAGTACTGAGCCAACTACAATCACATACTGATGGCCCATTAGAAGGCACCAAGGAACATGCTGAATTGCAATCCACATCTGGTTTCTCCTACAGGACGCTTTTAGGTGAAATGATGTTCGCATATGTTAGTTGCCGGCCAGACATAGGCTATGCAGTGACTCTGATGTCAAAGTACAGTTCCAATCCCACTGCTTTCCACTATTCCAGCCTGAAGAACATAGCCCGCTATCTCAGAACCACCAGATCTTGGGGTATCAGATTCTACAGGCCAAATGCTGAGCCATCTCTACCACCAGGAGAACCATACAACGATGCAATCCAAGATGTATCACTCCCAAAATTCCCGGAAGACACCAAGCAAGCCAAACTGATGTGTTTTGTGGACGCCGCATATGGAAATGATCCAAAACACCGAAGGTCCACCACAGGATACGTCTTCACTTATGCTGGTGGAGCAATTGTTTACAGATCCAAAGCTCAGTCCCTTACCGCACAGAGTTCTACAGAAGCAGAATTCATTGCTGCAGTCACAGCAGCCAAAACAGCCAGATACCTCAGATCCGTACTCAAAGAATTAGGATTTGCTCAAGCTGGTCCAACCCCTATCTATGAAGACAATGCATCGGCAATTGAAATCATAAATGCCCAGAAGCCAACTGAAAGAACCAGGCATATTGAAATCAGGTTCTTTGCCATTCAAGCATGGAAAGAAAATGGTCAGATCAACATGATCCATATTCCTGGAGTCATCAACCCTGCTGATGATCTAACCAAACCATTGAGATGGATCTTGCACGCTCGGCATGCAAGATATATCATGGGACACTACGCAGGTTAAACCAGTCAACAGTACGCGCTTCGACAATTGCTACGATTGATTCGATCTGATTCCGATTCGATCCGAAGGTTAAATATACCCCGACAGTAATCCAATACAACATGGGTAGAGTATTGGATCAAGGGGTGTGTTGTCGGCGAAAAATACGGACTTTGTCGGCATCAAATTTGATTGGAAAAGTTGACAAAACGAAACGACGACCGAGGTGCGGAATACGAGATACGAGTACTCCTATGATTAAGCAGTAGAATCGAACGCACCTCCACTACTTGGAATCCTTAAGTGGTAAAAACGATATCACCTAAGGCTACAAACAAAAAGGGATAATCGGTTAGAAACAAGAAATATCCAAAGACCTGAACAGTAAGTAAACACCTGGAATCCATAAGTACATTCAAAAGAATATACTTGATATCCCGTGAGGAAATTACTTATTGCAATCAAGAAAATCAGTACCGATTCCAGATGGGCCTCATATCTAGCATATATACCACGAACAAGCATACGCCCCATCGAACAGATTACTTAACAACATGAATGACCGATACCGCCAAATGACCGATACAGTAAGACCGACACGACGCTAATACAGCAACAGCAACGACAGTATCGGTACGAGAATGGTAACAAATAACCGGGGAAGATCTCTACCAAGTAAAATACAGCAGAGAGCCCCGATACAGTGAAAATACATAGTAAAAGTAAGAGTCTCTCTTTGAGCTCACTTCTCTTTAAATTTAAACAATTCGTTATACCTATCCGGTCGATTTTTAGAGTAACAACATAATTTACGTTTCTTCACTTAACAACTCTAATTCCGGTTGTTAGTAATTCAACACATCAAACTATAACTCGGTCATCATCCCAAAAGCCCACCAGATTTGAAGACAGTGCAAATCCTGCCAATTCCCGACCAAACTATAACTTACTCATCAACCAGAAAACTAACCAGGTTTGAAGACAGTGCAAATCCTGCCAATCTCTAACCTAAAACTAACTCAATCATCAACCCATCAACCCAGCCAAACTTGAAGACAGTACAAATCCTGCCCATCCCCAACCTAAAATGAACTCAATCATCAACCAAAAAAACCACCAGATTTGAAGACAGTGCCAATCTTGCCAATCCCTGACCAAACTATAACTCAGTCATCAACCCAAAAACCCACCAGATTTGAAGACAGTGCAAATTCTGCCAATCCTCGACCAAACTATCTCAGTCATCACCCCAAAAACTCACCAGATTTGAAGACAGTGCAAATCCTGCCCATCCCCAACCTAAAATCAACTCAATCATCAACCCAAAAACCCACCAAACTTGAAGACAGTGCAAATCCTGCCAATCCCAAACCAAACTATAACTCAGTCATCAACCCATAAACCCACCAGATTTGAAGACAGTGCAAATCCTGCCCATCCCCAACCTAAAATCAACTCAATCATCAACCAAAAAAACCACCAAACTTGAAGAAAGTGCAAATCCTGCCCATCCCAGACCAAACTATAACTCAGTCATCAACCCATAAACCCACCAGATTTGAAGACAGTGCAAATCCTGCCCATCCCCAACCTAAAATGAACTCAATCATCAACCAAAAAAACCACCAGATTTGAAGACAGTGCAAATCTTGCCAATCCCCGACCAAACTATAACTCAGTCATCAACCCAAAAACCCACCAGATTTAAAGATAGTGCAAATTCTGCCAATCCCCGACCAATCTATAACTCAGTCATAACTCAGTCATCAACAACCCAACTCACCAGATTTGAAGACAGTGCAAATCCTGCCCATCCCCAACCTAAAATTTACTCAATCATCAACCAAAAAACCCACCAGATTTAAAGACAGTGCAAATACTGCCAATCCCCGACCAAACTATCTCAGTCATCAACCCAAAAACTCACCAGATTTGAAGACATTGCAAATCCTGCCCATCCCCAACCTAAAATTTACTCAATCATCAACCCAAAAACCCACCAAACTTGAAGACAGTGCAAATCCTGGCAATCCCCGACCAAAATATAACTCAGTTTCAAAAGATTTATTCTTAGATCCAGTACATACTCATACTACATACCATGCTTGAGTCATAGTTCACTTTTGAGGGGGTGAATGTTAAGGAAACTTTTTTTTAAATATTAGTCCCCCCCCCCCCCCCCCCCCCGCCCCCCAATCCATACATACTCATACTGTAGTTAGCTACCTTCATACTGATCTTACCAATCAATCTATACTACCTAATCAAATGACGTCATTCGCGCGAGATTTTCCTTTAAAATGCGCAGTTGAAAACTAGTACAAGCAAGCAAGCTACATATGTTCATACCGATCTTACCAAGTGATCTATACTACAAATCAAGTGACGTCATTCATTCGCGCGAGTTCTATTTTAAATTTGAAGAAAAATTTGATTCGTATGAGAGTAGATGCTACATACGTTCATACCAATCCTACTAAGTGATCTATTACCAATCATGCTAAGTGACGTCATTCATTTGCGCGAGTTCTAGAGTAGATGCTACAGTACGTTCATACCTACCAAGTGATCTACACTACCAATCAAATGACTGTTGTCAATCAAAAAGCGACCGGATAGGATTCTTTCGCACCTCCGTTGTTGTCGTCGTACGGTAACAACTCCACCAATTTCGCACCTCGTCTTCTTTCCATCGAATTTGCGACAACACTTTTCCGATCAAATTTGCTGCTGACAACGACTCACTGGACCCTATTCGATCATCATCATATGGCCGCCGTCCAATGGATGACCAGTTCCAATACCAATACATCGTTTTTACCACTTAAGAGTTTCCAAGTAGTGGAGGTGCGTTTGATTCTAAGCCACGATCATCGGCATATGTTCGTATCTTCGTCGTGTCTTTTTAGTTCGTATCTTCGTCGTGTCTTTTTAGTTCGTATCTTTTGGTTGTGTCTTTTTCGATCAAATTTGCCGCGCTACCTTCATACTGATCCTATCAATTGATCTATACTACCAATCAAGTGACGTCATTCGCGCGAGTTCTATTTTAAATTCAAACTCTCATCTTATTTGATTTTAAGTAATCCACGAGTACGACCAATTTTCCATGTAATTTGGCCAACTGGATTACTAAATTATTACACCAAAACTTGAGGAGCTCGTACTAAGAAACATGAGTTAATTTTTAATCAATTCATTAGCACCTCACCGGATTACACCAGCAGGCCCTAAAAAAAATAATCAAATGCTGTAATCCACCGAGCTCGGTACTAAGACAGTAGAAATCAACGCTTCTCATCTACTTAAGAGCTCCCTAGAAAAAGTAATCCAATCTGTAATCCTACTTAAGAGCTCCCTAAAAAAAGTAATCCAATTTTGTAATCCATTGAGCTCGGTACTAAAAACAGCAGAAAACGATTAGCACCTTCACAAAGAACCTTCTTCAAAAACGAAAACAAAAACAAAAAGAAGCAAGAAGCACACCAAACAAATCAACAACAAGACCAACAAGAATGGTGACAGTAAAAAATTGATATCTCCCTGAATATTGGGAGCTAGGGAACCAAACTGGTACCAAAATGTCCGCAATGACGAGGCGGTATCGATTATGTTGAACGGCGTTGCCTTTGTAGCTTAGGGGAGCAACGAAAATTAACTTTAGTCATCGTCATCATCATCGTCATTGTCATTGTCGTTGTTGTTTGAACGCCGGCGGAGCAACAAAGAATACACCATTCCCCTAGATCGTAGCTGGCAGTGCTTGTAGTTCAGACGCCAAGAGACGATTGGACAATTAACAGATACTGAAAATTGAAACTGAAAACAAAAATGAAAACAAAAAGTGGAAGAAGCAAGAAGCACCAAACCAAACACCGCCCAAACATCGATGGTGACAGTAAAAAATTGATATCTCCCTGAATATTGGGAGCTAGGGGACCAAACTGGTACCAAAATGAATGCAATGACAAGGCGGTATCGATTATGTCAAACGGCTTTGAGTTCATAGCTTAGGGGAGCAACGAAAATTAACTCCGTTTGTTTTGAATTTGCGAGACAAGGACCATCGTCACGTCTTTTTCGATCGAATTTGCTGCCGACAACGACCGTATATTGTGCACCTCTACCGAACTCTCTCATCTGGTAAAGTTAACTTGATCTAAGACAGATTGATTTTTTTCTTTATTTAGGTTAAATCGTATGGTTACGTGCAATCATAAAAATGAGAGTTCGCTACCATAAAAATGAACGCGCGCCACCAGATATTACTATTGCTTTTAGAAGAAGCATCTCATTTCCGTAAATAAATGTTTGGCTAAGCTTTTTAGCGAATTTTTAGTCGTAGCGTTTGTACCAAGTCTACTTGTTAAAAACAGATTTTTTTAATATTTCTACGTATTTTCCCCCCCCCCAAACCCCCCCCCCCATACACTCCGTCTAGAAGGTTACGTTGTCAACTCTTAGGATTAGGGTTAGTGTTTAACGTTCAACTAACAACTCCACCAACTAGTAAAAAATTATTCGAAAAACCGAAACAACAACAATGACGACGACGACGACAACAACAATGACGACGACGACGACGACAATGACGACGACGCTAAAGTAAAGAGTGGAAATAACATCGAACCTGCTAATTGATACATTACTTGGAGGAGGCCTCCCTTTTAAAGTGTTTAGAGAGTTTTTTTTTGCTTGCAATAAGATCAACATTGGTATGAAATGTGGTGTAACAATCTAAGCAAAGATTGACATTGCAGGTCTTGCAGAGTACTACATCGCGTTGTCTTTGCACTCCAGCAGCCCACCGATGCAGTGCACACTTGGGTCGGTTGCCAGTAGGTGCAGCTGGCAAGTGTGAGAGTGCTGTATTACACTGGATTGCAAAGCAGCCACCTGGTGAAAGGGACTTGTCATTCATCTTTGCAAACCTACCAGCAGCAGATGATGAGTCACCTGATAGCCCTGAAGAAAATGACAAGCTAGAGACTGTAGAGGACGACGACTCCATTGATTCCAGCTTGCGCTTCCTGGAGATGTGGAAGGTGCTGCTGTTGGTGGCTTTTGATGCAGCAGACTCTGGATTGATCCAATACAAAGCAATTGACTTGCGGAATTCATACTGAGACATCAAATTCTTTCGGGGGATTCCTTCTGCTTCATTTACAGACCGGTATAACACATAGGCATTCGTGAGACACACTCCAAGCCCCCAAAACATGAGGGACCACCACCATTTCCTGTTGCGCAACCAGGTTTGAACTTGATATGACTCGCGTAATTGATCTGCAATGTCAACAGCACCCATTTCATTGTTATACTTATCAATAAAATTCATGCGAAGGAATCTGAGGTTTTCAATCCTTCCTGTGTCCACATTGTAGACAGGCTTTTCCTTCACTATCCACTTGATCACTGATGCTACCATGCTTATTTAGTGGACTGGCTTTGTGTCATACACACTTGAAGCAATCATATTCTTGGACAGTGGGTCACCTTCAAGAATAGCAGCCTTCACTGTACCCCGAACAGCATGGGCCTGCTTTGGATTTGTCACTTCTTCCTGCAGCACACATCCAGGCAATCCACGTCCACCCTTCCTTGTTACTCCATGGCACAGGACCTTGTAAGAGTGATTGAATGCCGCGCGGCAGAATGGAACAGAGTTGTACAGGTTATCCATGCTGACCCTGTGGTAGCAATCCTTCAGCGTATCAAACAGAGCCATCGTCCGTGAATGAAGCGCAGACAAGCCTTGATTAGTGTATCTGGCTGGTGGTGGATCATTCCTCATGTAGAATTGATAGCAATAACCAGCATCGCACAACGCGTCAGCTTGGAAGCCATCCCCAGCATTCTTGTAAGTGATCCGCTTCTTGTCTGGGTGTTTGCCTTGGAACCCCATAGTCATTTCATCCACTGAAACGCCAGGTCCAAGTTGCCAGCACTGGGGGAACATGCGATTCATAAACTTGAGCAACGACCATACCTTCCAGTTAGGATACCGTGTCCTAAGGGGTGGAAGTATCCTTGGATCCTTGGCAAGCAAGAAAGGCTTTGAAGTGCCTGTGACGGCGCTCTGCATTGGCGCCAAAGCTCTGATAAATGAAGTCATTGCCATTAACCGGATCAACAATTTGTGGCCGGAACTTCGTTTCAATCCTAGGGGAGGGGGATAGTCCATGGAAGATATACAAGCCAAAGTGTTGCCGCAGTTCACTTGCAGTGAAGTTCTTGTAGTCCTTGTACTGACTACCACCAGATCCTGCTTCAGCTACACCAGCCTTGAGGTTTGTCCATGTCGACATATCTTGAAAGCTGAAGGAATTTTCCCCCCCTTGCTTCTTCAAAGGAAAGAACAGCTCAATGAACTCATACGGCTTGGTACTAGAAGAAAGGTTGTGCTTCCTTGCAAACTCTGGATCAACAGTGCCCTTCTCTCGTACTCGCTGCTCTACCAATGGGTTGCCTTGTTGGTCTCTCTTTAGGTTGCCCTTCCGATCGAAGGTGTAGGATGAGGTTTTTCCTGGGAACACAGGGACATCAAATTGTTCTGCAAAATCGTACTTGATAGGGATGAAGTCTGCAAACTCTTCAGGGACAGTTGGAGCTCTTGCTTTTGCACCGAATGAAGGATTTGCTGGCTCTGACACTGCTGTGGTTAGTGGAAGAAGCTCCCTCCAGCAGGCGCCGATGGGGAGGGTCGAGTTGGCTGCTTTCCTTGCTGTTGTAGTCTTCTTCTTTCTCCCCTCGCCCGCCTTTAATCCTCCCTCCCCTGCTGCAGTCAAAGGTCCCACAGGAAGCCGTTTCAGTATAGCAGCCCGTAGCCGCTCTTGTAGCACTGTTTTGGTTCCATAGACAGAGCATCCTCTAGATTTGAGCTCTGCGTGCAAATCTTTCCTTGGCATCCTATCAATGGCACTATCATCGATGGGGACATGCTTTTCTTCAACTGGAGCAGGAGTTTGAGTGCTGGCGCTCTTCTTAGGCTCAATAAATGGGGAGGGGACTGTATCCCCCGTAGCAGGCGGTAGTGGCTGTCCGCTCAGGGATAATCAAGACTTCCTCGTCATGGTCTTCCTCCTCACCCTGTACAGCATCATAAAATGGACCAATTTCATCATCAGTATCGTATCCAGATTCAAATCGATTTTCAATGGTGGACTCGCTTCTCCTAGTGAATCCAACAAGCTTTCGAAGCTTAGGGCTTCCTGTGGCCTTTACATGGACGTGGGTGGGGACAGACTGCTGGGGTGTAGAGTGTGCCCCATCGACAGCGCAATTTTGGGCAGTTTTCCCCGAAAATCCTCCCTTACCATGATCCTTGTTTTTTCCTTTCCTCTTGGAGGAATCGATCCGTTCTTTTTGCTGATCCTCCCTAATACTAGTAGGGAGAGATCCGGACCGTTCTCCTGCTGTCGGAGCACTCACAGTGGTCACCTCTCCAATTTTAGTGAGGTCGGGAAGGGAATCATCCTCAGGGAACGAATGCCAAATTACAAGATGTGTCCTTATTTCCTTGAATATTGGCCGAATCAGTCCGGACTTCTTGTGGATTATCCCCAGGTGGTAGGGGAAGAGGTTGGTGTGCTTGGATTGCAGTCGGAGTCTCTGTGGAAGGCTGGGTATATGATTTCACCATGGTCGATTTTGGGTGTTTTAAGGTGCATGGTGTTTCATTTTGGTCTTTACGGAGCTTTCGAAGCTCGCTGCTGACCAAGTTTCAGCTTGTAGGACCTATGGGATAGTTCATTCTAGACCAAAATTTTACGTAGATAACGAATATGCTATTGGTTTCATCTAGAAATTGATTTTAAGATTACCAAAAACCCTCTGAAAATCGGTAAATAAGGTGCATATACGCACCTTATCCAATTAAGGGATACTTAAGTTTTTTGGAGTTCTACAAGATGGAGAACCGACTTGTAATTCAACACTCCTTCACTAAGTGTTGAATCAAGGGGTGTGCTGTAGGAATTATATCCAATCTACACTTGAAAAGTTACTTATACTCCTCCAGAGATAAAAATGACTTCAAGTCTCAAGATATCTACGTCACATCATGTGTTCTCTGACTTATGACGAGTTGCACAGTTGCACATGAACCGGTTAAGATATCCCTACAACACGACAGGGATACCGGTCCACTACACAAAATAGTACAATAACAGAGCAATCTCACGATATGCTCACTTCTCTTTAAATTTCAATTATCCTACCGTATACCTTTTGGTCAATTTTTAGAGTAACAACAATATCAGAATCTTCTCCAACACACTCAATTCTCATTGTAAATCTGTCACAGAAGTATTCTTCCTTGTCCCTCCTCAAGGTACACAACTTCTCAGTGAAACCTGCCATGTGTCATTGGTTCTAATCCCAAGTACCATGGCTCGGTCACATCATTTCCACAGATGGTACTATGTGTCGGATAGCAATTGAAACACGCGAGTACCAATGAAAATTAACACAAATTAACAGACACGATTCGCAACATAATGACTTGCTAAGAAAAAATGACTTACTATAAAGAGATTACTGTAAACCCCGAGACCGTCATCGGCTGTAGTGTATCGATTAAAAAGGTATCATGGGAAATAGAACAAAAAACACCATTTTTAGAAGAACACGGTATTTTTACTTCTTTACACCTTCTTCTTCTGACAACAAGAAGCATACTTTCTTTCTTGACAAGATCAATCGATAGCATCACACTTACTAAATAATTATATTGCCACTGTCTTGGATTGGAGTTGTCTTTTGCCATTGGTGTTGTTGCTGTGGTGGTGGGGGTTGAAGGGGCGGCTTGGGGTTGATCCAGATCAATCAACGTCACCAATTCATTTGAACAGCCAAAACTACTCACACTAGCAATTCCAAAATCGCAATCGCAATCGCAATCGCAATCACAATCACAATCACAATCACAATCAAATTGAAATCAACCTCTGAAACCATGGATGTACCCAACAACAATGTCGATTATCCAATCTCCACCGCAACCAACACAGCTTGGCGCTCATAAAGCTCCAAACCAAAGCTATTGACTCTAAACCCAACATCTCCCAGCAACGACAGAACTGGAGCACCAAATTCATGGTCCCAATTCTTGTATCAATCCATTTCTGGTACAAGACTTACAAGAAGGAGCTTGCAGCGTTTCGTGCTTCTCTCCAAACTAGCTCCAGGAACAATCCCTCTACTTTGGCTTCTGCCTTCCAGACTCACACCATCAAGTACTTGGACCAAGTACTTGGACCAAGTACTTGGACCAAGTACTTGGACAAAGTACTTGGACCAAATAGAGAAGGAATTTGATGGTGTAATTGACCAATGCATTGAACAAATGGAGACTGTGGCAGCAAAAACAAGACAAACAAAACAGAAGAAAGCCAAGTCAGTTGCAAGTTCTAAGGGTGACAGACCCCAAGATTTTGTTGAATGTGATATGACAAAGGGGGATACCTTTCCTTGTTCCAAGTGTGGTCACATGATGGTTATGCAACTTGATACCATGGGAACCATTGCTGCATACAACCAAAAGATCGATGATGACCACGAGGACAAAATGAGCCAGTTCAATCAATTGGCAGCCTCAATTCGAGTGTCTCGGCCCAAGCCAAGAAGAGCCAAGTACAAGGAGCAAAGGTTTGCTTGTAACTGCCACAAGCAGCATTGTATGATGGCAGATAAGGGAGGAAACTGTGTAAGGTGCCGGTCTAAATATCAAATGGGGGTAGAGTTCTTGAATACAGGTAGTAAAAGCTGTGGTTGTCAGAGCTGCAACTGTCAGTGCAATGTGGTATTCACTGAATTGGCTCGGCCTGCTATTACTCGTGGGGTAGATCCAAAGGAGTTGGAAGAAGACACTGCTCCAAAGACCATGCCAGGATTGGTGCCAATGATCCATAATTCAATTACTGAAGCAACTTGTGCTGAGTTCTTGAAGGATACAACAAGTGGCCAGCAACACCCATCTTGGATCTGCAAAGTTCCAGAAAACAATCAAGGAAGCAATGGGTCCCATAAAAAAAACTATCAATTGCAAGCACATCAACCAACTCAGAGCTGAGCACAAGGGGAAGACGACAGTACTATTAAACTGACACTTGATTCCATCAAACCAGACTTGTGATGGGTATCCCTGGTATGGACAACAGTTGTTTCCTCACCAATCACTCCAGGAACAAGAAGCCGCCCTCTCCAATGACTGAAACACCGATCAACACTAGAGCAGGTTCCTTGTTCCAACCAATCACAATCAATGGAGAGACCAACAGCTCCAACCATTGACCTAGAACCTTTGTGGGTACTCCTTCCACTGCTTCAGCAAAAGAGATCAAATGCCAAAGTTTGTTAGGGATGTAAAGGTGGAAGCATTTGACAGGTCCTGCACAGAGAACACAACTCAAGAGACATGCGATGCCCTTGACCTCATGGCAGAAAATCTTACCAATCAAGAAGACTCCAAGGTAGCACCCGTCTTGAAGAAAAGAGTGGAGCTCTCTTGTCAGAGCCATGATGATGTAGAAGGTCGTTACAATGTTGCGGTCCAATGGGGCAAGCAAAAGAAGATTGCTGACAAAAAGAGAGAGAGAGAGAGAAGTGAAGGGATTGCCATGGTCGGATCAATATTGATGGTAGTAGGAGATGATTGTTGGATGAACTTGGACTTGGACTTTGATGTTGGATACTTGTAGATTGCAAACCGTATATTTTTGAAATTATGAATAGATTATCGCAATCCACTTGGAGTAGTTTTCATTTTCAATCCAAAGTAGAGTTTGGTTTTTGTGTTCGGATTTTCTTGCATAGAGGGGTCCAACTCGTGTGACTTGTAATGAGATAGGTAAAGACAAAACCAACTGGTCGGAGTCCCATCAGCTGGATCAATTCAAATTTCAATAGAGGGAAGAAGAGGGGAAGAATTGATTAGATCACCATGGTCGGAATCAATTTCGATGGAGGAGAGAAGGCTTACCATGGCCAAATCAATTTGGATAGAGGAGGAGTGGATCACCATGGTGGAAATCAATTTTGATGGAGGGGGGGGAGCTCACCATGGTCAAATTGATTGGGATGATGAATACCGATCAATTTGGATGGATGGAGGAGGAGGAGGAAAATTGCCATGGTGGATGGATTTGAATGGAGGAGGAAGTGGGGGAATCACCATGGTGGAGATGCATAGTTTTTGCGTTTTTGAAGTTTGGCAATTTTGAAATTATGAGCTATTCAGCAAGGAGCTTGTTTCTTGTTTTTGATCAAATCCATTGTATCTGCTGTATCTGCTGTATCCATCTGCTGTATTTTACGAGGCATCTAATTTGCACGATTACCTATACACAAGGTATGGAACCAAGCGCCAGGTGAAGTTAATCCCACCACTTTTTCAATACATGGACACGGGAGTTGACAAAGAAGGAACCGACTCATATGATTCCCACAGTTTCCTCGTACATAGTTGCCGGCGGGCATTGACACGATCGATGTCCACGATTTGTAGAAGTTACACGGTAGCTTTGCAAAAGCAATCTAATTTGCAAAAGCCATCTTATCCATAATTTCTAATTTCTGCAACTTTGAAAAGGAATATAAACTTTGCTAAGGAAACTAATCTTCGAATTGACTCTCCAGACTCTCAACAATCCACTCCACCAAGCTACACTTTGGTAAGCAAACAAATTGTCGGCCAAATTGACCATGGTGATGATTTGAAAATCAACAAATTCATAATTTTCATTTCTTTTCTATACTTTGCTAAGCAAATGAATCAACAATCCAATCAGCCATGGTATTTTCCAAAGTACAGATTCTTCAAGCCAAACTCAAGAGCCAACCAATTTCACCAGCTGATCCAGTCAATCCAAACCCATCTGTCCCTCCAAGTGCATTGAGTCCAAGTCAAAAAGAAGATAATGGTCTTAATTCGGATCCCGATTCTGATTCCGATCCTGATTCTGATTTCGATTTTGATTGTAAGATTACTCCATATAAATGCGGGACTTCAATGTGTCTCTTGAAAGTGATTCTGAAACTTATTCAAGGGATGATCCGGCCAATCAGGGGTGGAATCAACTCCATCCTTGCCATGGAGTCAAACACAAATGCATACCCGGCTCAATTATCCAGGCGTTATGACGCCAGGATGAAGATGCAATTCAGTATATTCGGGAGGAAATTCTGCTCAATGATGCACTTCAGCGACAGCGACAGTAACAGTAACAGTGCGAAGTTCAGCGCCATGAGGACCAAGGGCTCCCCAGCCATGAGGATCCGCGTTTGGATTGGTGTCTCAACACCAGGATAGACAACATCTTCACTGTATCCACAAAGGGCAAATGCTGCATCAAAAGGGCCGATTGCCGCCGCCGAGTCCAAGATTGGTTGTTCCATTTGATTGAGATCCAACTCTCTTGTCACATTCACCTTCATGTGATTCAGCAACTGACAGATCACATACTCAATCAGTCCATACTTTGGTTGGTACGCCAGGTGGGGAAGAATGTCAAATTATGTCGGGCCAACTCTTCCCATTACAGTCCCATTGTCTATGAGACTGTAATGAGAGCTCAAATTGTTCCTCAAGAAGACTCCCCAATCATCTATGTTGATCTCTGTCACTCTTTGATGATCTTTGCTCAAAGTACAGATGGAACTAATGAAAGAAGAAGCAAAGCTGTCACCGGTCATCCCAGCCGAGGCCGCCAATCAATGTTTTCAGTCATTTCGTCAGGAAGTTCTAGATCCCCTGGTTCTATTGCAATCATCACAGTCAGTTTCTGTCCCTTCTCATAATTGCCAGCCGTTTGGACTCGCCTGAAGCAAATTGCCCAATAATTGGATTGATTCAGTCTCTTTGCTTCCATGGCAAATTCATTGACATCAATACAGTGCTTCTGGGGGATGCCGACCAAACCAATTGACAACTGTCTACTTTAAAACAAGAATTCCCTCATCATGTTCTCTGGAGAGTAGGGTTGGAAAGCTTTGATGCTTGACTTCTTGTTGGTAATTTGGAGTTCCTTCAATCTTTGGGAGATGAGCTGATTGGAATAGAGCCCGGCACCATGCATCATTATAGAGGTACATGGCTATCTCATAAAGTTGTGACTTTGGATAAATAATTATACATACCACAAGGCTGACCAAAGCCGGGCCTACGAATCCTGTCTGTTAATTTGTGTTAATTTGCATTGGTACTCCGCTGTTTCAATTGTTATCCGGCGCGAAGTATCCATCTAAACTCAAAGAAAATCAGACCCATCCTGAAACTCGCTTTTCCCACAACAATCACCCATCTTCCATCCTTCATTGGGATGATTAACTTCTATCAAAATTTCTATCCAAAACAAGCTGAAGTCCTTGCTCCACTTACAGCCCTCCAGACGCTCCAAGGGCAAACTTGAACCAACTCCAGAGTTGCCCCAAGCCTTCAACAAAGCTAAGACCCTCATTGCACAGGATATCCTCCTTGCTTTCGCGGATCCAAACAATCCCTTCCATGTCTATACTGATGCATCAGACTATCAACTTGAAGCTTTTATCATCCAAGACAACAAAATCATCTTTTGCTTCTCCAGAAAACTAAATCAAGTCCAACGGAAATATCCAATGGTGGACAAAGAAATGCTGTGTACTGTTGAAGTTTTCAATCAATTCTGATCAATCCTTTGGAGTGGAGAAATCATCGTTTGGACCAACCACATCAACCTTACCCAACAAAGCCTCACTACTCATCAAATTATGACATGGTGAATGCTCCTTGAAAAATTCTCTCCCTTTTTCAGATGCATCAAAGGCAAAGATAATGTGATTGCTGATGCTCTCTCCAGACTTCACATTCAACAATACCTGCTGGAGGAGTAGAAGTAATCAGCCTTGGACCAAAATGGCTCCAGTTCCAACAAAACTGCAATCAACACCCCCGATCTCTGGGGTTCATTTATCCACTATCCTGAGGACATTCCCATGTATCTGTTGACCTTCACTCAACTTGCTGCAGACCAAGCCGCCAACAAAGATATCTCCACTAATCCAAAGTATACCGCTGTAAATTTAAATGGTACCAATCTTCAGATCTTCAAATCCAACAGCCAAAAAAATAGTGCTTCCCTCAAATTGAGTCCAAGCCACCACCAAATACTACCACCATGTCCTTGGAAATACTGGTTCTGAAAGACTTCACCAAATAATCAGCCAATTTGTATACATGCCAAACCTAAAAGACCAAGTCAACGCCTTCTGCAAAACTTGTGACGGGTGCCAAAGATACAAGAATAGCCACCAAAGCTACGACCATTTAGCTACCAAACAACAACAATATGTTCCCTGGGATACCATTGCAATCAATGGCATTGGTCCTTGGAAAATAAAAATCCCTGCTCAGTTTGCCGTTCAATCAACAGTCCACAAAACATTTGGAATGACACCTGGCTCCCTTGTCTTCCATGTTTCTCCCCATTCCAGCATTACAGATCTTACCATTGTCAGGAACAAACACCAAGCTCAAATTGACAAGAATGCTATGAAGGAAAACAGCCATTGGAAGTTGTATGAATATCATGATGGAGACCAAATTATGACTTTCAATAGTAAGCAAAATCCAGCAGCTTTGGAAGAAAGAAGCAAGGGCCCATGTACTATCCGGCAAATCCACATCAATGGAAGAGTTTCATTCCTCTTAAATTAATGTATTGTTCAACGGATCAATATTTGCAATAGAAAACCATATCACCCACATTAAATTTTCACTAACTGGTGAGCCATGGTGTGCGCAAACATAACTTTTGCTGAGCAAGAGATTGAGATTTTTAGTAGAAGAAAAGAGTGTGGTATTCCGCTCCATACGATTGAATTCCCACGATTCATTTGAGAACAGAAACTTCTCCAAATTCTGGTCTCAGTCATAATGACTTCTTTATCGAAGAACGTATGAAATACATATATTAGTTTTACCATGTGCGAGAACTTATTTCCAACAGTTCAATGCTTAGTCCTCATAATCTTGAAATTAATTCATTTCTTACACATGCATGCGTAAGGTACATAGGAGGTACCTCATACTTTTACACATATATTACTTCCCTTAGAGGCATATGTACATACGACAAACCGTGCGTTGATGACTGAATCTTGATTCTTGTTTCTCTGGGTACCAGATCAATCTCACACCTTTTTTTGGTACATTTGTACACTTTTGCCATACACTTTTCAACTACAACAATACCCACGAAAGGTATGATCATACCTACAACTCGATCCTGTGACCTCATTTGCTCACCCCCCACCCTAACTTTTGCCATATATGGCGAACCCAGTATATCTGAGCCAACTTGGTTGGGGTCGCGCTTGCTCTGGTGAACACAGTACCGGGACAGGGGTTGGGGGTTGGGGGGCTAATAATAGAGTAGGGCACTGCGATCGGCGTCGGGGATGTCAATTGATACTTTTGGTGTTCTTGATATTTTCCGTGTGTATACGCTCTATATATATTAGTTGCACCATAATACCTAATTTTCAAAAGTGTACGGATGGATGTACCTTTTAAAAGTGTAAAGTTGACCCCTGTCCGTTTCTCTGGGTACCAGGTCAATCTCACACTTTTTTCGGTACATTTGTACACTTTTGCCATACACTTTTCAACTATGACAATACCCACAAAAGGTATGATCATACCTACAACTCGATCCTGTGACCTCATTTGCTCCACCGTATATGGTGAACCCAGTATATAACCAAGTCAACTTGGTTGGGGTCGCGCTTGCTCTGGTGAATATTAAATTCCTTTCATGTCCGGCGTAGCAATATGTAACAACGGTACAATGGTATCTCATTCTTTCAGACGCGCGCGGCCTCTTTAATTGCACGCGTTCAGTTTGGTTGCGTGAGAATCGTGATGTTTAACATTATGGACCAAATGGCTCAATTTGGTGAGCTAAGTTTCTCATTTTTGACCAAATGGCTCGGTCTTGTGAGCCAAGTATCTCATTATTGACCAAATGGCTCAATCTTGCGAGCCAAGTGATTGTCACTCGTACGATCGAAATATTCGATACTTAGAGATCGAAGAAAGAACACATGCCAGATACGAGCATCTGCTGTTTTCTGTTAAGTGTTCTGTTTTCAAGAAAAGGCAGTAGAGGTTCGGATGCTTGCTCACGAACTTGTTTATCTCTTCTGCTACACAAATTACGTGTTGTATTAGCGGCAACACGAATTACACGATATACCATGTTGTATTTCCGACAACACGGTAATTTACCGTACAAAATACTCGTATTTGTATCGTGCTGTATTAGCGGCAGCACGCCTCAAAGTGCTATCTGCTCTCCAGCAAGCTAAAGCGCATACTTTTAGATTATTTGATTATTCAACCTTAAACCTTGCAACGGACGCCCCTTTGCGTCCTACTGTAGAACTACAAGCCTAAGATCTAACTGATTGCGTCGTTTGTCGATAGTCAGAATAGATCTGATTGGATTAGCATCCAGTTGTAGTGGATATCAGAGAAATATTAGAACACAACAGACTGGCACCTCAACCGGCCTGCAGCTAAAGCTCATGTTGCTCTTCTTTGCCTTTGGATTGAATCAGCTCAACAGCCAGTTTCAAAAGGAAATTAACAGATTAACAGTCGCAAGCTTGTTGAAGCTTGCAAAAAGAAGACGACAGTAGAAGCACTCGACGACGACGAAAACAATCTGACAGCATATCATCGAACGATCGACTACGGCCGATGATTGATAGTTCTCTGATTCGATTACACAACAAAGACTTCAATTGACACCCTGAAGTGATAACTCTACATGTCCAACATCCCTGTCGCCGGCAGAACGCGAAACAGGTCGACAGGACGATTCCAAACACTCCAACCTGGAAGCGCCGCAACCACCTCTCACCTGCCCACAACTGACATGGCACCCGACCAACAGAACAATCCAACCCAAGATGATGATGAGGACACGTCTATCACAGACCTCTTTCCATCATTTGACCAAGCACTAGCCACCTTCCTGCACGACTCCTTCGATGTCCCAAGGGGTCCCACAGCACCTTGTGTGAGGCGCTCATTGCTGGCCAGTACAAGACATGGTTGGACTTTCTGTACATCGAGAATATTGGCGATCTAGCTTACCTTGAGAGAGGAACGCAAACTCCACTGTCGAAACATGTACAGCTGTACTTGCAAAGAGTCATCAATTTCGGTCAACACCTCACGTCGCAAGGGTTAGAGTGGGAAAATCGGAACCACTACACGAAGGACGCCTTCAAGGATTACAGTAGAGGAATTGTCAAGGCCAGGAGAGAATCCGCAGCTGAGGTTAGAACCACGGCTGGCACATCCCAGCAACAAGAACAATCCACAAGATCCATCGAACAGCTCAAGTATGAGGCCTGGACCAAGAAGTCAAGGGATGAAACCACTTTTCCAACACTACTAATGATGCAAGATTTGAGCATTGGCTTGTTAAATTCAAGGCCAAGTTAGAGATGAGTGACATCGATACCCAAACATTCCTCGATCCCAATTGGCCCGATATACCACTCACTGGGTATACAAAGGCTCTACATGACAAGCAATGTGCCTTCTTCTGGACCCTTGTCCTACATGTCTTCCAAAGCAATCTCTCCTCTTCCTGCGTGCTCAGCCATACCACCACAAGAGATGGCAGACAAGCCTTCTTCGATTTTGTCGCATTGCATGACAGGTCCAAATCCAAAGTATATGACACCTCCATCGTGATGCAGCACCTATTGGACATTGACTTGAGGACATGGAAGGATACCAAAGTCAAGTTCATCACCCAGTGGTTTGCTCAGCTGGAACATCTCAACACACTACGCGATCCACAGAGGCCACTTGATTTTGATACGGTCAAGACACACCTTTGCAAGGCCTGTAGTAGCAGCTTCCAACTCAGTGAACAGTTCTGCAAAGTTGATGATCCCCCTGCAGCCCAAGACTTGATCAAGTTCCGACAGCATGAAGCCATTGCTATCAGTGAATTGAAAAATATCCTCCTTCTTGAAGCAACCAGACTGGATTCCCAAGCATCACTGTCTCAACCTCGTGGTCGGATGTCTGTCAAGGCCAATGCTCATGATTTATCTTCTATGACACAGTCCACATATTCTGCTATCACTGACGACTCGACCTCATATTTACCTCCTATTGACTTTGATGGCGACTACCAGGACTACGCTGTTTACAAGGCTGGAAGAACCCCGGACCCAAGCACACGACTACCATCTGCAGTTTGGAAAACTCTCTCTAAGCATGGTATGAAGCATTGGCTTGGCTTCACAGCTGATGACAAGAAGCGCCTAGTCGCCTGTCTCAGGTCTGAGCTCCTTGATGCTGAATTACCACCAGACCCCAATTCTAGCAAGCCAATCACACGTCGTGCTTATGAATATCATACTGATGAGCAGGCCCTTTCACCTGATGAGGAAAGCTCAGCAAGATCCACGTTCCATGAATCCCTTGGTGTATACAAGGCATCTTCTCAATCTGATAATAGGCCTCTCAAGTCTTCTGTTTCTCCTGCACATCCAGCTCGATTCCTTGCAGATAATCCTGATATCCTTTACAAGAAAGAAGGCAACGTCTATGTTCCTGCTGGTCAGCCTTCGCTGTCTACGAAATTCCACCATTGGGCATCACCAGACTGTGAATGTCATGTTTCACCAGCAAACCCCATCGCTACATACCACTCTAGCAAAACTAATGTATCCACACCCGGTTATGCTATGGTTGACAGAGACGCAAATGGATGTATCATAGGAAATGATGCATGTCTCATCTCTAAGGATATTCCCCCAAGGTATGTCAATGTCACTGGTATCAACAATCACCAAATCCAGAACATTCCTATTGCAACATGTGGCGCCTACTCTGTTTCCAACAGGGGACCAGTCATCATCATTTTTCATGAATGTGTCTACACCGGACAACACCCATCCATCTTGTCTTCTCCTCAGATGGAAGCATACTTCTCGATCGTTGATGATACCTCCATCAAGACAGGTGGAACCCAAGTCATCACCACCACCGATGGACATGTGTTTCCACTTAGTATATGCCATGGATTGCCATACCTTGCCATGCGCAAGTATACCAGTGAAGAATATGCCCGACTTCCTCATGTTGTCATGACAAGTGATCAACATTGGGACCCATCTGTACTAGATAGCGCCTATACCCCTCAGGATGACACCTTCATTCAGAAATACCTGCCTCTTGCCTCCATGCTCCCATATCAAGATTATGATGAGTTTGGCGCACTCAGGGATGTCAACCTTGGCGCCTCTTCTGCAATCTCCTCATTCCTGTCCAGCAGCGCTACCTCTGTCCTCCAGGCATTGGATGCTTCTGATACCTCCTTTTGGCTCAGCCCGACTGATTATATCCACCAAGAAGTCCTCAGTCAGTGTTCTACTCGATCTCCTTCCAACTCCATCACTGCTGCAGCACATGTTCAATCACCCACTGATATAGATTACTTATCGTTGAAGCCCTTCCTTGGATGGATCTCCCTTGATCGTATCAAAGCTACCTTCAACAATTCCACACAGTATGGCTCACTATCCATCAGTCCAGATGGTAACATCTTCAAAAGGTTCCAATCACCACAGCCTGCCATGAATGTCCAACCTTTCAATGATGATGTCCTCTCTGATGTCGTATATTCAGATACCCCTGCCATCAATGGTGGCTCCAAGATTGCTCAAGTTTTCTTTGGCCGGAAATCTCATATCATTCGTGTCGAAGAAATGAGGACTACTGCTGATTTTCTCCCTTGTCTCCAAAATTTTGTTCGCCAATGGGGTGGACCACTCAGACTGCTTTGTGATCATGGATCCTACCAGTCCAGCAAGCCTTTTCTTGACTACCTCAAGATGATGTGGATTGGTCTATGGCAAAGTGAACCATACCATCAGCACCAAAACCTTTTCGAAGGACGCTACCAGACCTTCAAACGCATTGTTAACAGGATAATGGATCGCACAGGAACCCCACCTCATCTCTGGCTCTTGTGTATGACCTACATTGGTCGTCTCCTGAACCATCTGTCTGACCCCACTCTCTCAGACAAACAGCCTTTCTACATTGCCACTGGTATCCTCGGTGACATCAGCCCCTACCTCAGTTTCTTTTGGTTTGAGCCTGTCTATTACAAGACCCCTGACACCCAGTTTGGCTCTCAGCCCACTGAATGCCTTGGACATTTTGTTGGCATTGCCGAGCATGTTGGCAATAGTCTATGTTTTACCATCTGGGATCCCATCACCAATAAGCTCCTTGATCGCTCTGGTGTCCGCACTGCTTTAAATCCTGAGCATCACAACAAGCGCGCTGGCTTGTTCACTGATGATGGCTGTCTTGCTTGGCGCAAGGCCAAAGATGCTTCTCTCACTCCTAAGTCTTCTGGTGATAGTCCCTCCTCTCGACATCCTACACCACCCGTTTCATTCACCGCATCACCTCTTTTGCGCCTCACACAGCCATCCTTGCCTACCTTTCTTTATTCCAAGGTTCCTAATACACGAAGCTATGTACCTTCTCCAATCCCTAACAACTATGGGGAGATTCTTGATGGCCCTCCAACCCCTCACATCTTCAGCAAAACCCCTGACGGCGTCCCTGTTACTGAAGATGATTTTGGTCCCCCTGAGCTAGCATATTTTGATGTTAGTGAAGCCACACTTCCACCCACCAATCCTGCTACCCCTTCTGTAGGCCCATCTGAGGTAGTTGTTACTGATGAAGAAGGCAATGCCCAATTTGACGCTGATGGCACACCCATCACCATCCCTGCTATCCCTGTTGCTGACTTGCAAGGTTGCTCTTTTCTCATGGCCCTCCCTGATGGCACACAGAAAAGAATGACAGTTGTCGACATTGAAAACAGCCTTGAGCAAAACAAAGACTTCATCAAGTTCAAGTGCAAGCATACAGATGATGAGCTTGAAGATATCATCGCCTACAATGATGTCATGAATTACATCCATCGGGATGTCACTCAAGAAGATGGCAAACTTTGGTCATTTTGACGCATACTTGGTCATCAAGGCCCCCTTGACAACAAGCATCCTCAGTACAAAGGTTCCAAATACAACCTATGGATTGAATGGGAAAATATGGAATGGACATATGAACCCCTATCCAACGTAGCTGCAGATGACCCGGTTACTGTAGCCAAATATGCAAAAGACAACAACATGCTAGGGGTTGAGGATTGGGGGGCTATTAATAAGAGGGCAGTAGTAGGGCACTGCACTCCGCGCTGGGGATGCCATTGATATTTTTCGTCTTCATACGCTCTATATATATCAATCATACCATAATACCTAATTTTCAAAAGTGTACGGATGTACCTCAATTTTAGGTACCTTTTAAAAGTGTAAAGTTGACCCCTGTCCTTTCTCTGGGTACTGGGTCAATCTCACACTTTTTTGGTACATTCATACACTTTTGCCATACACTTTTCAACTACAATAATATTCACAAAAGGTATGATCATACGTACAATTTGATCCTGTGACCTCATTTGCTCAGCCACTAAACCACCCACCACCTCGACCTCCACCCTGACCTCCACCCTGACCTCCACCCTTTAGGAGCCAACTTGGTTGGGGTTACGTTGCTCTGGTGAACACAGTACTGGGGCAGGGGTTGGGGGTTGGGGGGATAGTGGCTGAGCAAATGAGGTCACAGGATCAAATTGTACATATGATCATACCTTTTGTTGGTATTGTTGTAGTTGAAAAGTGGATGGCAAAAGTGTATGAATGTACCAGAAAAAGTGTGAGATTGACCCGGTACTGTGGTATTCCAACGCTCACGATTGAAAATTACCCACGATTCAAGAAAATCTGAAATACAATGCCACGCAAGCCGGGATTCAACCTTGAAGACTGGATGAAGAACATATCCAAATTCTCCATGTGCTTCTCTATGTGCAATGTACGTTGAATTTTGATTCAACGCCTTTTTACTGTTGCAAGCCTTCTCGACGGCTCCTCGGAGTAGTTGACAGAGCTAGCTCACAATCTTAGTTTTTAACCATTACATAAACCTTATTTTAGTACCTTTTCTAGAGGCGTATGACACTGTTTAAACAGTCGAATAACCGCTTCGACCTTATTACTACCGGTAAAGACTACTTCAACTACGCAAATAAAAATTACCATTACATCTAATAAACAACCAACTGATCCTGACGATTGTCCAGTAACAAGAAAACAATGTCTTACTCAGTCATCCCCTTCAAGTATGACTTTGATCAAGAGTCTATTGACAAAGTGGAATACAAGAATACCCAAGAAGTCAATGGATCTCAAGAAGTTACCAAGATCAAGATCCCCTTGATTACTGCAGGATCAACCAAACTACAAATTCTTTTTACCATCAATGAGTTCATTCGATCCAAGAAGATGCTCAACCTAACCACAGGACCAAGGATCTATGACAAGTTTGTAGATCTCCTCAGAGACTACACCGACTGTAGCTGGTGGAATAGCTATGTGTCAACCAATGTGCTGCAGAGAACTGTGGACAACTTCCAAACCACAGTGGAAGAATTTATCAATTACAAGTTCGACAACAACCTTGACGCCTACCAGAATCACAGAAGATTTCTCACCAATATCAAGAAGACAACCACCATGACAGTACACCAATTTGTAGCACAAGTCAACTTCCACAACCATGTTATCCTCCCATTACTTCCGGGACACCCACCAGAAGATGCAGAGATCAAGGAAAGAGAGTTCAAGAATCTAATCTTTGAATCAATGCCTGAGGACTGGAAACACACCTATCAACAACACCACTCTCCCCATAGAGATTCCCTATCTGAAATGATGATGAGATTCGAACGATTCCAATATGCGCAGAGTAGAAAGAACAAGAAATCAGATAACCCATCTCAAAACACCAACAACAGCAACAACAATGCCATGCCAACAATAACCGTAACAACCGGAATGGAAACAACAACAATCGCAACAACCAAAACAATCGCAACAATCGAAATCGAAACACTAACAACAACAACAACAATAACCAACGAAACAACAACAACAACAATCAACGCGGCAACAACCAAGGCAACAACAAAGGCCCGACTAGAATCTCCAATGACTCACCATGTCCTATCCATCCTGGTACCAATCACACTTGGGGTCAATGCTACACCAACAAGTATGGCACAAACGCCAATCAGTCCAATAACAACAACAGAGACAACATCGACTCGCATGTGAATGATCGCAGTAATTCCAACAACAGCAATCGATCCACTACTTCCTCTTCACATGGCAGTAACTATCATGAACCCGAACAACACATGTGTGTCTTCATCAATGAACCAGAAGAAACCATACCTGCAACCCCTTGGCCAGATCTCTTCCATGTAGATATGGATATCGACGAAGAATACTACAACTCGGATCTTCAAAGATTTCCCTCTGAAAAGACCAATTCCGACAACAATAGGCAAGATGTTGCTCCTAGCAACGACAATGTCGACATCAACCTTGCTCCAACCACAGTAAGTGTCTGCAACTCAATCAACGGATCCCTTGGAAAGTATTACTTGAAAACCCTCTTCGATTCTGGATCAACCAACAACCTCATAGTGGAATCAGCAATTCCCTCTGGAATCAAGAAGAACCTTCTAGACCAACCAATCCAAATGCAGACAACAAATGGCAAAACCACTTGCAACCACTATGCAACCTTGGAGAACACCATATTTCCAGAACTATCCTACTCGATGAAAGTCCTACAAATCAAGTGCTTTGTGGTCTCTCAGAATATCAACTACCACCTCCTTATTGGAAGGAAGGCCATGAGAGATCTTGGAATGAAAATGGACTTCGAGACTTGTACCATAGAATGGTATGAGAAGACAATGGACTTCCACCCGCGGAATCACTTTGACAACAAGTCCTTGCTTCACAAAGTCATGTCTGCAGAACCATATGCAATTGCAGAAAGTTATTCCAACCAATCAATCCAACAATCGTATGTAGATGGAACCACCAAGTATGAGAAAACTGACCTCCACAAGCTAGTCACCGACCAAACCCATCTCTCCTACCAAGAGAAACAAGCCTTGTTACCAATACTCCTCCAAAATGAAGAACTTTTTGAAGGCTTGAATGACAAAGAATTAGGCATTTTCCCTAATCAAACCTTCCACATTGATCTCCAGCAAGGCGCAACTCCATATCATGTGAAACAACCCTATTCTATTCCACTGCACCAACAAGAAGCAGTAAAGAAAGAAATCTATCGACAAGTGAAGCTTGGCATCCTAGAAAGATGATATGCCACAGAATGGGGAATGCCAACGTTTGTAGTCCCAAAACCAGATGGCTCCTGTCGACTCATCAGTGACTTTAGAGAACTCAACAAGGTCACCAAGAAACTTCACTATCCACTCCCAAAGCTCCAAGATATCTTCCACAGAAGAAGAGGCTTCAAATATGTCACCCTTATTGACGTCAGCATGCAGTTCCACACCTTCAAACTTGATGAAGCCTCCACCTGGCTTTGCGTCCTTGTTACTCCATTCGGAAAGTTTCGACTGCTCCGATTGCCAATGGGCTTTCTCAACTCTCCAAGTTGGGCCCAAGGCTGTATGGAACAAATGCTCTCACACTTGAAGGACATTGAAGTATATATCGATGATATTGGTATCTTCTCAGATACACTTGAATCCCATTGCAAATCAGTCTCTTCTGTTCTGTCCTTACTGAAGTCCCACAACTTCTCTGTCAAGCCCGCCAAGTGCCACTGGTTTCAATCGCAAGCACCATGGCTTGGCCACATTATCTCTTGTGATGGTATTAGACCCAATCCAAACAAAATTGCTCCCATCCTGAAACTTGCTTTTCCCTCAACAACAACCCAACTTTGATCCTTTGTTGGGATGATCAACTTCTATCGAAACTTCTACCCCAAACGCGCTGAAGTCCTTGCACCCCTTACCGACCTCTCTGGAAGAGCCAAAGGCGAAATCTCTCCAACTCCAGAACTTCTTGAAGCTTTCAACAAAGCCAAGTCCCTCATTGCCAATGATATCCTCCTTGCCTTTCCCGATCCAAACAAGCCCTTCCATGTCTATACTGATGCTTCTGACTACCAACTCGGAGCTATTGTTCAGCCAAGATGGCAGAATCATCCTTTGCTTCTCCCGAAAACTCAACTCAGCTCAACGGAAATACCCAACGATCGATAAAGAGATGCTCTGTATTGTAGAAGTCTTCAAAGAATTTCGGAACATTCTTTGGGGTGCTGAAATCATAGTATGGACAGACCACATCAACTTAACTTGCCAAAACCTCACAAGCCATCGCATTACTGACTTGGAGAATGCTCCTTGAAGAATTTTCCCCAGTATTCAAGTACATCAAAGGCAAAGATAATGGCCTTGCTGATGCCCTCTCAAGGCTCCCGATCCAGCAAGACCCTCCGGAGAAGAAGAAGGAGTTCTTCGGTCCTCCCACTCTTGCTCCCGATCCAACGGATGACGACTCGGACGACTCGGACCTTGAAACTGACTCAACCAACTCCGACCTTCTCTCTCTCTCTCTCTCTGAATTGTTTCTTAATTACCCAGAAGACATTCCCATGTACCCCTTAGTCCTTCGACCTAACTTGCCCAAGATCAAGCAGCCAACGTAGATATCTCCACCAATCCCCGGTACACACCTGAAAACTTCAACGGCACCAACTTGAAAGTTGTAGACTCCAACGGTAGACAGAAAATTGTACTCCCTCCAAATCGAGTGCAAGCCACGATCAAATACTACCACCACGTGCTTGGCCATGCCGGCGCAGAAAGATTGTATCGAACCATCAACCAATTAGTATACGCCCCAAACTTGAAGGACCAAATCAACTCCTTCTGCAAGACTTGTGACACGTGCCAACGATACAAGAATAGCCACCAAAGCCATGGACAGCTCCCGACCAAAGAACACCAATATGTCCCTTGGGACACCATCGCAATCGATGGAGTAGGCCCTTGGAAAATCAAGATCCCTGGGCATGGAACAGTCTCCTTCAATGGCTTTACCATCATGGACATGTGCACCAACCTCCTTGAAATCATCCGAGCCTCACAAGTAAACCCAACCGGCCTCATGGCAGTCCATGCCCTCGACAATGGCTGGCTCTCCAGATACCCCAAACCAGTAAATTGTATTATCGACCAAGGAACCAACTTTATGAGCAACGACTTCCAACTCCATCTCGCCAACCTTGGAATCAAAGCCAAGGTTTGCTCTGTCTGCAACCCTCAATCTAATGTGGTACTTGAAAGAGTCCACGACACCATGAAGTCTGCAATGAGAACCGAGCTCAATACAAATCCTCCGCAGACTCTTCAAGAAGCCACAGACATCATCGATAGTGTCTTTGCATCGGCTCAGTTTGCCGTTCGATCAACCATCAACAAGACCTTCGGAATGACACCCGGAGCCCTTGTCTTTCATCGCGACATGTTTCTACCAATCCCTGTAATTACTGACTTGGCCATGGTCAGAAACAAAAGACAAGCTCAAATCGACAAGAATGCTATGAAAGAGAACAGCCACAGGAAGATTCATGATTACTGTGTAGGAGACCAAGTTATGGTGAAAAATGAAAAGCAAATCCCTGGAGCTTTTGACGCAAGAAGCAAAGGCCCCTACACCATACAGCAAATTCACACAAATGGTACAGTTTCCTTTCTCTTAAGAAATCACGTGATCCAACGTATGAACATTCGAAACCTGAAACCATATCACACCAACTAAAAATTTCTTATCTAAGCAATACTGGTTGCACACGACTAACAAAAATTCTGTGCCACCAATCGAACTTTTATGAGAAGGAGAAGAGTGTGGTATTCCAACGCTCACGATTGAAAATTACCCACGATTCAAGAAAATCTGAAATACAATGCCACGCAAGCCAGGGATTCAACCTTGAAGACTGGATGAAGAACATATCCAAATTCTCCATGTGCTTCTCTATGTGCAATGTACGTTGAATTTTGATTCAACGCCTTTTTACTGTTGCAAGCCTTCTCGACGGCTCCTCGGAGTAGTTGACAGAGCTAGCTCACAATCTTAGTTTTTAACCATTACATAAACCTTATTTTAGTACCTTTTCTAGAGGCGTACGACAGGTACCCTTTCTCTGACCAAAAACATTCGTGACTCACAAAAACACAGAGAGCATTCGAACTTCGTACCGGGACGAAGTAATTTCTACCGGAACATACCGGTTCGTACTCGTACGAGTAGAACTGGTACTGGTAAGATTACTCATACATCCACATCAATACCGGACGCGAAGGCTGCGATCTAAATCGCATACAACAGCGAAGGCCCAAGCACGACCGACAACTTCCTGCCGTCGCAGTATTATCAGTTCAACGGAGTATACTATCGATCATGGCACACAGAGTATCAGGAAATAAGGCAGTAGTGGCGGCAGTCGCAGGAACAGTTGGAGCGGTATGTATAGGAGCAATATACGTTCCTTTCATAGCAGACCGTGACAAGCTGAGGGGTTTGCATGAAGAATCTACGCCGCCAACCTCTGCTATGCTGGCACAAGAAATTAAAAAATTGCAGCAAGAAGGTATTCTCAGGAGCGATGATGATCACGAACACGCCAGTGCTGCTACAAACAGTACCAAAGCTCCTGGTAGTATGTGGAAAAACATGAAGTAACAGCTTGCGGAGCCAGACTTCCTACCAATGGACAGATTTGTTACTTTTCTTCCGGGGACATATATCTCGTGGTCATGTAAAAATTACGCAGTTGGTCGATCGTTATTCATTCTGGAAAGACGACATAATTGAGAGTGGAAAAAATGTGTGAAGATGTACGCCATTGTCTACGAAGGTGATAATAACATCATGATTACTAGAAGTATTATAATATTGTTTTCAACCTTGAATATTGTGCAGGAGGTTCTCCAGTAACGGTAAATTGCTAATTTCGTTGAGTCGACGTTATAAGACTTTCGCATTGAGCCACAACAACAGCATTCCTACTTCTGCTCATACTTAGGAATATTCCCTCGATAACCTGTTCCGATGAGTATCTCTTGTCCCATCATCATGACTTCAATCGAATCGGAAAATTCATTCATGGCGGATAACACTCGATCATGAAGACCAGCGGCTAGGGCAATTTTCCGAACTTCCCAAGGATCCCAGGTTAGACCACTCGTACTCTGATTTTCTTTCAACAGATCAAAGAGTAGAGCAGTACCATGACGATTCACTTCCAGACTAATTGGATTGTTTTTCATGAGTCCACAAATACTTTGAATTCCTCGTAAACGTAGGAGATGCACCTTGACTGGCTGTTGATCGTAAGACAAGGTAAAAAGTGCCCACAGTGCCCAATTTGCAACATCTTCGTGCAATCGAAACCAATTTGCGGCATCAAGGATGAGCTCCAAACCACCACCCGACACTACTACAGAGGAGAGACCAAAATCTTCGCCTTCGTTGCACACGGCCCCTAGGAACAAACACCCCTTACGTAGTATCTCTGCCAGAGCTTTTTCTTCCGTTTCGTCCTCTTCCTTTTTTGCTCTTTCCAACAATTTTTTCAAAACAGTGATAGGTCGACTTAAGCCAAACTCGTTTGGCTGATTTTTGAATCGTTTGCGAACCTGCGGATCCTTCGCAATAAGCGCCAACAAAGATATGGAGCCAGCGATAATTTGATCGTTTTGTGGGTAGAGGCGTATTGTTTTGAATGCCAACTGCTGGTATGATAATGATAGCTTGTGTTTTTCGCTTGATTTACTGTATTTTCGTCCTAGAGCCGATAAACCCTCGACGTAATGCTTGATTCGGGTTTTCTCGTCGTTCACGGGTGTCTTGCGACGCGTGTTGCTTTTCCCAGCTTCCTTGACAACATTGGTATCAGATAGTTTATTCAAGTCGTCAAGGATAGTTTCGGGTGGCAAAGCATTAAAACGAATTTCAAGTTTGTCGGCTTCAGTGACACCGTTTGATGCGGATAAGATCAGAGCGGCAAAAATCGTCAATAGCCCCCAAACATATTGTCCAGACAGTAGTAATGGAAACCCTGCAAGAATGAGAATCGACCCAAAGTTAACGCCCCCAATGCCATTGTCACTGCTGCCGGCATCCCTTGTGCTGAAAAGGTTCATTTGCCATGTAAGAGCAGTGCGATAGTTATGAGCATTGTGTGTTGTGTCTGTCGTCGATGACTGTTGATTGCGGTTGATTGAATCGATTTTTAAGTTGAGACAAAAATTATGCAACAAGATTTAGATGGCGTCAACGTGTGACGCAAGTTAGATTTTAAGTACTTATTGGTAATACCATGGCTCGCACAGGAGAGCAGGTGCACTCGCAAAATCGATGCCTAAGTAAGAAAAAATAAAAGGGACTCACGGGTTTCGCGAAAAAGGTATGGGGAGGGGTGTTACTTTGGTAATTTTTGAAAATATGCCGTAGAATTGCTACACGATTTCTAGTGGCAGTTTCTGCCTCGACAATGGCATGATACTTTAGTAATTTCTAAAATATGCCGTAGAATGGCTACACGATTTCTAGTAGTGTTTTCTGCTCTGACAATGGCATGATGCTAGAGTAATTTTGAAAATATGCCGTAGAATGGCTACACGAATACTAGTAGTGTTTTCTGCTCTGATAATGGGATGATACTTTGGTAATTTCCAAAATACTCCGTATGAGTGGTACATAATTAAGAATATGAGTAGAAGTGGTATGTACGTGATTTTCTAGTAGTAGGGATACGTACTCGTACTCGGTGCCTCTGTAGCTACCGTACGGTACGATACTAGTAGAATTTTCTGTCGTGATTTGCATCGTATTCTGAGCACTATTCACCTAGCACTCTTTTTGATACTCCCAGAACACACTAATACACATTAGACTACTCGTAGTAGGGACCAGAGTAGTATGTTCTCAAAAAAGCTCTAGAACTAGTCTGTAGACCTATTTCTTGCCAGAGAGCACACCATGATGAATATTGAGGCTGTTGGGCCCAAAGTTCGGACGCTGGGATGTGCTTCGTACGGTATTTTCATTGCTGTATTTTTCGACGGCAACAATACGGTCATCCCGTAATAAATGGAGCAGCGCTTGTAGCTCTGATGCTGTGGATACACCAGTCCCCTAGGTCCGAGCAGCGCAGGGCTTGTAGTTCAGGCGCAGCGAATACGCCAATCCCCCAGCAAAACAGACCAGCGCTTATACTAGATTGACAAGTAGAAGGAACCAACGGCGCCAAAGAAACAACCCGGGGCAGAAAGAGGAAGGGTCCAACGGCTGCGCTTCGGACATTCTTCTCCCTCTTTCCAGCAGTGGTGGTTGGAGGTCCAGATGGAAGGGGGCTTTCTTCTTATAGGGGCTGCTCAATGAAGAATTCCTGGCTGCTACAGACCAACGTTGCTTTGTTGTTGTTGCGTCCGTAGATCACTGAGTCCAAGACCAAAGATCTTGAGCTGGAGCATTAGACCAAGTCCGAGGAGCTGGAGCAGCCTTCCTGTTTCAGGGTGGAATAGTTTGAACCATGGTTGCTGGAAGGGGCTATTCCCATGGTCAAAAGCAAAAAAGAAGAAGAGTCATTGTGAGTGATAGTAGGAATAAACAAATGACGACAACGACGACAATGACAACAACCAAATTAAACAGAAGAACACCCTGAACATCCCTCCCCCCAGCAAACAAAGGACCCGCAACGACTTACAGTGTGATGTAATGGGTTTCTTGTTGCTGTAATAGGAAAGGAAGTATTCCCATGGTGAAAAGCAAAAAAGAAGAAGAGTAATCGTGAGTTGTATGAATAGTTTTGTCGGCTTTTTTAATCGAATTTGATGCCGACAAGAAGTCCGTATTTTTTGCCAACAACACTGTTGACGACGACGACGACGACACCATCCCCTATTAAATTCCTTTCGTGACCAGAAGTACCAAACCTACCAGAGGGTAGGTTTCCTATTCGTACGAATCAATGAGTCCCGTATCAATCTAAGTAATCGATTCCCACGGCATATCGATTCCCACGGCGCATCGATTCCCATCGCGCATTGACGGTGAGCAATCTCTGTTTTACAATATTGCCATTGTTCTTCGGTGAGCAAACTCTGATTTCATAAAATATCACACAAGCTACGGGAGCAATTCCTGACCTTAATGATAAACATAACATGAAGTCTTCCTAACGGAACAAGAGAAGAAAACCGTTGGCGTGCGATCCTCACACAATACATATACATGCATACAGATATATATGGTCAACGACCAATACATGTACGGAAATAATCAGCGAGTAATCCCAGTACTACGCAACAGCAGTTGCAACGTATTCATCTCAATAAAAGAGATATCTTGCATCTCAGCAAGATTTCACTTTATCTCATACTTTTAACATTCAACTGATTTAAATCCCAAAATTCACACTAGTTGCTACCAACTACTTGTAATCTACATACTAAGGTCTGTCTCGCTGCAATCTGAATAAGTCACAGCAAGAAGAGATCTGGTGTCTCCCTAGCTTCGCCTGTAGTCCGATTGTCCGTTGCGAAAGTATCCAAACACATTTATCACGCGTAGAGTACAATCGTTCGTCTACTAACACACTAACGCAGCGTTGCTGTTCCTCAGAAGCCTTTGAATCAGTCTCTCAACGAATCGGATTCAGAAGGAAAATAATATCCCCCCCCCCCCCCCCAGCAAACAACAAAGGACCGGCAATAACTTACAGTATGATAGAAGAATGGGTTGCTTGTTGGCGTAATAGGAAAGGAAGCAGCGAAAAGGGTCTATTCCCATGGTCGGGAGAGCAAGGGGGGGGGGGGAATTCGCTTTTGCAAATTGCTTTTGCAAAGTGGTTGATTTCGAAATAATGAACTACAACCAAGGTTGTAGTAGGGATTCTACTAGATTCTACACAGTGAGAAGCAATCAAATGAAATTGCTGCCGCTGTTGTTGCTAATCCCGCGTTAGTTCCCTCTTTGCCATAAGTATTGCTCAACACAAACGCTTAAAAACAGCTTTGACTGGTACCAGTAAGAACGGTTTTTAAAATCCAGGATGTAGTAGGGATTCTACTAGATCCTACTGTACAGGGAAACGGTCAAAGAGGTTTCTAAAATCCAGGATGAAGTAGGGATTCTACTAGATCCTACGTAGAGGAATCAATCGTGTGACCCGTGTCGTGTTGAGCAACTCAAAAAGTAATTTTTGGAGATTTGCACATGCAACTCCGTGTGTTGAGCAAGTAAATGTTGCTCAACTGTGTGCAAATCTCCAAAAATTACTTTAGTAATTTTTGACACATACAACACGGTGGACTGTGGGCAAGGGGGATCCACTTGCTTAAAACACGGAGTTGCGTGTGCAAATCTCCAAAAATTACTTTAGTAATTTTTCACACATACAACACGGTGGACTGTGGGGAGAGTAGAATCCGCGCAACTTACCGTGAAAAGCGTCGGGGGGGATTACTTTAGTACCGTTTTCCCATACTAAAGTAATTTTTCACACATACAACACGTGGGACTGCGGGAAGAGTAGAATCCGCGCAATTTACCGTGAAAGGGGGGGATGTAATCCAGATCGAAAGAAGAAGCACCCCCCCAACAACAGCAAGAAACAGCAAACATTGGTCCCTAGCAAGAACCTCCTCCTCTTCCCTTTGTGCTCTCCCTTACGACCATGGCATTACATACCTAATCACCCCTCCTCCTTGCACTCCTCCCCAGATACTACTCGGAGTCGATTTGGTTGGCAAAACTCATCCCTCTCTGAAGAAAAATTCTCGGCGCGTGCGCCTCGAATTTTTCTTTAGAGAGGGATGAGTCTTGCCAACCAAAATGGAGGAGGGGTGATTACATAGTAGCAACATCTGCTGGTATGAATACTTCTCCGTTTTGGTTGGCACGTGTTCTAGAAAAGCACCGGTAGCAAATGTACGGATGATGTACAAACGTAAGAACACCATGGCTCGTACGGGAGAGCACGTGCACTCGCTAAATCGATACCTAAGTAAGAAAAAATGAAAGGGACTCACGGGTTTAAAACAGACTTAACGGCGCGAAAAAGGTGTGGGGAGGGGTGTTACTTTGGTAATTTTTGAAAATATGCCATAGAATTGCTACACGATTTCTAGTAGTATTTTCTGCCTCGACAATGGCATGATACTTTAGTAATTTCTAAAATATGCCGTAGAATGGCTACACGATTTCTAGTAGTGTTTTCTGCTCTGACAATGGCATGATGCTAAAGTAATTTTGAAAATATGCCGTAGAATGGCTACACGAATACTTGTGTTGTTACTCTAAAAATCGACCGGATAGGTATCACGAATTGTTTAAATTTAAAGAGATGTGAGCTCAGAGAGAGGCTCTTAATTTTGTTATGTTATTCTCATAGTCGACCGGTATCCCTGTGTTATTCGTGTTGTATGTAGGGATGTCTAAACCGGTCATAGATCATGTGCAATTCGTCATAAGACAGAGAACACATGATGTGAGGTAGATATCTTGATACTTGAAGTCATTTTTATCTCTGGAGGAGTATAAGTAACTTTTCAAGTGTAGAATGGATATAATTCCTGTAGAACGTACGTAAGTACGGTGCGTGTATTTTTGACCGACAACACACCCCTTGATTCAACACTTAGTGAAGGAGTGTTGAATTACAAGTCGGTTCTCCATCTTGTAGAACTCTAAAAAAACTTAAGTATACTTGGATATCGAATCGAAAGATTGTAATCGTAGAGTCAAAAGATTGATATTGCGTAACGGAGAAGCATGAGACATCAATGAGGAAGGAGAGGTGCTTGAGTATGTAGTGGTCGAAGGTTAATCAGAGATTGGTCTTAGAACCAGGTTTGAAGCACGTTGAGTATCGATCAATTGTAAATCATGGGGAAGAAGAGAAATCGAACGTTTGTGAGAAGGTTGAAGAATCAAGTCAAACGTGGAGAAGATGTGATCGACAGTTGACAGAGGGATCAACCACCATAGAATAAACCAAATGAAATTTGTCAAATCAAATTGGAGACAAGACGGAGTATTGATGCATATCCTGGAAAGGAGATTGGGGAATCTGAATCAACTCAGAGGATTGATGTGGTTTGGATCGTAACTCTGTCAAAGAATTGGTGAAGAGATCATGGGGAAGGACATTGATGACTCTGTCAATCATAGAATTTGGGAGACGATTGATTGATTATGGAGTGGAGTGAAAGGCTCAAAGGATTGTATGATGCAATCAAAGAGGAGAGATTGAAAGTAATCGTAGTGCTGATTAGATTGGAGTTGAGATTGTCTGCGGAGAGAGTTGATTGATCGTGGAAGAGTTACCAATCGTAATCGAGGGATTGTAGAATCCAACGCTTTGAGTGTTGTAGAAAGACAACAAGTTGGGACGCATCGAGAGTGCAGAAGACTGGATCTTGGGGAGACGCGTAGTATTGTATCTGAGGTAGATCCTAGAGGAAGCCTCTGTGATCGTAGATATAATCCGGATGTATTCGTGTGGAACGTCATTGTAGAGCGCGTTCTAGTACCGTTGTATTGAACGTGGATGACCAAAGGAGATGACAAATAATTGATCTGGGGTACCATCGATGGTGAAACCATAGCAATGACGATCGAAACGGAAGCATAGGGTTGATCGTAGAAGAAGGCGAGTGATGGGTCTTGGAATGAAGCGTATATTGGGGAATCAGGATCGACGGCAGAGGGATTGATCGTAGTTTAAATCGAATGTAGGTGTCGCTTCAATTCCATAGTTGTAGTTTAAATCAAATGTAGGTGTCGCTTCAATTCCATGGTCGATACGAATCAAGACGGATTGATTGAACTGGGGCAGATGGCTTAATTGTTAAGAGTTGTCCGAGAGGAGGAATTAGATTGTCATTCAGAATGGAAGATAAATTGTAGATCGCCAGCAGAGTGGAGAAGCTAAAAGTCGTGGAATAGATTCAAAGTGTATATGATAAAGAGAATGATTCTGGTGGGTAGAGGATGAAGAGAATCGATTTCATATTCAAAGTGATGATGGCGATGGATTGGTCGTAGGACAAATCGGAATCGTTGAATAGAATTGGTAGATTGTAGGGATCAATATGGTCGTATATCACTATCGTAGAACCAAAAATAGTAGGAGTCGAGCGATCGGCATCTAAGGCAATTGATTGATCGTAGAGGAATTACCAACCGTAATCGATGAGTGATAGATATGGATATATTGAACTCTTGTATATCAATTAGACGTGGTTCCATAGAGAAGAGACAAGTCTTTGGAGAAGAGGAAGACGGACCAAGAAATCGATTCATTGATGGAAGACTTGGAAAAAAGATCAATTGCACTGGAGTGGAAGGCTCTATGGAGGATCTCAACGGAGGGGAGAACCATGAGTGAGTGTGTGTGTATTCTGGATATCAAGTCAAGGATCGAAGATCATATCAAAGGTCCATCGGTAGACTCCTTCTGTGTGAGATTTGAGTTAAGTAAGTTCCGTAAATTCGTCTGAACCGGCAACACACCCCTTGAGGGTGGACGAGTGTTGAATTATCAGTTGGTTCTTTGAGGTTTTGTTCAGTGGGATCCTTGTCGCGTGTGGGGAGCATAAGTAAAGTGGTGGAGGCTTATGATGAAGACGCTGGAAGTTAAGCGCGTTCAAATGAAGCGTCAAGCAGTCAACCAACGCACACCCCTTGAAGCAGATGCACACCCCTCGATTCAGCACTTATGGAATTGAATGCCATGGTGAAATCGAATGCCATGGTTGTGAATGATACAAAACCTTAGGGCGAATTCCGTGGTTCTATCGAATTCCATGGTTGTAGAGACAAAGGGAGTCATAGATTTTAGATTCATCGGTTTCAAAAATGAGTTGAGTGTAGGTTGAAACGTAGAAAATCAAACGAGACGACAAATCATCGATCTGGAGTACCGACTGAGTCGTATCGAGGCATAGGTATTCATTTGAGCATCGATTTTGTGATCAAAGCGATGACGGTTGATTGTCAAACACGATTGTTAGATCGTAGGAATCGATATGATCGTAGAATCGGATCGTAGAATCAAATCGTATAAGTCAGGTGAGTAGCATCAAAGACGATTGATTGATTGTGGACGAGTTACCAATCATAATCAAAGGATTTTGTAGAATGTAGAGATCAAACGTCGACAAAGGGGACGGATGTTGAAGTCAAGCCGATCTTTATCCAAGATTAGATTGGGGAATCAGGATCGTCGAAGGATGATATCACGAAATCGAGGTCGCGTGTGTATTGAAAGGGCTTGAGGGGTAGCGCAAAGGAAAGGAAGGTGTTGCGCTGAGGGAACAATACCCTTGGGTCTAGTGGATGCCACTATAATCAAATCCCATGGTTGTGGATTATACAAAGAAGCCTTAGGGCGTAGGACATACACCCCCTGATTCACAAGCAGGGGAGATCCGGAGCAAATGGTAGTGGCCGGAATGTAGGAGACAATCGCAGGAATGAGAATCAAAGGTAAATCTTAGAGGCGTTGAAATGGAACATCGTGAATGTGACAAAGGAACAAATAGGATATCAAGTCAATCAGGGCGCATGGAGGATGTCTGGTATAGAAGAAAGTGTATCAATACCATAGTGTTAGAGAGAGCGGCACGTAACTTGATGCAGATGGATTCAAGTGTCGTAGATAACTCGGTTCCATCGTTGATCGATCTAATCGGGGAAGGCGATATAGTTGTAGAGTAGGATCAGTCATTGAATGATGGAGCGGGTCGTATATCCAATCGTAAAATCAGAATCATGAGTGGACCGTAGAAATATATTGATTCGTAGAGTCATAGAAGTGTAGCAAATGTATGTTACAGAATCGCTCAAGCATTGCCTCATGATTGGGAAAGGAAGATGTGGTGCACACACCCTGATCCAGAGCTGATGGCATCGGCCGGAACGGAGGAGACAAGTGAAGTCAGATGAGCGAATCGGAGATGGGTGGTCAAAGGACGAGCAATGCGCATGGTATTGATTGGATTCGTTTAATTTCTAGAAAAGCGCCGGTAGCAAACGTACAGACGTACGAACATTCGGGAATACACACGAATGAGATAACACACGTATGACTAACAGGCAAATAAGCGAGCCGACTCGCTGAATCGCTAACAGTAATAGAGCACCGATAGAGGTTCGATCTCAGAGGTCATCTTACATGTAAATGCTCACAAATCTAAATACTAATACTTGAAATCACTGAATAATGCTAGTAAGAATATCTAGTGGACTACACGTGTAAACGCGTTAGTGACGGGAGAAAAAATAGAGTTTATCAGACCCAAATGGACTCATAGAGTCTGGGTAACAAAATGAAAGCTGATTGCCAACTGATCACCGGTTAATCGCCGTCTTAAGCCAAAAGGCTGGACGTTAAAGACCCTCTCCAACAGAAGAGACTCAGGCGCTTAGAAGATTAACAACACTAGCGCAGCAGAGCACACCAGGCTAATACCCGTGGCTTCTACTGAGGTTTGTAGGGGAGAGAAATGAACACCAAAAGCTTGTTATCCACCAAAATAGACACTTGCAAGAGGTCCCCAACGATGGGAACAGCAAAAGATGTGTCGAAAATACAACGGCAAAATAACGTCCGGAATAAAGCGATGTACGTGTGTTCGGTACTACGAATCGCATAACGGCTACAGAAGAACCGTTAATGAAGAGAGGCACGCAACCTCGAAAACGTGACCTCGAAAGCAAAGCAAATGGGAATCAAATTCAATTCCTACAGAAAAGAGCCCAAGTATACTCACTCGTATACAAATGATATGATAACAAAACCAGCCGAGGTAATATACATACCCAGTATTGGATAAACACATACACAAAAAATAGAAATGACGAAAAATGCTGAACCAAATATTTAATAAGAGACGATCGAATATTCGATACCGTTTCGGAAAAAGGGAAACAACTGTTGAGCTTAAGTATAGAGGAACTGAAAAATTGGGGTTCCGATAGGAATCAATCCTCATACCGTGGATATGAACCTGTTTACTAGCAAAAGCACGTGGAAAGAAAAATACTCCACAAGTTGCTTCAGAACTCAGAAAATCACAATCACAGCTTCCTCATGAAAGCAAAAGCTAACAAACCCCTTATTACAAGCCTAATTCCTACAGCATACTCTGAAACAACACACCATGGCGCCACCAACCAGAGCTCAACTAGCTGCAACCGCGGCAGCAGTAGTAGCAGAAGCAGAAGCAGCGGACGCGGCGGCAACAGAGGCGGCGGGCAACCTGATGGGCTTACTACCTCCATCGGTAACAACAAGGTTGGACCCAGAACAGCTTGAGCAACTCACGGTGACTCTGGTTGCAAGACTATCAAGCAGGGACATATCTCTATCAACGACAGCAAGAGAAGCCAAAGAAAGGGCAGAGGCCAATGATGGCATCCCTGGCTACGAAGGAGAACGGGCGCTGACCTCAGCCGAGGTTTGTTTCAGGAAGATCCTCGAATCTTTTGGGGTCAACAGGCCTACGGCAAACGAAATATTCAGACATGGATATTCTAACATGAAGGCCATCGCAGACCTCGATTCAGAAGGGATCAAGTCCACTCTAGGGTCGCTAACCAAGGCAAAACACCATCTATGCCCGGATCCACAGGAAGTCTTTATTGGAAGGGCATTTGGCGATCGACTGAAGCTGTTCGTGGCTTGGATCAAATTCCAGCCTATGATAGGCGCAACGGCCACCGAAGTGGACTGGATCAAGGACCCAACGGCCGAGATGGATACAAGGGAACGTTTGAGATCTACAAAGGAGGACGATGAAAACACGGCCGTTAAGGATCTAACACTACCCGACAAACTGACTACGATGTCAAAGTTCAGGGAATTTGATGAGAACCTACGTGAATACCTACGGCATAAGAGGGGTGTCACCAAGACATCCCTACTTTACACGATAAGACAACAATCTGCAGTCGGAGAAACCGACAGGTGTGGAACGGTCGGATCGGGCCCAGACGACGCGTATCCTGACTGGACTGAGTATGCAATAAGATGCACGATTCACGCCAACTCTCATTGGTCTAAAGACAACAATACTCTCTGGGGGATATTGTTTAAGCTGGTGGGATCCGGACCCGGTTGGTCCTATATACAAAGCTTTGGGACCAAAAACGGGGTAGGGGGTGACGGCCGAAAGGCATACTTTGCCCTCTACTCTCAAGCATATGAGGCAACCAACGTAAAGCTAATTGTTGAAGCAAAAAGGCAGTTTATCCGGGAATCGGTGTACACAGGGGATTCCAAACACTACAATTTTGACAGGCACAAAAGGCTATGGCATGATGCAAAGCAAACCTTGATAAGATACGGCGCATTCCCACCTGAGGACCAGTTTGTGTACGACTTCGTACGATTCCTACAGGATGTACGACTCGAACAATCCATCCCAAATGTAATAACAGAAGAGTCGGACTATTACGCAAATTTTGAGAAAGCCTCGGCGTATCTTACTCGAATGCTCGGAGTAAAGAAACTCCAGAATCAACCACAAAAGAGGGGTAGGAATGTGTCAGCCTTCACTAACAACAAAAAGAGGAAAGGTGACAACAAACGCGGCAACTTCTCTTCCAACAAGCCACAAGGCAACAACAACAACAATAGTGGTGGCTCAAAGGCACAACCAGGGACCTATAAAGGGCCCGTTGAATGCAAGTTCTATCCACGAGAAGTATGGTTAAGCATGTCCCAAGAGCAGCAACAAAGAGTCCGAGCGCTAAAACAAGCAAGGAATGCAAGCAATAGCGGGGGCAACCAACAATCGAAAGTGGCAGCAGCCACAGCTGCAAACCCTCCCAATAACCCCAGCTCAGCTGGAAACCAGTTTGGCTGTCACAGCCACATTGGAAATGGGAATGGAAATTGATTCGCCGGCCGGGGCCTTAAGATAGAACCTCGGGTAGGCCGGCCGATAGTCCATCTCAAAGAGATGACCCAGTCATCCAGTGTTAAGCCAGGACGATGCGAGCTGGATAGCCATGCAGACACGACTGCCGCTGGATCTAACATGGTATTACTTGATTCACTGGATTCTATCATGACATTTGCTGATGTTGCTCCATTTTCAGACGTGTACTCACCAATGAAAGATGTCCCTATTGCCCGTTGTGCTACTGCTTGGACAGACCCAACGGACGGTATCACATACATATTGGTATTCGGACAGGCCCTCTATTTTGGAGAATCACTGCAGCACAGTCTGATATGCCCGAACCAAATCAGAGAATGCAATTTGAATGTGGTTGAAGACATACCAAGAAGATACTGCAGTTCTTCCAGTCACAGTCTTATCTTCCGGGCCGACGGTTTCGAATTGGCAATACCATTGTTAGTTGATGACGTTCTGTCATACTTTGACACGCGGAAGCCGACACGCCAGGAAATTGATACATGCGATCAGGTCCTTGCAACCGACACTCATACCTGGGACCCATACGCTCCCCACTTCAGAGAAGATGAAGAAGCAGCCAATGCGTCCTTCCCATGAGTCGTGGCCGCCCTCTCCGGAGGAGGACCGACTGGGACACCCGAGTCTTGGATACGATCCACAGACAACCCTATACTCATCAATGTAAAACACAAGGATTATCGTCTCAGATACCTCCAGAAAATCTGTACAACCCATACTCAACGGCCGGGGTATACTCAACAAGAGATTGGCAACCGGTTACACTCAGCTTTTGTTAAGAGTACAGGGGACAGAGAAAGCTCGGAGATACTCCGAATTTCAGCTACTTCAACCAAAACTTCGATTTCCCTAACAGAGGAAGAGCTTGCCATCCAAAAGGAAGCAAAAGCTCGGACAAAAGAAAGGAAATTACTCCGCCGCCAACAAGATGTGATAGATAAGGAAACTTCCCTAGAGAAGAGATCATTTATTCGACGCAGATAATGGGGACCTCCGATAAGGATTCCGGAGAAAGTGGACAGATATGATTCAGAGGCCATCGCAAAGATGTGGAACATCAGTGTTAAGAGGGCCGAAGAAAGGATTAAGGTTACTACCCAGGAAGGCATAAGAAACCTTACACAACCAATCACCCGAAGGCTAAAGACCCAAAAGTGGAGAAACAGGAAAGTACTTAAGGGTCGATGGTTTGCTGATACTATAAAGTTCAAAGTACCGAGCATCATTAGAAACGATACTGACGCACAGATCTTTACCAATGGGAAAGGATATGTGGCGTTCTATCCAGTAAGAGGGGAGAAACGATGCCACGACGGACTATCTTGCTTCATAAATGAGGTAGGAATACCGGAACATCTTGTCACCGATGGGGCAAAGGCCCAAGGAAATCATGAGACACACAGCACCGGATGGACTAAACTTTGATCGGAGTATCGCATACGCCAAACCTACATACAGCCCCACTGTTGGTGGCAGAATACGGCAGAACACAGTGCAGGGGACCTAAGGAGATCAATACGATTAATGACCTCTAAGAAAGGAAGCCCGAGGAGGTGCTGGGCCTTTTGTGGAATGTTGGCGGCCGGGAGGTTAAGTAACACCGCATCTGGGGACCCATCTGCGATGGGAAGAACGGGGTTTGAGTTAGTCCATGGATATACTCCGGATATAACCCCATACATGATCCACGATTGGTACGATTTCATCCGGTGGTACGACCTACAGGATAAGTCGGAGAAATACGGACGATGGCTGGGACCATGTGGAGATACTTATGGAGGTGGCGATTGTCACTATGTATTGTATAAGACCGGAAAGGTACACATAACAAACGGCACACGGCCTATATCTGAAGTGGAATGGAAACACCCAGACACTATTCTGCAGTTAGAGGAACACAACAAGCTACTTAATGAAAGGATCGGCGATGAGGCAAAGCCCTCAGATACTTATCTGGAAAACGAGTTAGGGGAACCACCCTTGGGCCTATTTAACGGCAAATATGAGGGTGAGGACGAGGTACTTATGGCTGAGCCAGAGGCGTCTTCCCCGGACATTGATGATTTAACCGACAATCTTGACGAGTACCTCGGAAGCCAAGTGCTACTGCAGATAGGGGACCAACGGATTCGCGGTACGGTTAATAACCGGTACAGGGACGCAAGCGGAATCCTAGTCGGAGAAAAGAATAACAATCCACTCCTAGATACAAGGTCCTACGAGGTTTCTATGCAAGACGAATCCATTGAGATCTACACAGCAAATGTGCTCGCGGAGAATCTCTATTCCTCCGTGGACGATGAGGGGCGCATGTATTGTCTTCTGAACGAGCTACTTGACTATGAAAAGGATAAAGAGGCTCTGACAGTACAGCAGGCAACTATCACTACTAAGTCCGGACAAACTCGGACTAAGCCGACAACCAAAGGGTGGAGAATCCTGGTCAGTTGGAAAGATGGAACTTCCTCTTGGGCAAAGTTAAGTGACATGAAGGAAAGTTTCCCCGTCGAAACGGCTCTGTTTGCCAAGGATCAAGGCATAATAGATGAGCCAGCCTTCAAGTGGTGGGCCTATTGGGTAATTCGGAAGAAAGACCGGATTATCTCCAGCGCCAAGACCAAATATTGGACCAAATCCCATATGTATGGGGTTAGACTACCGAAAACAATTGCTGAAGCAAGAAGGATAGATGAGGAATCCGGCAGTGACTATTGGGCCCGGGCTATTGCAAAAGAAATGAAGAACAATTTCATAGCTTTTGAGTTCAATGATGAGGACAAAGTACCGGTGGCACATACAAAAATCACTATGCACATGGTATTTGACGTGAAGATAGACTTAACTCGGAAGGCCCGACTCGTTGGGGATGGGCATAAAGTGCCCAAAATATCACGGGAGTATACATACTCAAGCGTGCCCAGCAGGGATTCGGTTCGGATGTTCTTCTTAGTTGCTGCACTTATTGACCTTGAGGTCTTAAGTGCTGACATCCAAAATGCATACTTAACCGCACCAATTAAGGAAAAGTACTACACAGTGGCTACACTGGAACAAGGATTTGCACCGGAGTTATGTGGAAGGCCCTGCAAAATTGTAAGAGCTCTGTATGGATTACCAGTAGCGGGCGCATCATTTCAATCTCATCTGTCTGAGCACTTAAGGGGACTTGGATATAAGTCTTGCAAGGCGGATCCAGATGTATATATGCGGCCGGCTGTAAAGAAAGATGGCTCAGCATATTACGAATATTGTGTGGCATATGTGGATGACATCCTTGTATGTGGGACGGATCCAAAGTTCCAAATGGATGCAATCGAAAGACAGTTCAAACTGAAGGATGGGACTGTTGAACCACCCACTTTCTATCTAGGGGCGGATATTGGTAACACATCTGTTGATGGGGCTGAGTACTGGTCCATGTCTTCAACAAAGTATACCTCCAAAGCCGTTAAGTCTGTTGAAGAGGAATTGAGTAGGGGGCAATATGCCTTCAAGGTACTCCCAAAATCCGCAAAATCACCATTGGCAACTGGGTATAGGCCCAAAATCGATGCCTCACCGGAACTTGGTCCGGAGAAACAGAACTATTACCAGGGTTTAATAGGTATACTCCGTTGGATATGTGAACTCGGAAGGCTAGATATTGTAATGCCTGTTTCACTTATGTCCCGGTATCTTGCACAGGCCCGAGAAGGACATCTAAACCAATTGTTTCATTTGTTTGCATACTTAAAGAATTACAGCAAATCAAAGTTGGTGTTTGACTGTTCCATCCCAGAACTTGATGAATCAGTTTTCCATGAATGTGACTGGGCCAAATTCTATCCGGAAGCGGGGGAACTAATTCCTCCGGATATGCCCGAGCCACGAGGAAACTCCGTAACTACCACATGTTTCGTGGACGCCGACCATGCTGGTTGCAAGGCTACTAGGAGGTCTCACACGGGAATCATCATCTTTGTTAACAGGGCACCAATCCTATGGTTCTCTAAGAGACAAACAACTGTTGAAACATCCACGTTTGGCTCAGAAATTGTGGCACTCAAGATCGCAATCGAAATGGTAGAAGGCCTACGATATAAGCTCAGAATGATGGGCATACCTATAGAAGGACCAACCAACATGTATTGTGACAATGACTCGGTTGTTAAGAATGTAACACACCCGGAAAGTCCTTGTAAGAAGAAGCATAACAGTATTGCTTACCATAAGGCACGCGAATGCATTGCAGGAAAGATTATCCGGATTGGAAAGGAACCCGGCGAAACTAATATTGCAGATCTACTCACTAAGCTTATGGGTGGGGTAAAGCTATTCTCCTTATGTAGGAGATGTATGTGGCGGTGCAAATAGGAGACCGGCCCTTAAGGTATCTTCTACAAGTACTTAACAGTACGAGTACGAAGACACGGGGACTCTAGAAAAGCGCCGGTAGCAAACGTACAGACGTACGAACATTCGGGAATACACACGAATGAGATAACACACGTATGACTAACAGGCAAATAAGCGAGCCGACTCGCTGAATCGCTAACAGTAATAGAGCACCGATAGAGGTTCGATCTCAGAGGTCATCTTACATGTAAATGCTCACAAATCTAAATACTAATACTTGAAATCACTGAATAATGCTAGTAAGAATATCTAGTGGACTACACGTGTAAACGCGTTAGTGACGGGAGAAAAAATAGAAATTGTGAGGAGTAGAACGCGATCGTCGTTGTAACTGCGGCGATTATGAAATAATCGACCGGTGTTGTACTTGTCCGAGTTTCGATGCAATGTCGAGATGACAACCGGGGTTAATGTAATCGTTTGATCGTAGTAGAAACAAAAAAAATTAACCTTGGGAACAAGCGTCAGAGAAACAAGCGTTGGTGATATTCGATTAACCGGTGCTGTCGGAGATCATCCGTTGATCGGTCATAGCAATATTGCTGGCAGGAGGGACATTGTAGATTCGATGGAGAACTAAATCGCAAGTCATGGAAGACGATTGATTATCAAATCAAAGGCCATAGACATCGCGTAACAGTAGATCAGATGGTAGAATCCATTGGTGATACAGACTGATTGGACGTAGATCAAGGCAAACCAAGCAAACGTCTTGCGAATGTAGATCGGAATCAACGTGCCTATTGTTATAGCGTTGCATCAAACGTAGCTTCAAGAAGAGAACGATTGATGGATCGTATATTAATAGGAGATCATAGGAATTGTTTGATGCATAGCTTGAGTATCGATTGGCTGTCCAACAAAACATCAAGTCGTAGAAATTGAGTGATCGTAGATACCAACGTGAAATAGCAGGAATACAATCGATTGCTCGCGTCGGCTGTTGGAGTTGTGGAGGAATGACAAAAAAAAACGTATGGTGATCGAATCGAAGACGGCTGATTGATCAATCGTAGAATCATAAAAATAAAAATGAAGTGTACACCCCTCAATCCGGAGATGGTGGTATCAGCCAGAATGGAGGAGACGAATCCACAGATGATGGGAGGAAACGGATTTGTCGTTTGTACTTGACGAGGGAGGTAATTTGGTGGGGTAAAGCAACTGCCTTTGGATGGGGAAGTTGCAGTCGGTTGCAATGTTCAGTCAAAAAAGTCGTAAAACCAATTCATTGACAAGATGTTGGCATATAGATGATACAGCTTGACCTTGAGGGCATCCTGATGTCGTTTGGAGAGTCGAAAGACAGGCTGATAATTTGGTTTGGGGCAAATCTGATTACAGCATGGGGTTTGCAGGGATCGTATGCATGCAGGAGTGGCGTTTGGAACGTCAGTGGCCTCACCAAGTGTCTCAGATGGTAGTGAGGGTGAGGGAGCTGATTTTGGCAAGCGCCGGAATGTTGCAATTTCATTCTGAGGATTGAATGTCCATCCGAAGTTGGTTGGTCCCCAAGGTGGGGCAGAATGATGGTCTGAACTGAGCAATGTGGATTCTGTTACATGTGAGGCAGTCACAGTGGGCTTGTCCTGGCATTGGACTGGAGTCCTTGAAGATGAAGTGGCGCGTCAGAAGGAGATGGAGTCGGATCGGACGTGGTGGAAGGAGACGGGGTCACTGTTAGGGAACTATTTCCATGTCCATGTGTAACTGGGAGGAAAGGCCATGCGGTAAGTTTGTTCAAACGCAATGTACTCAAAATAGGGATCTGGTAGGTCAAAGCAAAATTCATTTTCGCTGGAAATGATTCTCCTGGAGAATTTTAGGATATTTGCCACGCGATTGTTGTATGACACGGCGGTAGGCATTGGCTCCAGAGACATAGCTTTTGCAGACGATTAACCCTTACACCAAGCTGAGAAAATGTCCAGTCAGGCTCACAGCAGCAATTGGAGGCAAGGCAGCCAGCTGCATTCCTGAAGGATCAGGCTACGTGCATATACCAGCTCCCAATCACATAGGGTATCTCAAAGTCTTCTTCTATTATTCTCCCTCCCTTTCAACAACGTTACTGAGTGAGAATGGCCTCTGTGGAATGACATCACGAATGAGACATCAATTCAGTGGACAGTCCATACACAAAGCCTTCACTGACAGCCATGACTCATCTGTTCAACAGAGTGGCAACCTCACAATTATTTGTCATCACAAGCAGAGCACTGCCAAAAGCATTGTCCTCCTTGGAAGCATCATTGATGGACAGTGCTTCACACACCCAGTATTGATTCCAGACATTGATTTTGCATCCCCATATGCGAATTGTGCAACTTCCTCAGCATATGCTTTAGCCACTGACATGAAGTTCAAGAAAGCTTGTGACCTAGCCTCCAAAGAAGCCATTAGCAACTTCAGGTATGACACATACACGAATTTTGTGACACTACAAAAATTCACTGAAGCTGCCAGAGCAAAGCCTGCTACCAGCAGCACACCACTGTTTGATGCAAAATTGTTTTTCACCAAGATTGTTGACAAACATATCCCCATTCAAGCCATCAAAGCCAAGACATCAAAACTTCTCTGGCATCAGCGACTGGGACACCCATGTGATGACTTCCTATACCAAGCTCATAAGCACATTCTTGGAGTACCAAAGTTCCAACGCCAAACCAGTATCCTTGACCAATGTCCAACTTGCATCCAGTGTAAACAAACAAAAAATCCTGCTGGATCCCATTCCACACGCAAGGCTACACAGCCCTTTCAGGGCTTGTCTATTGACTTTGCTTTTTCAGGAGCCAAATCATCCAACAGTAAACGAAAGCGTGACTACGAAGGCATCCATGGTGAGACAGCTTGGATCCTCATCACGGATCACTACACTGGTAGGAAATATGGTGATACCCAAATCTCCAAGGCAGCACCTCTCCATTGGCTCGAGTATTTCTTCTCCCAGCACAACCCAGCTTGTGCCAACAAGTATGTTTCAGTGGACCAAGGTGGCGAGCTCTATCATAACCCAGACGTCTGCAACCTCTTCTCTGCTTTTGGCTACTTCATTTTCCCAACTGGTGCTGATGCTTCACATCAAAATGGTACAGTTGAAAGAGCCCATCGAACTCTAGCCAACTCAATGGGGACCATACTCAGTGGTGCAAATTTGCCCATCAAGTTCTGGCCTTTTGCTTTCTATCATGCCCTGTGGTTGTCAAATGCCTTCCCTGAAGGCGACCAGCCGCATTCACCCTTAGAATTGGCAACTGGCCATAAGGAAAATCTTGCTGACTTCCGAACCTTTGGTTGCAGAGTTTGGGTGAGACCTCCAGGCAAGGGATCAATCAAGCTCAAACCCAATGCGCGCAAGGGAATATTCCTGGGTTTTGTCCCATACACTACCCAAAACATTCTTTGGTATGATACTGAAATGCACAGAGTCAAGATAGCCGCCCATGTCAGGTTTGATGAAGGCATGAATGACTTACCACTTGCAGACCTTCCAACCAATGTCAAGCACCTGCTCAGGACTGATGACAACCTTCCTCTCCCACCAAAGCTAAATGAGGTGTCATCCAGTGATTTTCAATTCTCCATCTCACCTTTTGCAGATCTCACCAATCTCAGGCTCACCATTTCAAGTTCCTGTACTGACCAAGCCTTTGGTCTCCGGTATGCAAATGATTCACTACTTGGCAGAGCCTATGTCACAGATATCCTTCCCAAAAGTCCTGCCTCCCAGCTTTTTTCCTCTCACAAGAGGGCCCTTTCCAAGCTCCGGGGTGCATACATTATCTCTATTAATCACAATTGTGTGTTCACTACAGCTGATGTTACCACAGCGCTGCTTTCCTCATATGATCAAGGGGTGCGAGATGATTCCATAGAGATACCCATAACCTTTGCACTTGAAGCAAAATTATCTATGAAGGAAGTCAGGAAACACTCAAATGTTATGGTCTGTTTGCCCCCAACACTTCTTGGAATGAACCCACTGATGAAGAAGATCCACCATTTTTGGACCGGATTTCATCCATCAAGACCATCAAGCGAATTGGCACCAAATACAAGAATATCATCCAATCCAGAATCAACCAGGTTGACAGCACTGAAGCACTACATGCATCCATTCAGAAACACTTGGCACCAACGGAAGATGACATGGATGTTGCCATCCCCACTATTGACATTGCTTTGCTCAGAGCCATCACCAAGCTTCATAAGGCAAGCAATCATGCACTACCACTAGATGCAGATTCACTACCAACTGAACAAATTGAACTCTTAATCAAGGCCATCAATTCCAAAGCCACTACACCAGAAGAACAAGCACTAGGGCACTTCACTCACAGAAACCTCAAGTCACTATCAACATGGGCTGAATGGGAAGCTGGAGAACGCAAACAACTTGATCAGTTTGAAGACTTAGAAATGTTTGGATCACCCATTCCATATCCCAAGGACCCAGAGGCTATTATTCTCCGACCCCATTGGCAATACAATGTCAAAAGGAATGGTGTCAGACGAGCAAGACGGTGCTGCAATGGAAGCAAATATGCAGCCCCAATCCTGCACGCCATTGCAATGTCATATTCATCATGTGTTGAACACCCCATCCAAAGTATATTCTTTGCATTTGCAGCTAGCCTCAATCTCAAAGTGTATGCTGGAGATGCGGCTGACGCGTATGTCCATAGTCCAGGGCCCAACATCCCTACCTACATGACTATTGATGATGCATATGCAGAATGGTATAAACACAAACATGGCACAGACATAGACAGAAGATTGGTGCTTCCTGTCCTTCGAGCGCTCCAAGGCCATCCAGAATCCGGAAGACTTTGGGAGACCCACATCAACAAGATCTTGAAAGGTCCTGATCTCAGCTTCAAGACCACCACTCATGACAGAACAATCTATATGACAGTCTTTTGAAGGTGAAACAGTCTACATGCTGAGACAAGTCGATGATTTTGTAATGGCTTGCACATCAGAATCCATATCTGACAAGATCTATGACATCATTGGGGCGAAACTGAAGCTACCTAAAGAAGATGTAATCCCCTTCACAAAAATGGGATTGCTTGAAGATTTCAATGGGATTGATGTCAAACAGACAGCTGATTACATTGAACTGTCCTGTGCAAATTACATTGACAGAATTATGACATCCCATGGTTGGGAAACTGATTCTAAGATGAAACCCCACTCCAAGCCTTCAGCACCATTATCAACTGAAGTACTGAGCCAACTGCAATCACATATGGATGGACCTTTAGAAGGCACCAAGGAACATACTGAATTACAATCCACATCTGGCTTCTCATACAGGACACTCTTGGGTGAAATGATGTTTGCATATGTCAGCAGCCGGCCAGACATTGGGTACGCAGTGACCCTGATGTCAAAATACAGCTCCAATCCCACTGCTTTCCACTATTCCAGCCTGAAGAACATAGCCCGCTATCTCAGAACAACCAGATCATGGGGTATTAGGTTCTACAGACCAAATGCCGAGCCATCCCTGCCTCCAGGGGAACCATACAACGATGCAGTCCAAGATGCATCCCTCCCCAAATACCCTGAGGATATCAAGCAAAAGAAACTGATGTGTTTTGTTGATGCAGCAGATGGGAATGATCCAAAACATCGCAGGTCCACCACAGGGTATGTCTTCACCTATGCTGGTGGAGCAATTGTTTACAGATCCAAAGCACAATCGCTCACTGCTCAGAGTTCTACGGAAGCTGAGTTCATTGCTGCAGTCACGGCAGCCAAAACAGCCAGATATCTCAGGTCGATACTCAAGGAATTAGGATTTGTTCAAGTTGGTCCAACCCCAATCTATGAAGACAATGCATCAGCAATTGAAATCATCAATGCCCAAAAGCCAACTGAAAGAACCAGGCATATTGAAATCAGGTTCTTTGCAATTCAAGCTTGGGAAGAAAATGGTGAAATTAAGATGATTCATATTCCTGGAGTTATCAACCCTGCTGATGATCTAACCAAACCATTGGGATGGATCTTGCACGCCCAACACGCAAGATACATCATGGGACACTACCCAGGTTAAATTGTTTGCACTAAGACGCGGACTCAAAACGATACAACGTACCAATTTGATTGCTCGTCTAACCATTGTTAACTTGTCAACCTACTACAATTCGGATGAAAACAACGACGATGAAATGTTTCCATCCAACAACTCGATACAGTTCGAATCGATTTGGAAGAATGACCTCATACAACGCAAACCGACAGTAATCCAACATCGATAGCGAGTTGGATCAAGGGGTGTGTTGTCGGCAAAAAATACGGACTGTTGTTGGCATCAAATTTGATCGAAAAAGCTGACAAAACGAAACGACAACCGAGGTGCGAAACGAGATACGAATATTCCGATGATCAAGCCTTACAATCAAACGCACCTCCACTACTTGGAAATCCTTAAGTGGTAAAAACGGTATCACCTAAGGCTACAAACAAAAGAGGAGAATTGGTTAGAATAAGACATATCCAAAGACCTGACCAATAAGTAAACACTTGGAATCCATAAGTACATTCAAAAGAATATACTTGATATCCTGTGAGGAAATTACTTATTGCAATCAAGAAAATGGATACCGATTCCGGATGGGCCTCATTTATCTACCTACTCTACGAACAAGCATACGCCCCACCGGATAAGAAACACTTAACCTCATAAAAGACCAATACCATCAAATGACTGATACAGTACGTCCGAGAACTGTTTCGCGGGGTTCAAATTTACTTCTGGCGCACAAATTTTGTGCGTGATTTTAACACGGCAATATTTCTGGACACCCTGAAATTTGCGGGTAAGTGGCGGGCTATAAATTAACAGAGCACTATTTCTGTGCGCGTGATGCACATTACTCTACTCTCGAATAAAAATAATTTATTTCAGTCTCTAGCAGAACCCAATTATTATTCCGTACAAACAACACTTACTTCTTTTCACGAATAAAAAAAAAATCTCTATTCAGTATTAATTCTAAAATATTAATCTCCCAAATAACAATTCGATACTGCTCTCCTAATTGTGAATTCTATTTCTCGACTACAATATTCCCTTTTTAAAATGTAGATTCTATTATGCTTGATTTATTCCTATTGCAACGTATTACAAATCCTCCATAATTTCTAATATTCTCAAAATTAAGTTCAAGATTATTAGTAGGTTTGTATTATGTATGTACTGTTGTTTTCTACATTAGTTCACCAATAGATAAACTTTCATTCATCGATGCTGTTATTGCCGGATCAATATAGACGTTTCTTTTCTTTTTCTTTTTTGGTCCACTACAATTAGTGGAGCTGCTACTAGTAATATTTGCATCGCCATGCTTATTGTTGGTGTAATCTGTTGAACTTTTGTTCCTAAATCTGTCCCTCATCATTTCTTCCAATTTCCTTCCTGTTTCTGGGTGTTTTCGCATCTCGCCAATTTTGTCGCACAAGTCACTGAACAACTCACGCCCTTCCTCCATCCATCCATTTCTGCTTCCACTGTCTGAATCGCAGAATTTTTTTTTGTCGCAGAATCGTGGCATCACCCTTTCGCCGCTGCTGGTTCACCCATACATGATGCTCATTGTAGATCAGTACCAATGCAAATGCTTCATCTGCTATAGTAAATATATCACTCAGCAAGTGCCTCTCCTTCCGTTGTTTGAAATTGGAATTTGTCGGATTGATTGCCGACATGATTCTTGTAACAAAATAATAAAAATCTTCATTTTCCGCGTCTTTGTATGTTCTGTATTGAGGGTTTAAAATACCTGTGTCCTCATATACTGTGTCTTGAATAACTGCAACAGTACCAGGGAATGTGATAGGGACTCGACCTTTTCTGTAATCGTCTGTACGGAAGAGGAAGTATCATCAGTATCAACGGGCAGCATGTTAGTGTTGTCGGACCAAAAATAGATTCCCAAATTCCTAATTTTAACAACCAATTCTCCCGCCTGTATTTACCTATCCAGTTTTTTCTCGCTAATGTTTGTGAGTTGTGCCTCAATGCAGTCAGTACTGTCCCTACTCGTTTCCTGTAAAAGGAACAGAATGACGCAAGTGGAATATTTGGTGGCTTCATAACCGCATTTGCTTTAACAGCTTTTTGTATTACATGCGCCGTTACCTTGTCATTGATAGGGAACTTCATGTTGTGGTACCAATGTTTTTTGACGTAATCCCTTAGCTGCTTGTCCAGTGTTTCAGTCATATCGCTCAAAGCCTTAAGCATATCGTTGTCTGTTATATGCCCATATTTGTCTGTAATTGTACTTACTGCTCGTTCTCTTGTGTCGCCGGCATTATCAGTCCCCTCTCCCTGCATGGTTGCCTCCAATTGTTTAGGTACCATTACTACCTTTCCCACCCCTATATGTGGTTCCCTCTCTTGTTGCCGTAAGTGTTTTGCCAGTTCCTGTGCCAATTTGTCATATTGGGTTTTTTTCATGACACGTTCCGCAACATCCTCTAAATCACAGCATTCTCCGTTAGATGTTTTCTCTACCACATTGGTTTTTGTTCCTTCTTTCTGTTTGTTCATTACTGTAGTGGTGGTTGTGTTGGTAATGCTCAGTGCTGGTTTGTTACTCTGGTTGATGGTGTTGTGTTCTTCCATGTTTGTAGTAGTAGAAATTGTGTTGTCGGTACCCTTTTTTTTACTGTTGCCCTTTGATGCGTTCATAGTTGTGGTATTACTGTTACACACTTTGTTAGTAATTGCGGTGTTTGTTTTCACTCTTTTTTTCTTACCGTTGTTGTCCCCTGTATTTTGATGATCACCGGGCCGGATGGTTTTGTTGTTTTGAAGGGTCTTTCCCTCGGATTTTTTGCTTCGTCGTGTCTTTCCGATAGCATTCATATTTTTTTTCTTCTCAATACGGTGTCATTCAAGAATCATGTGTTTCTTTTTGTGTGGTTTTGTGTGTGTACTAATAATTTTATGTGGTTGTGTTTTGTGTTTTGTGTATGTGTGTGTGTGTGTGTGTGTGTGTGTACGGTGTTTCAGGTAGTATGTGTACGATGTTTTGTGTGTAGAGTTTTTCTGTGGGTTCTGTACTATGTTGTTTGCCCTAACTTCTTCTGTGTGTTGTCTGGCTTGGGCGCGCCGTTTTATATTTGTAGAAGTAGATCACATACCTGTGCCAGCCATCCCTCCCGCGCCATAATTTTTTCAGAAGGGAAACTTTTGATAACACTAAGGTTGTGTATTTCAATCCTCTAGTCACATGTAGAATCTCGTAGACTGCACCTAACATACCGTACTGTCTTGTGTGCCATTTGTATCTACAAACCACAACATTTTCTGTACTGTGTGTGGCAAAGTTGTTCCCAATATGCATTTAAAAGTTGTTCCCAACATGCATTTCGTAATTCATGTGATATGCATTCATGGCCTGGTCCAAAAACTTTGGTAGTCATTACCAAATGAGACTGTTTGTGCCTTGTAATTGCACCAAAAATACCCTCATTTTTGTATTAAATTCCTTTTGCACGCACACGAAAACGACAGTACTCTAAATCACGTACGTACATTCCTACGTAACTTACAGTACTGCAGATGGAATGATACGATCATACGAGTGGAAGATACGAATGATCAAGTCATATGCACCTTTAGCGTTTGGAATAATGAGACTCGAAGGTTACCCCTTTCTCTATGTGAGATTGGAATAAGACCGAACCAGAGGTGCAATCGTCATTCTGACACCCAAATTCGATACTTAGTGATCGATCAACAGTCATTCTGACATCCAAATTCGATACTTAGTGATCGAACATCAGTCATTCTTACGATCGAAGTTCGATACTTAGTAATCGAAGAAGAACACACACTAGAGGTTCGCACATGCAATCTCTTGTTAAGTGTGCTGTTTTCAAGAAAAGACAGCAGAGGTTCGAAGCGCTGCTCACGAACTTGTTACTTGTTTTCTGCTGTATAAAATACGTGCTGTATTAGCGGCAGTTCGTACGATCTTTAAAAGAGATACTTGCTCTCCAGCAAGGATCATCTCTTCATCTCATACTTTTAGATTATTTGATTATTCAACCTTAAACCTTGCACCGGACGCCTCCTTGCGTCCCATTTGTAGAACTACAAGCCTAAGATCTAACTGATTGTGTCGGTTACCGATAGTCAGAATAGATCTGGTTGGACTAGCGTCCAATCGTAGTGGATATCAGAGAAATATTAGAACACAACAGACCGGCACCTCAACCGGCCTGCAGTTAAAGCTCCTGTTGCTCTTCTTTGCCTTTGGATTGAATCAGCTCAACAGCCAGTTTCAAAAGGAAAATAACAGATTAACAGTTGCAAGCTTGTTGAAGCTTGCAGAAGAAGACAACAGTAGAAGCACTCGACGAAGAACCAATCCGACAGCAGATCATCGAACGCTCGACTACGGACGACGATCGATAGTTCTCTGATCCGATTACACAACAAAGACCATCAACGGACAAGCCGTTTGTCTTTAATAGAAGCCCATTGCATTGGACACGCCAATAGCAATATCTCCATCCAGGGACCGCATTACAAGTTCTCCGGATCTCATTTTCCCCGTCTACACTCCACGTGACAACATCTTGTCAAGGACACATCGACGCCCATCATTTGATCGTGCTAAGCACCAGAAACCCACCGACTACAACTATCATTGAGAGTTGTTTTTACACCCATTACTATATGTAATCTACGTCAACTGCTCAGCGCAAGCCCAGCAAGTACAACCAAACGACGCAACGAAAACGACAACAAACATGGATTTCGTTGCTCCTCCACCCTCTTTTACTAAGTGAAAGACCTAGTAATTTCAAGACAGACAAAGACAATAAGCCATCAACGTCATTACGACAACCAACGGTCATCTCTTTGTCGCATCAAGTCTCCCTATTGTTAGAGGAAATCCCTCATCTCCATTATCCCGGAATTTACCAACAACAACGACGACCTGAATAAGCAAATTTTCGTTGCTTCGTCACACCGCCCGCACGTCGTATTTCATCGGGAACGACTTCTCCTCGCTATTGCGGACACGCTGGTCCCATTCTGGCCCTCTCTCTCCCAATACTGACAGAGGTATCCAATTTTCTCGATGCAAGAAAACTGCGGCGTTTGTCAACAACAACAAACGCAGTAAGCGGATCTCGTGGCCTCCCCACGTCACCGGCACGACGTATCTCATCGGAAACGGCTTCTCCTCAATATTGCGAACACGCTGGTACCATTCTGGTCCTCTATCTCCCAGAATTGACAGAGATATCCCATTGACAAAAGAAACAATTCGACAGGAGATCATCAATCAACTCGAATGCGGACGACGTGTTGCGAAAACGGCACCTACCTACGAAACAGAGAATTTCAACGGCGAGACTACACCAAGCAATTCGTTCCGCAGCAATTCGTTTCGCCCGTCCGAAGACCATCGTAACTACCACCTTGTCTCAATACATCCCCACCGTAAACGAGATATCGCTCATTCATCATGAATACCCCGGATCTTGCATCACTATTCCCATTGTTTGATCCAGCGCTAGCCACCTTCCTACACGACTCCTTCGATATCCCAAAGGAATCCAACAGCACTTTGTGCGCGGCGCTCATCAATGCCCGGTATAGGACATGGTCAGGTTTCCTATACATTGAATACATCCATGATCTTGAATATCACGACGGGAGTGCAAGAGTACCACTCACCCGGCATATACAGCTCAAGCTACAACGATTCATTGATTTTGGTCGACACCTCACCGAACAGGGTCTAGACTGGGAAGAACGTGACCATTACACCAAGAAAGCTTTCAAGGATTACTGTCAAGGAATCGTCCAAGCCAGGCGAGACTCTGCAGTGACCAACCGCGCCACGATATCAACAGATGGACATGGCTGGCCGCCAAAACCGATAGCCCAGCTCCAATATGAATCATGGATCAGAAAACCAAGGGACGCAACCACCTTTCCAGTGTTACACAATGATGCAACATTCGAACATTGGCTTGTACCATTCAAGGCACAACTAGAAGCGAATGGTATTAACCCCACAACATTCCTTGATCCATACTGGTCAGATCACGCGCTTACAGGGTACCCCAAGGCCCTCTATGACAAACAATGTGCATTCTTCTGGACACTCCTCCGGCATGTGTTCCAAGGTGATTTTTCTTCCTCATGTGTGTTGTACCACCAACGGACACGCGATGGTCGTCTAGCTTACTTTACTTTTGTCAAGCTTCGCAATCCAGTGTCACCTCCAACGTCTCCAGCAGCACCAGAGTCAACTCACGCCCCCGTTCATTCCACCAGTAGCACTCCCGCTGCTCATAACAGCCCTCCTACTGCTGCTTACAAAACGCCTGCTCAGCCCACTGTTGACAATCCTGAGCACCCTACAGGACTCCCTGGCAGTTCCCATAATGGATCAACTGTTAATTTCACCTCCACCGGGACTTATTCCTACACCTGGAAGTATTCACCCAGCACTGATTCAGTCCGCTTCCGTAGAATCGCCTATTCCTCCACTCCTACTATTGTTCCTGCAGACACTCCTACTGGAGATGTCCCCCCTAAACGCAATCGCGACTCATATTCCACTTGCGCTCGCACTTCATATCCACCTCCAGCCAACTCTCAATGGACATTTTATCCTCAATCTGAAACCGTGGTATTCAATCGCCCACACCAGCCAGTTACTTTCCCCCAATCTTCTTGCATTTCCTCCTTGCCACTTCCACCATCTGGGGCACTCTCTAAGAATAGTGTCGTCCTAAGCTCAGTCCATGCCTATTCCCCGTATGGGGCATCTTCTTATCAAGTTCGGAAGCCTATTTATGGGGCACATGGGGCACCTACTTGTCCATTCCGGAAGTCTCTTTATAGCGCATATTCTATGACCTACGATTCGCCTGCTGTTCGCATCACCAAACGACACCGTGACGCTATCAAGCTCAAGCAGCTCAACAGCCAGTTTCAAAAGGAAAATAACATTTTGCCATATGGAGAGTCAAACCACAACATTTCCAGCATTCTGTGTGACAAAGTTGTTCCCAATATGCATTTGATGAGTCATGATAAATGTAGTCATGGCTTGGACCGGATACTTTTGGAGTCATTATCCAATAAGTAAGTTTGTGCCCTGGAATTGCACCAAAAATACCCTCATTTTTGCCATTTGGAGAGTCAAACCACAACATTTGGGGCATTCTGTGTGACAAAGTTGTTTCCATTATGAATTTGATGAGTCATGATGAATGTATTCCTGGCGTGGACCAGATAGTTTTTGAGTCATTACCTAATAAGTTAGTTTGTGCTCTGGAATTGCACAAAAATACCCTTTTGTTTGCTATTTGGAGAGTCAAACCACAACATTTTTGGCATTCTGTGTGACAAAGTTGTTCGCAATATGCATTTGATGGGTCATGATGAATGTATTCATGGCTTGGACCAGATACTTTTTGAGTCATTACCCAATAAGTTAGTTTGTGCCCTGGAATTGAACCAAAAATACCCCCATGTTTGCCATTTGGAGAGTCAAACCACAAATTTGTTGGCATTCTGTGTGACAAAGTTGTTCTCAACATGCATTTGATGAGTTATGATGAATGTATTCATAGTTTCGACCAGATACTTTTTGAGTCATTACCCAATAAGTTAGTTGGTGCCCTGGAATTGGAACAAAAATACCCTCATGTTTGCCATTTGTAGAGTCAAACCACAACATTTTTGGCATTCTGTGTGACAAAGTTGTTCTCAACATGCATTTGATGAGTTATGATGAATGTATTCATAGTTTCGACCAGATACTTTTTGAGTCATTACCCAATAAGTTAGTTTGTGCCCTGGAATTGCACAAAAAATACCCTCATGTTTGCCATTTGTAGAGTCAAACCACAACATTTGGGGCATTCTGTGTGACAAAGTTGTTCCAATATGCATTTGATGAGTCATGATGAATGTATTCATGGCTTGGACCGGATACTTTTGGAGTCATTAGTATCCAATAAGTCAGTTTGTGCCCTGGAATTGCACAAAAAATACCCCCATGTTTGCCATTTGGAGAGTCAAACCACAACATTTTGGGCATTCTGTGTGACAAAGTTGTTCCCAATATGCATTTGATGAGTTATGATGAATGTATTCATAGTTTCGACCAGATACTTTTTGAGTCATTACCCAATAAGTCAGTTTCTGCCCTGGAATTGCAACAAAAATACCCCCATGTTTGCCATTTGGAGAGTCAAACCACAACATTTGGGGCATTCTGTGTGACAAAGTTGTTTGCAATATGCATTTGATGAGTCATGATGAATGTATTCATGGCTTGGACCAGATACTTTTTGAGTCATTACCCAATAAGTTAGTTTGTGCCCTGGAATTGCACCAAAAATACCCTCATGTTTGCCATTTGTAGAGTCAAACCACAACATTTGGGGCATTCTGTGTGACAAAGTTGTTCCCAATATGCATTTGATGAGTCATGATGAATGTATTCATTGCTTGGACCGGATACTTTTGGAGTCATTAGTATCCAATAAGTCAGTTTGTGCCCTGGAATTGCACAAAAAATACCCCCATGTTTGCCACTTGGAGAGTCAAACCACAACATTTTGGGCATTCTGTGTGACAAAGTTGTTCCCAATATGAATTTGATGAGTCATGATAAATGTATTCATGGCTTTGACCATATACTTTTGCAGTCCTTACCCAATAAGTCAGTTGGTGCCCCGGAATTGCAACAAAAATACCCCCATATTTGCCATTTGCAGAGTCAAACCACAACATTTGGGGCATTCTGTGTGACAAAGTTGCTATCACGCGCTACGTTTGTGATAGCTTCAGTAGCTAACCTACTTGTAGTAATGGATGTGAAATGCTTGTAGTTCATTGGTGGGTTGGTGGGTTAAGCAGTGCTAGAAGTTTGCTTTGCCCACACACACCAGCGTACAGTCGGGCTTAACAGCTTGGGTGGTTAAGCCTCTGGCTGTTAAGCCTTTTCTGCCAATGGGCCATAAGCCACCGGGTGGGAATTGCAGTGGAGAGGGTGAGCGAGCGCGTGAGCGCGCGTGGAGCAGAGTGAGGGAGGGAAGAGGCGCCAGGGTGCCTCAAAGAGAGCTGCCAGCAGGAGTGGGGTCCGCAGCCAGGAACCCATTCCTCGGGCAGGAAGGAGTATGTTCCATTGTTGAACATGACAGAGGCAAGATTCTTGAAGATGGGGAGGGATTGCTGATGTAAGTAGCGCATCATGCAGTCACTGTGCCATCTGGCGAGGAGCTTGATGACATTAGAGTCGCATTTGCCCTGGAGCAGGGCCATTGCCCCTCCCGCTCGAAGGGAGCAAGCAGAGATGGCGGCAGGGGCAATGCCAGTGGTAGGGTAGAGGGTCTGGGCATAGACTCTCAGGGAGGAAGTGACAGTTGCTGCGCGAACAAGGGTAAGGACCCCATTGCCGAAGTAACTGGCAAGCGTGAGGGAGGGACCAAAGGGAGCGCCGGAAGAGCAACAGCTTCGGAGGTGAAGGACTTGGCGCGCACAGGCGGCAACGGGGCAGCATAGTGAGTCACCACTACTGGCATGCGCCACTACTTCCCCTTTGTCGCCATTCTTCTGGGTGGTGAAGGTGAGGGTGACAGAGGTAGCAGCTTGGAGCTCCTGCTGCAGGGCCATCGTGGTGGACGATTTTGGAGTCAAGGTAGAAGGAGACATCTTGTAGGTTGAAGGCTTGGTCATCCGTGGTAGTACCAGTGTACTCACCAGGGCGGAGACAGAAAAAGAAGACGATGCAGATCATGTTTGCAATGGCTTGTCGGGTGGGGGAAGGGGACTCGTGGTATGCGAAGTGGAGGGCATGCATCACGAGGGTGATGGGGACCGGCTTGACCCGGGAGGGGGCCGGGTCCAGCTTGGCATATGCCTTGAACTGGGCCATTAGCCGGAAGTCAAGACTGCCTGTGGAGTCGGTGCGAGGGTCTTTGGACCCCAGGCAGGCGAGCGTCTGGCCCACTGACCGGATGGTGTCCGATACTGTGCGAGATCGGATGGGCTTGTGGCTACGGGAGAGGTTGCCATCATGGAGGCGTTTGGCAAAGACTTGGAGGATGGGGATTGGATCCTGAATGGACTGGAGGCGCGGGTCAAACCCTTGAGACAAACAGAATTGAACCCATTGGTCCCAATGGGCATCCTTGCGCTTGGCATAGAGCTCAGTGACTGAAGCTCGCATGGTCTTCTGGACAGCGCTAAGGTCAGCGCGGAATGCATGGGCGGCCTGTTGGTGATGGAGCCCTCAGGATTGTCGAAGGAGACGAGCTGGGCTGAGATCCACGGGGGGAACTGCATGCCGCCACATGACGGGCTGCACGGCGCCCGTGGGAAGGGGGACAAAGTGGACGCCCCCCATGCCCAAACCTGAAGCATCGCATGCGCCCAAGGTGGCAGGGAAGGTATCCGGCACGAGTTTGGCAATGGAGGTAGGCCGGTTGGATAGATCATTGGCCAGCCATTGGAAGTCGCGAAGGAAGCTGTGGACGCGCTTGGTGAGGCGGAGGCGCTGCCTGCCCTGGTTCCTTGTGTCTGAAGGCCTCTTGGAGAATGGAGAAGAGGCCAATGGAGCCCGGAACGGCCAGTGCCATTGACCGGAGCTCCCCAAGGACTTGGTGCCATTGCTTGAGGGGGACATGGCGCTGGGTGGGTGAGATGGAGTGGAGAATCTCCTGTAGGCGGGCCACCCGATGGGGAGGAAGGCTGATGGTTTTGTTGACGGAATCGATGAGCCAGCCGAGGATGACTTTTTTGGTGGTCCAGGTGGCGTCCCCTTGGAGCATTTTCTTAAGGGAAGCAGGCTCCTGCCGGAAGGGGGTGTCAGTGGCATCGAGGGGCCGGAAGACGGTCTCAAGGGATTGGAAGAGGACGCGCTTGACGGCGGGGCGTGTCCATTGGTTGCCCTGGGCAAGGCCACAGAAGTCATCCACATAGACATCCCAGTAGCGAACCGGCGACTTGCTGGGAGTGGTGCTACTAGGGGGGATGAGGGGCGGCGTGGAGGCCGTAGGGGGAGGGGGAGGTGGCGCCTGGGGGGCCGGAGCGGGTGGCTCAATGGGAGGCGCGACGGGGGTGGTTTCAGAAGGGAGATCCAACCGATGGGGGGTGAGTCGGGCCTCGGCCAGCCCGGTGGCAAGAGTGGCATTGGCCAAGTCCGCAATGGTTTCAGTGAAGGCACAGAAGTTGGGAGGACTGGATTTCCATCCCATAGGGTTGGTGAGTGGGATGCCAATGAGCGGAGCTTCCCCGGGGCGAGAGGGGAACAGGACTCCCAGCTTCATGGTGTCGTCCGGGTGCAATCGGATGCGGTAGAAGCCATCGGCAAGGTCAATCTTCGACATATACACTGGACCAAATCGGTCGTTGGCGCGGTGCAGTTTGGTGAGGAGGCGCGGGAGTGTCCGGCCAAACTGCATGGCGTCCGCAGGGGCAAGAGGGACGGTGTCTTGGTTGACGTCCGAGTAGGTGTAATCGGATATCATGCGTGGGCGTCGGCCTCGTTGGGGGACTAAGCCAAGGGGGCTCAGTCGGAGTCCGGGAAGGTCTTGGATGAGGCTGGCGGGGAGAACAGTCCATTGCTGCTTGTCCATCGTGTTGGCGTACTCCTCGCGCAGGAAGTCAATGCCCTGGTAGGAGGATTGGTGGGGACCCCGTTGGAGGGCAGCTGCAATTCGAGGTTGATCCCACGAGGGTCCGGACATGGTGGCGGGGGTGCCGTCCTTGCCATAGCGGGCAAGGAGGCTTCCCGCTGGGTGGGGGATGGTGGCAACGTCAGGATGGATGTCACCCCGTCCTCGGATGGTCCGGATGAAGTCCCCCCAGCTAGTGCTGTCGTTGTAGGCAGTGACAGCCCGGTTGATGTGCACGTCCAGCCTGTCGGCGGGGTAGGGGGATGTAGTGATGAGGGGAACAGAGAGTGGTGCCGGGCCGAGGGGCTCTGGCCGAGGCGTCGGTGGGGGGTTGACTAGGAGCTTGCGCCTAGGCAATGGGGGGGTGGGGTGGACTAGGAGCGTCGGCCTAGGCAATGGTTTGGTGGGGTTGACGAGGAGCTCGGGCCTAGGCAACGGGGGGGCAGTGACAAGGAGCTCTGTCCTAGGCAATGGGGGGGGGGGGGAGGACTAGGCGCTTGGGCCTAGGCAACTTGGCAGTGACGAGGAGCTCGGGCCTAGGCAAGGACAAGGTGGAAGTGGAGGGGGATGCAGGGAGAGGGAATGCTGAAGCCGTAGGAGGGACCAGGGATTTGGGGACAGGTGGGGGGGAGGGGGGGGGTCCTTGAACCTGTAGAACGTTTGGGAGGCACATACAAGGCGAGAGGAGTACATGCGCGCGCGGGCGGTTTGTGCTTACCTAATTCATGTGTGATTTGTAAGGGCGGAGATGGAGGCATAGGTAGTCGTCGGGAGGAAGGCAGAGCCCCCCTCGGTGAGTGAGAGGGCAGGGTCAACGCGCAAAAGGGGCGCTTGCCATTCGGTCAGACACCAAAGGCGGCTTGGCACCAAGTCCAGACTTGGTCCTGTTCACTGCTGGTGATGGCACCATGGTCCTGGATGTTCCTGCAGTTGGTGTAGCAGGTTCCTCGAAGGTGATAGGAATGGCACCTTTCCTTGCCATCGGGACGAGTCAAGGGAATGGTACCTCTTTCTTTCATGGTAGCAATGACTTCCCTCAGTCGGGCGCGTAGGACTTTGTTGGCTACCCCCGCCGTTTGTAGCCGGGGATCCAGGTTGGGGTTGGAAACTCGGGCACCTCCGGCGGAGCCTTGGTTGGGGCTGGGGGTAGTCTTGCCAGGCTTGGTGGTGCCTGGGGTTGCAGCCGGGGCAGCCACGGCAGCTACGCGACGCAGGTGCCTCAGAGCCGGCACGTTGGTGACATTGGGGAGCCAGTAGAGGTTCTGGGTGATACAGAAGGCTTGGAAGTTCCTTCCCAAAGTCGGGGGAGGGGACAGTGAAGGTCGATCCCCATTGTTCCTCGAGCCAACCCCGCACCCGGATTTGGAAGTAGTATACCACAATGGAGGGGGCAATGAGCTCCCCCAGTTCATCGGCAATTGCTCGGCGGAGGGGCATTTGCTGGAGCTTGAGCTTGGTGAGTCCATTCTGGTAGCCCTGCACGACTGGGTGATGCATGCCTAGAATGGTGGCCAGGACGGCGAGATAGCTTTCCAGTTGGGTGGTAGCTTCAGTCCAGTCGATGGGTAGGTATGCCTTGGTCTTCTGGAGCTCCAGGGAGTCCTTCAAGGTGAGGGAGTTGCCTTCGGTGGAGATCATGGTGTCATAGGCCGCCACAGTGGCTGCAGCTTCCTGTTCCCGCTTCAAGGAGGCGGCAGATCCACCGGGGGGAGTGAACGCTAAAGGAAGTATGCCGTCCGCCACGTCAAAGGGGTCAGTCCCATGAAAGTTGCCATCTTGGAACTTCTTGAGTGCCGCCGTGGTGACCAAGGGTGCCTGGATGAGGAACTCGGCGGCGCATGTGGCTACCTGGCTCTGGAAGATCATATGGGTCTTCTCGTGCTTGCCTTTCTGTGCCCAGGCTTGGTAGATGGGGGGTAGGTCAGCTTCCTCGAGCTTGCCACACAGCAGCAGCAAGCGCTGGGTGTACAAGGGGCCCCAGGTGTTCTTGATCGTGGCAGGGGCCGACGTTGGTCTAGGCCCTCACTGAGCTTGAGCTGTTGGTTGGCGAGGGCGGTGAGGGTAGCTGCCAGAGTGGGATCTACCCCGGCTGGTTGGCTGGGTGCCGGCTGCTGCCCCGGCTGGGAGGGTTGCTTCAAGCCCGGGAGGTCCCGGTATAGTACCTGATTTCGCATGTACAAGGTCAGGCCTGGCTCCCCTCGAAAGGGGGTGCCGGGGGTGGCGAAGTGGACACCTCCATCAACGATGGTGGGGTCGGTACCGGCAGCTCGGAGGGTATTCAGTAGGGGGGCGCAAGTGAGTGCCAGGTTGAGTGTGTCAAGGTAGGGGTAGATGATGTTCAAGGCGTGGACTGGACTAAGGCCCTTGCCTAGGAGTAAGGGCACCAATTGGAAGGGGATGAAGCAGGCCTTGAAGGGGGTGATGACTTCCATGTGAGGATCATCGCCTAGCACCATGGGGATTATGTGGGAATGGTGAGCATGCTTGATGACGTCGAGGTGGCGGTCGAGGGACAGCACCAAGGTCTCAGGCGCCTGCTCAAGGAGGGCAGCATCCACTAGCACTAGCTCTCCTGCATCGCCTTCGATGTCATCCAGGTAGCCAAAGGCCTTGCCCTTGTTGGTACTTGGCGTGGTTAGGGGCCCCAGGTACTTTCAAAGGCCATGCACCAATCGGAGGCGCGCCTTTCCAAAGGTGTCAGTCAGGAATATTCCCAGGGCTCCCACAGCTTCTGATTCGAAGAGGTCCAAGAGCCGGCCCAGGAGTATGGGGGTGGCTGTTTCCTCAGCAAAGTAGTCATAGATGGTTTGGTAGGCCAGGTCCCGGGCGGGTCCCACTCCAAGGGGACTGGGGGTGCTCTGGTAATACTCAGTGTAGGTCCGCATGTTGTGGCTGATCGAAGCAGGTGCTGGGAAGGATTACAGCGGAAGCTTGGAGTGTCACCAGGCGATTGGAGGAGTAGTACGTACGGATACGTCTGGCCGCTTGAAGTGAAGAGGCGCTTGAAGTGAAGAGGCGCGGTCACAATCACTGGAGGTGCAGACTGGTAACCAAATCGATTCGCGGGTGAGGCGTCTGTATCTTTGGAGCTGAAAGGGTGCGGATCAGTCGGAGTTGGAGTCGTCCGTATCTTGTAGGTGCGAGGAGGTGCGGATCTGTATTGGAGTTGGAGTCGTCTGTATCTTGGAGGTGCGAGGAGGTGCGGATCTGTATTGGAGGTGCCAGGAGGTGCGGATCTGTAGACCAAAATTGTTTCGACTGGACGCTTGGAGGAGTAGTCCGTACGGATACGTTGGTCCGCTTGTGAAGAGGCGTGGTCAAGCACGGATTCGTCGGCCGTTTGGAGGTGCGGATTGTAGGAGCGTATCTGGGAAGAAGCAACTGCCTGCAAGCCTGGAGCTGGAGGTGCGCGTGGCCGAGTCGGTCGGCTGGAGGTGCAGACCGGATGCTTGGAGGTGCGGGCTACGGAGTCGGGTCCGGAGTTGGTTTGCGGACGCTTGGAGTAAACAACAGGGAGCCAAGGATGGTGAGTAGTATGGTTAGAGAGTGATTTGCTGTACGGGGACACTAGGCGAAACTAGAGGACCAACCGGTAGACTGCTGTACGGGTACACTAGGCAAGAAGGCTAGGGGACCAGGACAGATAGGCTTGTCGTACGGGTACAATAGGAGGACTATTGGACCAGGACGCGTTACCTATTTATTTATTCTACTACTAATCGGTTTAGGAGCAAAAGAGTGAGCTGTGGGCTTGTATTCTGCTGGGAGAATCCTCTACAGGCTTGTTAGCGCTTAGCCTGTATTTGCAGAGATTTGCTTGCAGATTCGATGCTTGCAGAATTCGATGCTTAGAATTCCCAGTAAGATTTGTACTGGTGTACCTACAGGGAATGTTCGTACGCACCGATGTTGCTTGCTGATACAGTGAGATCTTTCTCCAAGTACGTGCGCTGTATACTCAAGGTTGTTCCCCGGTCTGTACTTCACTACCATTCCCCTCATCCGGTTTGCTACATCAATTCCCAATATGAATTTGATGAGTCATGATAAATGTATTCATAGTTTGGACCGGATACTTTTGGAGTCATTACCCAATAAGTTACTTTGTGCCCTGGAATTGCACAAAAAATACCCTCATGTTTGCCATTTGGAGAGTCAAACCACAACTATTTGGGCATTCTGTGTGACAAAGTTGTTCCCAATATGTATTTGATGAGTCATGATGAATGTATTCATGGCTTGGACCAGATACTTTTTGAGTCATTACCCAATAAGTTAGTTTGTGCCCTGGAATTGCACCAAAAATACCCTCATGTTTGCCATTTGTAGAGTCAAACCACAACATTTGGGGCATTCTGTGTGACAAAGTTGTTCCCAATATGCATTTGATGAGTTATGATGAATGTATTCATGGCTTGGACCAGATACTTTTGGAGTCATTACCCAATAAGTTAGTTTGTGCCCTGGAATTGGAACAAAAATACCCTCATGTTTGCCATTTGTAGAGTCAAACCACAACATTTTGGGCATTCTGTGTGACAAAGTTGTTCCCAATATGCATTTGATGAGTCATGATAAATGTATTCATGCCTTGGACATGATACTTTTTGAGTCATTACCCAATAAGTTAGTTTGTACCCTGGAATTGGAACAAAAATACCCTCATGTTTGCCATTTGTAGAGTCAAACCACAACATTTGGGGCATTCTGTGTGACAAAGTTGTTCCCAATATGCATTTGATGAGTCATGATGAATGTACGTCCGAGAACTGTTTCTCTACCCCCCGCGGGCTATCGCGCGGTATTTTTACAATTCTTGACCCTATTTTTTTAAATTTCCTATCTTTTTAGGTCGCGTGTCTACTAAAAAACCTCACGCGTCGCACACCTTTACTTTTGAGACAATATCTTGTCACTCCTCAAACAAAATAGCTATTTTAGGGTTAAGGATATCATATTCTTTTCGTGTCAAGCACTATTTTGTGTACAACTTATGCACGAATCATGACTATTTTTATCTTCTCAACATGTTGCCACCATATAACGGCGTCCCGACTCCAACTCCAACTCAAATCCAACTCCAAAAATTCCCATTTTCATTTCAATGGATAGGGACCTGTCCCCCCCCCCCTTGTATCTCATAAACCAAGAACTCCAAAAAGTTGGTAGGATAGGCAAACGATTCTGGACAATAATACTAACAAGGCCTGCAAGTCTCAAAGAGATCTGCCGTATGCGTTAGATTAGAAGCAATAGGAGGGCCTAGCAGAGGACTCCAAATCCGAATTTTCACCTCCACAGAAAACACCCCCTCCAAACCCAAGGGACAGCAGATATCTCCATACTTAAGGCGCCGCGGGCAGCGATATTGCAGGGATCCCTTCAGTATATCGAGAAGGACAAGGCCTGCAAGTTTCGAATTGATTGATAGAGTGGATTGGAAGTATCTAACCGGCAAAGCATTGGACACGCAAGGTCCATTTTGAAGGTAAACAAGGGAAAAAAACGGTGAATATTAATATCTCCATACTGAAGGCGCCGCGGGCAACGATATTGCAGGGATCCCTTCATTATATCGAGAAGGACAAGGCCTGCAAGTTTCGAATCGATTGATAGAGTGGATTGGAAGTATCTACCCGGCAAAGCATTGGACACACAAGGTCCATTTTGAAGGTAAACAAGGAAAAAAAACGGTGAATATTAATATCTCCATACTGAAGTCACCGCGGGCAACGATATTGCAGGGATCCCTTCATTATAACGAGAAGGATAAGGCCTGCAAGTTTCGAATCGATTGATTGAGCACATTAGAAGAATCAAACCGGTGAAGCAGATTGGGAAAATTTGGTTGTATTTCAAGGAAGCAACCCAAATAGCGGTGACAGCAGATATCTCCGTACCGAGGTCGCCGCTGCCAACGATATTGCACAGACCTCTTCATTACATCTAGAAAGAGACGTCCTCCAAGTTTCGGATCGATTGATTGAGCACATTAGAAGAATCAAACCGGTGAAGCAGATTGGGAAAATTTGGTTGTATTTCAAGGAAGCAACCCAAATAACGGTGACAGCAGATATCTCCATACCGAGGTCGCCGCTGCCAACGATATTGCACAGACCTCTTCATTACATCTAGAAGGAGACGTCCTCCAAGTTTCGGATCGATTGATTGAGCACATTAGAAGAATCAAACCGGTGAAGCAGATTGGGAAAATTTGGTTGTATTTCAAGGAAGCAACCCAAATAACGGTGACAGCAGATATCTCCATACCGAGGTCGCCGCTGCCAACGATATTGCACAGACCTCTTCATTACATCTAGAAGGAGACGTCCTCCAAGTTTCGGATCGATTGATTGAGAGGAATAGAAGAATCGAACCGGTGAAGCAGATTGGGAAAATTTGGTTGTATTTCAAAGAAACACCCCAAATAACAGTCACAGCAGATATCTCCATATCAACGACACCGACAGCAACGATATTGCAGGGTCCGCTTTATTACATATATAAGAACACGCCGCCCAAGTTTCGAATTGATTGATCCAGCGGATCAGAAGAATCGAACCGGTGAAGCAGAGGGGCAAAATTTGGCTACATTTCAAGGAAGCAACCCAAACAACAGTCACAGCAGATATCTCTGCACCAACGGCACCAACAGCAACGATATTTCAGGGATCTTTTCATTACATCTATGAGGAGACGCCCGCCAAGTTTCGTATTGATCCATTGAGCGGATTAGAAGGAACAGACGCAACATAGAAAAGTGACAAATTTGGTTGTATTTCAAGGAAGCAACCCAAATAATGGCAACAGCAGATATCTCTATAACAACGACACCAACAGCAACGATATTTCAGGGATCTTTTCATTACATCTATGAGGAGACGCCCGCCAAGTTTCGTATTGATCCATTGAGCGGATTAGAAGGAACGGGCTCAACATTGCAGAGTGACAAATTTGGTTGTATTTCAAGGAAGCAATCCAAATAACGGCGACAGCAGCAACAAGAACTAGCGAGGGCAACAGCAACAGTGGCTAGCAACAGCAACAGCAACAGCAACAGCAACCAGCGACCAGCGACCAGCGACCAGCGACCAACGAACAAGGACTAAGGACCAACGACCAACAACTAGCGAGAGCAACAGCAACAGCAACAGCAACAACAGCAACAGCAACAGCAACAGCAACAGCAACTAGCAACTAGCAACTAGCGACTAGCAAGAGCAAGAGCAATAGCGACTAGCGAAAGCAACAGCAGCAGCAGCGAGAGCGACTAGCGAGAGCGACTAGCGAGAGCGACAAGCAAGAGCGACTAGCGAGAGCGACTAGCGAGAGCGACTAGCGAGAGCGACTAGCGAGAGCGACTAGCGAGAGCGACTAGCGAGCAGCGATTTGTCTCCTCCTCCTCCTCCAACAACAACAACAACAACAACGGGGATTCGTCTCCTCCTCCTCCAACAACAACAACGGCAATTGGTCTCCTCCTCCAACAACAACAACAGGGATGTGTCTCCTCCTCCTCCAACAACGGCGATTCGTCTCCTCCATCCAGCAGCGAATCCGCTCCCCTCATCCAACAGAGCAGCGATTTGTCTCCTCCTCCTCCAACAACAACAACGGGGATTGTCTCATCCTCCAACAACAACAACAACGGCAATTCGTCTCCTCCTCCAACAACAACAACGGGGACTCGTTTCCTCCTCCAACAACAACGGCGATTCGTCTCGTCCTCCATCCAGCAGCAAATCCGCTCCCATCATCCAACAGAGCATGGATTCGTCTCCTCCTCCTCCTCCAACAACAACAACAACAACGGGGATCCGTCTCCTCCTCCAACAACAACAACAACGGGGATCCGTCTCCTCCTCCTCTAGCAACAACAACAACGGCGATTCGTCTCCTCCTCCAACAACAATGGAGATTCATCTCGTGGAGGAGCAATTCGGGTGGAGCGCCGGTGGAGGAGCGATTCGATGCCAATGATTTGTTGCCGGTGTTGCCTGGGGGTATTGCTGTTGCTGCTGCTGTTGTTGTTGTTGTTGCTGTTGCCGGCGTTGTTGGAGCGCCGGTGGAGGAGGAGGAGCGATTTGATGCCGACAATTCGTTGCCGCTTGCTAGCGTTTTTATGCCGCCGATTCGTTGCTGAGCGGTGGATTCCCGGTGGCTTTGCCGACGATCCTATTGAAATAATATATGATAAATGAACAAAATGGGTGAGTAGTAGCTATTGATGTAGTACATAGAGTAAGTAATAAAAACAAAATAATATAATCTACATGCCGGTCGCTTCGATGCTGACGTTGGTCCGATCGATGCCGCACCTTCAGTGTCACCGTTGTTGCCATCTGCTCCCGTTGTTGATATGGTCTATTTGTTTGATTGCTTCAATCGTTCCCGCTTGCTTCGATCGTTCCCTGCCTCTATTCGATGGTTTCCGGTTGCTGGTTGAGGATTCGATGGTTGCTGCTTCTGATCTGCTGATTCGGTTTCGATTCGTTGGTTCCGATCCGTTCCTATGAAAATAAAAATAAAAACAGAGAGGAAATACATTATCAGTAATGCCGTGGAGTGGAAGACCAATCAATTGCCCTTGTTGTTGCCGATGCCTATCTCTCTCGTTCTTACCTTTGCTTGTTCCGACATTCCGACGTTCCAACAACCGATCCGATTCCGACGTTCCGACAATCGTCCCAATGAAATTGTAGTTGCTGCCGTAGAATACTTCTTACTCCATGTCACGAAAAACAGTACCTTGTTCCTGTTGATATAATTGCAAGGGACAAAGCCAGTTCATTGATTTCAAGACGTATATGTAAGGCTGCAGTCCAAACAATATCTATCCAGCAAATCCCCTTCTCGTCAAATGCTAACTACTTCTTTTGCAGTACAAGGCTGTTATTTCGGACTAAAATATCTGACAACAGATCCTCCGGCTCAAAAGAGGTTTTGGATCAAACGTTCTCGGACGGAGTGTTGATTACAAGAACCAACACCCTAGTCAAATAAGTCGGATGTAAGAAGGCAGATTATGAAGTGATTTTTTTTGTTGCGAGGTAGATTTTTTTTTGTTGCGAGGTAGAAAAAGTGATTTTTTTTGTCGCAAGGTAGAAAAAGTGATCTTTTTTGTTTGTCGCGAGGTAAGAAAAGTTTATTAGTGTTTGTGTGGGAAAGATTTTTTTTTGTCGCGAGGTAAAAAAAATCATACATCCTGTACAATTCTACAGGATTTTGTAGTAGTGAAGATTTCTACACATTTTTAGTACTGAATAATTTTAAGTACTGAATCCTCGTAGGTTTCTACACGGGAAGATCTTTACACCTTACTAGAAAATTTTCGGTATTGAATCCGTGTACGTTTGTACACCAGTAGATTTCTATACCTTTTTAGTACTAGATAATTTTTCGGTAGTGAATCCGTGTAGGTTTCTACCCCTGTAGATTCGTACACATTTTTGTACTAGATAATGTTCAGGATTGTCATGTGAAAAACTCATTGTCCGGTACATACTCCCACCCTTATTTGGATGTAAATGCTGGTACATGGTACATGGGGGTAAAGAACTTGCGAGAAGTCCACATGTAAGAATAAATAATTACTTAATTTTCGAACAGACAGATAATTTTCGGCAGGGGTAAAGAACTTGCGAGAAGTCCACATAAAAGACCCAATAATTACTGAATTTTCGAACATTATGTAACCCTAACCATATTCGAAACAACTTTTCCACACAGAATGCCAAAATCTTAAGGTTAGACTCTACAAATGGCAAACATGGGGGTATTTTGGGTGCAATTCCAGGGCACAAAAAAACTTATTTGGTAATGACTCCAAAAGTATCCGGTCCACACAGAATGCCCAAAATGTTGTGGTTTGACTCTACAAATGGCAATCATGGGGGTATTTTGGTGCAAATCTAGGGCACAAACTAACTTATTGGGTAATGACACAAAAAGTATCCGGTCCAAGCAAAGAATACATTCATCATGACACATCCAATGCATATTGGAAACAACTTTGTCACATAGAATGCCCAAAATCTTAAGGTTTGACTCTACAAATGGCAAACATGGGGGTATTTTTGGTGCAATTCCAGGGCACAAAGTAACTTATTGGGGAAGGACTCAAAAAGTATCTGGTCTAAGCCATGAATACATTCATCATGACTCATCAAATGCATATTGGGAACAACTTTGTCACACAGAATGCCCAAAATGTTGTGGTTTGACTCTCCAACTGGCAAACATGAGGGTATTTTGGGTGCAATTCCAGGGCACAAACTACCTTATTGGGTAATGACTAAAAAAGTATCCGGTCCAAGCAAAGAATACATTCCTCGTGACTCATCAAATGCATATTGGGAACAACTATGTCACACAGAATGCTGGAAATGTTGTGGTTTGACTCTCGAAATGGCAAACACGATGAGGGTATTTTTGGTGCAAATCTAGGGCACAAACTGAGTTATTGGGTAATGCCTCCAAAAGTATCCGGTCCAAACTATGAATACATTTATCAGGACTAATCAAATGCATATTGGGAACAACTTTGTCACTCAGAATGCCAGAAATGTTGTGGTTTGACTATCCATATGGCAAACATGAGGGTATTTTTGGTGCAATTCCAGGGCACAAGCAGTCACATTTGGTAATGACTACCAAAGTTATTGTACCAGGCCATGAATGCATAACACATGACTTACGAAATGCATGTTGGGAACAACTTTTAAATGCATATTGGGAACAACTTTGCCACACACAGTACAGACAATGTTGTGGTTTGTAGATACAAATGGCACACAAGACAGTACGGTATGTTAGGTGCAGTCTACGAGATTCTACATGTGACTAGAGGATTGAAATACATAACCTTAGTGTGATCAAAAGTTTCCCTTCTGAAAAAATTATGGCGCGGGAGGGCTGGCTGGCACAGGTACGTGATCTACTTCTACAAATATAACAGCGCGCCCAAAACCAGACAACACACAGAAGAAGTTAGGGAAAACAACATAGTACAGAACCCACGGAAAAACTCTACACACAAAACATCGTACACATACTACACAAAACACCGTACACACACACACACACACGACACACACAACACACACAACACACAACACCGTACACAACCCGACAAAATTATTAGTACACACACATAACCACACAAAAAGAAACACATGATTCTTGATCGGCACCGTATTCAGTAAATAAAATACAAAAAATATGAATGCTATCGGAAAGACACGACGAAGCAAAAAATCCGAGGGGAAGACCCTTCGAAACAACAAAACCATCCGGCCCGGTGATCATCAAAATACAGGGGACAACAACGGTAAGAAAAAAAGAGTGAAAACAAACACCGCAATTACTAACAAAGTGAGTAACAGTAATACCACAACTATGAACGCATCAAAGGGCAACAGTAAAAAAAATGGTACCGACAACACAATTTCTACTACTACAAACACGGAAGAACAAAACACCATCAACCAGAGTAACGAACCAGCGCTGAGCATTACCAACACAACCACCACTACAGTAACGAACCAACAGAAAGAAGGAACAAAAACCAATGTGGTAGAGAAAACATCTAAAGGAGAAAGCTACAATTTAGAGGATGTTGCCGAACTTGTCATGAAAAAAATCCAATATGACAAATTGGCAGAGGAACTGGCAAAACACTTACGGCAACAAGAGAGGGAACCACCTATAGGGATGGGAAAGGTAGTAATGGTACCTAAACAAACGGAGGCAACCATGCAGGGAGAGGGGACTGATAATGCCAGCAACACAAGAGAACGAGCAGTAAGTACAATTACAGACGAATATGGGCTTATAATAGACAACGATATGCTTAAGGCTTTGAGTGATATGACTGAAACAGTGGACAAGCAGCTAAGGGATTACGTCAAAAAACATTGGTACCACAACATGAAGTTCCCTATCAATGAAAAGGTAACGGCGCATGTAATACAAAAAGCTGTTGAAGCAAGTGCGATCATGAAGCCACAAAATATTCCACTTGCGTCATTCTGTTCCTTTTACAGGAAACGAGTAGGGACAGTACTGACCGCATTGAGGCACAACTCACAAACATTAGCGAGAAAAAACTGGATAGGTAAATACAGGTGGGAGAATTGGTTGTTGAAATTAGGAATTTTGGAATCTATTTTTGGTCCGACAACACTAACATGCTGCCCGTTGATACTGATGATACTTCCGTACAGACGATTACAGAAAAGGTCGAGTCCCTATCACATTCCCGGGTACTGTGGCAGTTATTGAAGGCACAGAATATGAGGACACAGGTATTTTAAACCCTAAATACAGAACATACAAAGACGCGGAAGATGAAGATTTTTATTATTTTGTTACAAGAATCATGTCGGCAATCAATCCGACAAATTCCAATTTCAAACAACGGAAGGAGAGGCACTTGCTGAGTGATATATTTACTATAGCAGATGAAGCATTTGCATTGGTACTGATCTACAATGAGCATCATGTATGGGTGAACCAGCAGCGGCGAAAGGGTGATGCCACAATTCCGCGACAAAAAAAAAAATTCTGCGATTCTGACAGTGGAAGCAGAAATGGATGGATGGATGAAGGACGTGAGTTGTTCAGTGACTTGTGCGACAAAATTGGCGAGATGCGAAAACACCCAGAAACAGGAAGGAAATTGGAAGAAATGATGAGGGACAGATTTAGGAACGAAAGTTCAACAGATTACACCAACAATAAGCATGGCGATGCAAATATTACTAGTAGCAGCTCCACTAATTGTAGTGGACCAAAAAAGAAAAAGAAAAGAAACATCTATATTGATCCGGCAATAACAGCATCGATGAATGAAAGTTTATCTATTGGTGAACTAATGTAGAAAATAACAGTACATACATAATACAAACCTACTAATAATCTTGAGCTTAATTTTGAGAATCTTAGAAATAATGGAGGATTCGTAATACGTTGCAATAGGAATAAATAAAGCATAATAGAATCTACATTTTAAAAAGGGAATATTGTAGTCGAGAAATAGAATTCACAATTAGGAGAGCAGAATTGAATTGTTGTTTGGTAGATTAATGTTTTGGAATTAATACTGACTCAAGATTTCTTTTTTATTCATGAATACAAGTAAGTGTTGTTCGTACAGAATAATAAGACTGAAATCAATTTTTTTTATTCGAGAGTAGAGTAATGTGCATCACGCGCACAGAATTGTTTTTTGTATTATTTTAAGGCAATAACTGGGGGTGGGAATTTCAGGGTGTCCAGAAATATTGCCGTGTTAAAATCACGCACAAAATTTGTGCGCGAGAAGTAAATTCGAACCCCGCGAAACAGTTCTCGGACGTATTCATGGCTTGGACCAGATAGGATCCACTACTAGTATGTATCTTGTACAACAAGCGTGTAGTAATCTACTTGCGTAGAAACCTACACGGATCCACTACTAGGCAGTATGTATCTAGAAAACCACGGGTGTAGAAATCTAGTACGATTCAGTACCGGATATGTTTTTGTACAAAAACTCTACTACCGTAGAAACCTACGCGGATTCAACACCGGGAAATATCTAGTACTAAAAACGTGTAGAAATGTACCCGCGAAGAAACCTACGCCGATTCAATACCAGAAAATTATCTAGTACTAAAAACGTGTAGAAATGTACGCACATAGAAACCTACATGGGTTCGTTACCGAAAATTATCTAGTACTAAAAACGTGTAGAAATGTACTTGCGTAGAAACCTACGCGGATTCAATACCAGAAAATTATCTAGTACTAAAAACGTGTAGAAATGTACGCACGTAGAAACCTACATGGGTTTGTTACCGAAAATTATCTAGTACTAAAAACGTGTAGAAATGTACTCCCGTAGAAACCTACGCGGATTCAATAACCAAAAATTATCTAGTACTAAAAACGTGTAGAAATGTACTCCCGTGAAAACCTACGCGGATTCAATAACCAAAAATTATCTAGTACTAAAAACGTGTAGAAATCTACTCGCGTAGAAACCTACGCGGATTCAATACCAGAAAATTATCTTGTACTAAAAACGTGTAGAAATCTACTCGCATAGAAACCAACGCGGATTCAATACCAGAAAATTATCTAGTACTAAAAACATGTAGAAATCTACTTGCGTAGAATCTTACACGGAATCAATACCGAAAATTATATAGCACTAAAAACGTGTAGAAATGTACTCGCGTAGAAATCTACGCGTATTCAATACCAGAAAATATCTAGAACTAAAAAAGTGTATTAATGCACTCGCGTAGAAACCTACGCAGATTCAATACCGAACATTATATAGCACTAAAAAAGTGTAGAAATGTACTTGCATAGAAATCTACGCGCATTCAATACCAGAAAATATCTAGTACTAAAAACGTGTAGAAATGTACTAGCGTAGAAACCTACGCGGATTCAATACCGGAAAATTATCTAGTACTAAAAACGTGTAGAAATCTACTGGTGTAGAATCCTACACGGATTCAGTACCGGAAATTATCTAGTACTAAAAACGTATAGAAATCTACTCACGTAGAATCCTACAAGGATTCAATACCGGAAATTATCTAGTACTAAAAACGTGTATAAATCTACTCGCGTAGAATCCTACATGGATTCAAAACCGAAAATTATCTAGTAAGGTGTAAACATATTTTCGTGTAGAAACCTACGCAGATTCAGTACTGAAAATTATCTAGTACTAAAAACGTTTAGAATTCTGCACTAGTACAAAATCATGTAGAATTCTACATGATGTACTAGAAGTATCCTCTACTTCGATCGATCGAAAATCATACGGCAAAAAAAAAAAAAAAATCTCTCACACAAACACACAGTCATTTTCTTTTCTACCTCGCGACAAAAAAAATCACTTTTTCTACCTTTCTATCATAATCTTACCCGACTTATTTGAGTAGAGTTGCTATCGGCACTCCGTCTGTGAACGTGGGATTCCACTTAATCCAATGATCCCTTGATCGTTGATCAGCATTAGGCAGGTAATCCGTGCTCTTATATTTTAGTCTGAAATAACAGCCTTGTACTGGAAAAAGAATTAGCTCGCATTGGACAAGAGGTGGTTTGCTGGATAGATATTGTTTGAATTGGCCCCCAAACATATACTCCGTACTATGTCTTGAAAGCAATAAATCTCTATCCATTGCTTCTATATCAACAGGCACAAGGTACTGTTTTTCGTGACAGAGGGTAAGAAGGCTGCAAATCAACGGCAGCAGCAACAACAACAATTTCATCGGGACGATTGTCGGAACAACAACGATTGTCGGAACAACGGAACAAGCAACGGTACGAATGAGAGAGCTAGAGAATGATTATACTGCCTCTGGCATTGCTGATACTCAATGTATTTCCTCCCTTTTGTTTTTCGTCTTATTTCCATAGGACCGGATCGGAACAACGGATTGGAAACATCTGCATCAACGAATCGACCATATCAACAAATCGACTGTATCAACAAGAAATCGACCGTATCAACAACGAATAGACTGTATCAACAAATCAACCGTATCAACAAATCGACAGCATCAACAACGGGAGCAGACGGCAACAACGGTGACACGCACAAGCGAACATCAAATAAACGGGAGCAGACAGCACAACACGGCAGTGGGGTAGGTTAGCATGTAGATTATATTATTCTGTTGTTATGATTTACTCTACATCAATAGATACTCACTCATTTTGTTCAATTATTATATATTGTTATAGATCCGCAACAGCAACAACGATCAAATCGCAAACAACAACAACGTCGTTGGCAACAAAATAGGCACCAACGTCAGCAACAGCAACGAGCGGCAGCGGCAATTGATTGGTCTTTAGCTCCATCCGCACCGGCATCAGCATCGGCATCGCAAACGGAAACGGCAATTGGTTTTCCACTCCATCGGCATCGGCAACGGCAACGGCAACGACGGCAACTTGTCTGGGTGAACCGCAACCGGGAACGATCGAAGCGCAAGCAAGCTGGAACGATCGAAGCAAGCGGGAACCATCGAACCAACCGGCAACCATCGGATACAAGCAACCAGGAACGATTGAATACAAGCAAGCGGGAACCATTGAACCGCAACCAGGAACGATCGAATACAAGCAACCGGGAACCATCGAACCGCAACCGGAACGATCGAATACAAGCAACCGGGAACGATCGAATACAAGCAACCGGGAACGATTGAATACAAGCAACCGGGAACGATTGAATACAAGCAACCGGGAACCATCGAACCGCAACCGGGAACGATCAAATACAAGCAACCGGGAACCATCAAATAGAAGCAACCGGGAACCATTGAAGCAACCGGGAACCATTGAATACAAGCAACTGGGAACCATCGAATAGAAGCAACCGGGAACCATTGAAGCAACCGGGAACCATCGAAGCAACCGGGAACCATCCAACCGCAACCGGGAACCATCGAATACAAGCAACTGGGAACCATCGAAGCAACCAGGAACCATCAAAGCAACCGGGAACCATCAAAGCAACCGGGAACCATCCAACCGCAACCGGGAACCATCGAATACAAGCAACCGGCAACCATCAAATACAAGCAACCGGGAACCATTGAAGCAACCACGAACCATCAAATAGAAGCAACCGGGAACGATCAAATAGAAGCAACCGGGAACCATCAAATAGAAGCAACCGGGAACCGACCGCCGCACCTTCGCTCGGTCATTTCATTGGCTCCTCCGGTTAGTTCTTTCGCCGCAACACTTCTTTGGTTCCTCCAACGAACATTCTTTCCGATCATTGCCGTTTCTGTTGACGACGCCGGTTCTTTCTTTTCTCTTCCCCCGCCTCAAATTTTCGACAGTCTTCTCCAACGGTTGATATTTCTTTGGTTAATTCCTTTGGTCCTCCCTCCGACACGACCGCCGCACCTTCGCTCGGTCATTTCCGACTGTCGTCCTTCGGTTAACTCTCCTTCCTTCAACACTCTGACTGCCGCCCTTCGATTACTTCTTTGCATCGCGTCCGGTCATCGTTCCCTCTAACGCCGCCGGTTTCTTCCTTTGGCCCTTTCCTCGGTTAATTATTACCGTCCGTTCTCAAACGTTCCTTCGGCCCTTTCTTACGATCGAATAGAAGCAACCGGGAACCATCGAATACAAGCAACCGGAAACCATCGAACCGCAACCAGGATTCATCGAATATATTCGAATAGGATCGTCGTCAACGGCAACGCCGCAACCGGCAACAATCGACCCAACAGCCACCGGGAACAATCAGATCGAACCGCGAGAGCAACAACCGCAGCAACAGCGATAGCAACAGCGAGAGCAACAGCAACAGCGGCAAGCAACAGCGATAGCAACAGGGGCAAGCGGCAGCGATAGCAACAGCGGCAAGCGTCAGCGAGAGCAACAGCGAGAGCAACAGCAACAGCGGCAAGCGACAGCGAGAGCAACAGCGGCAAGCAGCAGCGATAGGAACAGCGTAACCGCAACCGGGAACCATTGAACCGCAACCGGGAACCATCGAATCAACCGGGAACGATCGAAGCGAAACTGGGAACGATCGAATAGAAGCGGGAACGATCGAAGCAACCGGGGACCGGCGATCCACCATTGAATCCCTCCTCCTTCTCCTCCACCGGCGATCCACCAACGTCGCTTCTCCTCCTCCAACGGCAAATCGATTCGTCGTCGTCCTCCGATCCACCATCAAATCCCTCCTCCTCCTCCTCCAACGGCAAATCGATTCGTCGTCGGCAACGGCAATTCGTCCCGGCAACAACAATGGGATTCAAAACAACAACAAAGAAATTGCCAGCAAAAGCAATCAAGCAAAAATCAAAGAGGAAACGTGGGAAGACTGAGAGAAAGAAAATGACTTCAAATTTTCTCCCAAACGCAGCACCATCCTCATCAACAATCCACCAGACTTACAAACACTTGTCGGAGATAAAACCTAACAAGACAGCAGAAGGGGACAGGAATCGGCGCCAAGATCCAAATGCAATTTTCAAACATGTTGAGGAAATAGCATTGAAAACAGTTAACAAAAATGGGTTTAAAGGAAAATTCATGGCTACAAATTGGGGCCGGACAACAGTTGGAGAGAAGAAATATTCTTTGGCACAGGCTGTGTCTATTGACAGTTTCAAAACATTGGATAGTACTGACAAGAAGTTTGTTCTAGCGTTTGCCAAATCAGAACCATCATTGAGACTCTTTGCAAAAGCTTCCAGACAATTTGCAAAAAAACGCTTGGGTACCCCCGAAAATATAGAAATCACAAGAACATTTGCTGGGCAGATTGTTGAATCTAAACCCAAAATAGGCCGAGGAACCAAATGTGACAGTGTAAACAGTGGATATGCTATTATTGGGATGAGACCAAATCGATTGAAATCGGGAAATGGTGTGTACGTTTTCAAAAACAATGTGGACTCGACAACAAAAGCCAACCTTGAACAAAAAGCCCTACACATTGTGAAGGAAATGCAGCTTTGTTTAACTCCAATGTCCAAATTTGTCAACCTTGGAACAACTGTGATGAATGAGGTTGTTAATCGTACAACGCTGAATGCAATCGGCCATCACGCAACGGCCTTTTCTATTGGAAAGGATTATCACTCAAAAAGCCATACCGATGCTGATATGTTCTATACAAGGCTGACGGTTATTGCTCCAAAACATGTAAGTGATGACGAGGTGATTTATTACTTTGTGTTCCCAACGTATAAAGTGAAAGTTCCATTGAGGTCAGGCGATACTCTATTGTTCAATCCATTAGTATTACATAGCTGTTCAAATCCCAAATTCGAAGGGTGTTATATTATGAGTGCATATGTATCTCGCAAAACTGTGCTTAGAGCTAACCCTCTATAGTAATATTAAACAATAATTGAAAGTTAGCCGTTACATTCACCCTTGCTACTCAATCGGAACTGCTGTCCGAGCTTTCGCTCTCTGAACTGGATACATAATCACTGGATTCGTTATCATTCAATGCCATCTCAAACGGTTCCAACTGGATGTCGTCCTGTAGTGTGCATGTGTTGTACAAACATTCATAAGACGGTGGTGTAGCAGCATTTTTGCTTTCAAAGAAATCAAGCCACGATATACAATTTGATATCACTAGCCAATCACAATTGGTTATGGAGCCATCTTTTCCTTGCTCTGGGACAACTGCCAGCTCAGAATGGATAGTGTCGACATGAAATAGGAAGAGAGAATTCATGAGGCGCCCACGTTTGACAAATTCAGAAGCTGTTTTCTTAGGCACATCTTGAAACCAACGAGCCACAGCATACATTCCGTTTGTATCAATTGGATAGCCATCAATACTACTGTATGGCTGCTTCAAATTCTGTACAGTTAAAAAGCATAGCAGATGGCACGGTATGAGCTTTGGATTGTTATTCAAATCAAAGTCCAATTTCATCAAACACCAATCCATCCATACGGAGTTGAGCAGAGAACTATCCGATCTATATGAAGGATGCGAGCAAAATATAAAATTAGACCCACAAGCAACATCGAAACGATTGTGCTCTGTAACTCCACAAATGTGCGAAGGATTCTCCAATAAAGGTAGCACAGAATCACAAACAAAGTCAAGTATGTCAGAAGAAAAAAATGGTTTGGTTTTGTTGGTAGAACGAAGCCACTTCATTGATGATTCCCCATTTTCGGTTCTCATTATTTGAAAATGAGAACCGCCACCATCAGGGCGTTCAATTGGAGTAGGGTCAGGAGGATTCAAGTTGTAGTGATATAATGCCTGGCTTAGCATCATTTTCTCTGACTTTCGATTGGCCGTTTGACCGATTAGTGATGCAGCATTACCGTGCGTGTTCTTGGAAGGAGCTTTTATCTCAGTTTTGTGGTGAGACTCATTGGGAGCACTATCCCAGCCTGCGGGGCTACCCCATAAAGAGATATAATCTGGTAGGTGAAAGTACAGGTGATTCTTGATTAGTTTTGTTCCCATCCCTTTCCTGTGACATGTTGAGTTTATACAATTAATAAAGTGAACAATTGTTTTTGGGAGATTCTTTAAGGAACCATATTTCATCGGACCGTGTTTAAGCAATTCTTCCATTGATAGAATTAGCTGAATTACCTCTATCTGTTTCTTTACAAAACAATGGTCACCAATAATGTCAGATCCATGTTTGGAAACAATAGCGATCAGAAGAGAAATAAGCATTCCAGAGAAATCATGCCCTTCTTTCTTTGTGGTTGATAAAAGCTGAGTCCCAAATTTGGTGCGAGCAAAATCTCTATCAGACTGGCGTGATAACAAACCACCGTACCGTTGTGCTAAATGGCCAATACTGTTAGCAACAGCCACGCCGTGATTCAAATTGGGGGCATAAACACATGGAACACTTCCGCGGAGCAACAATTCAATTGACCTGATGGCCCGTTTGGCAGTACCAAGCTGGTGCATGTGCAAACATTCACTGGGAGTTGCAAAATGAATGTTGTTCTGATTTGTACCAAAGCATAAATCATGAAATACATTCCTGATGTTATGATGAGAGTTGTTTTTGAAGTTCTTATTGATATCGTTTAGATCAGTGCCGGGAAAAGAATGAAAATTGGCAGGCGACCACTTCTTTGTTGCAGGTTGAACAGAAGGAATGTTTATGTTCGGAGAATAACAGTTGCAGTGACGGCACATCCGCATGACACCCTTATTGAAGGAGCCGTATTTTCCACACAATTTATCATGAAGTTCTGTGTCGCCAATAACATAGGCAATGGCAAATTTCATTTTTACCTTCCACTGTTGATTTGCGTACGGAAGATAATTCCATTCGATACCACAGTCTTCGTTACACGCGGCTTTGAAGGAACGAAACACTACTTCCAAACCATTGTGAAGATTCTGAATTTTTTCCTTTGAAGTGGCAGGACGAGAGTGTCTGGTTGACTCCCATTCTGGGTCCGGATGGAAGTAAATAGTTGTCCATGCTTCAGGTTGAGAGCGGGTCTCCACATTAAAGATACCGAGTGTCATGTTCAATGCTGTTAACGTAAGTTGTCCGTGCGCATCCAAAGATATAAGAATTTCTTGCGAATTGAACACTCAACAGAATGCTTCCACATTGATAATGCAAACAGCAAAGCAACAGGAAGAAAAAATGCTGCTACGAGTAGCTACTTCAAAGTTCAATTTAGTGACAACAGAAGATGTTTCTGGTAATCGAATCCCTCCTGAAGTTTCTGGTTCAAAATTTCACGTGTTCATTAATGACAATGGGGCAAGTACTATGAGATGGGTTAGGTCATCAAACAAAACAAAACCCTATATTTCTCCCATCATGTTGTCTTTTGTATGTCACAAGGTTCTTCCACTTTTGCAGGACTCTACCTCTATCAAAGGATTTACTGAACATAACAGGTTTGACCACTGTACACAGCAAAATTACTTGTTTCTGAGCCACCCTTCATATCGTTCCGATGGTGGCCAACTCAACTCTGTCTGGTATGATTGGGCCTTGTTTGATGTCGACGCATGTGAAATACCCTGCCATATTTTGTGTTTCCTTGAACTCTACAATCTGAAGCAGCCTTACTCATTTGTTTCTGATTACCAAATTGCAGACAAAGGCATTTATGCAGTAGTGACCAAGTTTAAATCCACTCCAACACCAACAGCTTCGTCATTTGTGACCAGAGGTGAATTAGATGAAAATTCCCTGTTCTTATTTCATGTTGACAGCATACTGCCCGATGTAGCAGTTGTCCCACAGCTTGATGCAATTGGTACCTTGCAATCAAACTCATATCTAGTTGTCTCGAATCAAAGGGCTTGGCTGGATGAATTCCACAAGACAACGTCATCTTTGCCTAATGAAGAGGCACTCTACTCCCAATGCACTATTGTTGAAGAGGACAGCGACAATAATGATGATGCTACTAATTCAGGTGATGACAGTTCAATGGCATCGAACAATGATGACGATAGTGAGGTCCTCTCTGACACATCCAATACTTAATTGTTTACATAGTACAATATCAGTAATAACTTAGTATTACTGAATCAAATACTCCTTCATATTACAACTAACAACCTCATTCATCACAGTCATTTCAAGGTTGACAAATTTGGCCATTGGACTTAAACAAAGCTGCATTTCCTTCACTATGTGTAGGGCTGTCTGTTCAAGGTTTTATTTTGTTGTAGGGTCCACATTGTTTTTGAAAACATACACACCATTTCCCGATGTCAATTGATTTGGTCTCATCCCAACAATAGTATATCCATTGTTGACGCTATCACAGTTGGTTCCTTGGCCTATTTTGGGTTCAGATTCAACAATTTTCCCAGCAAACGCTCTGGTATTTTCTATATTTTAGGGAATACCCAAGCGTTGATTTGCGAATTGTGTGGAAGCTTTTGCTAAGATTCTCAATGATGGTTCTGATTCGGCGAACGCTAAAACAAACTTTTCGTCGGTACTATCCAATGTCTTGAAACTATCAATAGACACAGCCTCTTCCAATTTATATTCCTTTTCTCCAACTGTTTTCAAACCCCATCGTGTTTCCATGAATTTACCTTGAAACCCATTATTGTTAACGGTTTCAATGCTATTTGCTCGACATGTTGGATAATTTCCTTCATACTTTGATGTGCCTTCTTTGGTTTTATCTCCAACAAGTGTTTGTAAGTCTGGTGGATTGTTGATGATGACGGTGCTGCGTTTGGGAGAAAATTTGAAGTCATTCTCTTTCTACATGTCTTCCCATGTTTCCTCTTTGCTTTTTGCTTCATTGCTTTTGCTGGCAATTTCCTTGTTGTTGTTGCAGTCAATTTGCGCGTGTTGTGGGTTAGGGTTGGGGTTGATTCCATTGTTGCCAATAATTGCTGTTGCTGTTGCCAACGAGTGCTGTTTGCAGATTGATTGCTGACTATTGGTGTTGCGGATCGATTGGTGTTGCTATTGCCGACAATTGCTGTTGTTGCTGTTGCGGATCAATTGCTGTTGGATTGATTGGTGTTGCGGATCGATTGATGTTGCGGATCGATTGGTTTTGCTATTGCCAACGATTTCTGTTGCGGATTGATTGCTGTTGGATCGATTGGTGTTGCGGATCGATTGGTGTTGCCGACAATTGGTGTTGCAGATCAATTGGTGTTGCGGATCGATTGGTGTTGCGGATTGATTGGTGTTGCGGATTGATTGGTGTTTCGAAACGATTGTTTGATTTGCCGTTGGAGGACGACGACGTTGGAGTGGAAGACCAATTGCCGTTGCTGTTGCCGATGGAGTGGAAGACCAATTGATGTTGCCGTTGCCGATGGAGTGGGAGACCAATCGCCGTTGCCGTTGCCAATGGAATCGTTCCCGATGGCTGTTGCTATTGGTGTTGCTCTTGCTTTCCGCTTCGATCGTTCCCGGTTGCGGTTGGTTCGATTGTTCCCGGTTGAAAAGAATTCACCGTGTAAATAAACGCGTATTCGTACATACTAATCACGGGCGTATCGTACAAAGAGTCATAAAGAAGGCAATAACCTTATTTGTAAGGTTATTAACCTGATGAGTGAATAATCGTCGGCGCTTTCATGTGGATTGCCTCTTAGCGGGATTTCCCCATCAGCTCACTCTTTGAAGAATTAACAACTCTAAAACACTATCATGCCCTAAATTTACGTACAACCTAGTACTAATTCTACACGATAAGATACGATTTTACATGTGATATTCCGCTAAGAATATCATGGCGAATTATACGATACGTCCAAGAACTGTTTCTCGACCCCCCGCGGGCTATCGCGCGGTATTTTTACAATTCTCGACCCTATTTTTTAAATTTCCTACCTTTTTAGGTCGCGTGTCTACTAAAATACCTCGCGCGTCGCACACCTTTACTTTTGAGACAATATCTCGTCACTCCTCAAATAAAATAACTATTTTAGGGTTAAGGATATCATATTCGTTTCGTGACAAGCACTATTTTGTGTACAACTTGTGCACGAATGACTTATTTCATTTTCTCAACATGTTTCCACCATACCGGTATAATGGGCTCCGACCCAAATCCTCCAACTCCAACTCAAATCCCAGCTCCAACTCCATGTCAACTCCAAGTCGAATCCACCCCAGGCGGGCTATTGCACTCAAGGGTTTTGTTCGTCTTTAACGCCAGGTAGATCCGCTGTATTTTCAGAAGCTACACCGTCGGAATCGCCACTCCAATGTTGTTCGCTGCTCTCAAATAACCCCCCGCTTTGTGGATAGATGCTGCTGGTTACATTCGGAACGACTTGATGATTGCTAGTAGGATCGTCGCTTTCCTTTTTAACATTTGGATCATTCCTTTTTCCTGCACAAATCTTACGAATCATTTTTTGGATTCGAGCAGTCTCTTTCTTGTGATAAACAAGCATTTTCCGGAGTTCTTGTTCGAGATTGGCTGGGTGTTCCTGAACCACCTTTTGTAGTTTGTAAATTCCCTCCATGGTTGGTTCGACTGTCGATTGGATGATTAGTATTAGTAGTATCAGTAGAGTAGATTATCTATTCGAAGATTAGGTCGTAGTAACACCTAACACGTTGGTATTTGTTTTCCTCGTCGGAAAGATAATGAAATAATCAATTATAATGATGAAGTACTAGCGAAAATAATGTATTACTAGTATCTACTAGTAATAACTCATGCAAAATAGCATACTAGTTGGTTTTACCGGTACATGAAAGTCGGAATCAACTCGATCGTAATCAACAAAACAATTGTCCACGATTTCCATTTCGATAATCAGCAACGCAATTGTCCACGATTTCGTACTAGTATCTACTAGTAATAACTCATGCAAAAATAGCGTACTAGTTGGTTTTACGGGTACATGAAAGTCGGAATCAACTTGATCGCAATCAACAAAACAATTCTCCACGATTTCCATTTCGATAATCAACAACGCTATTGTCCACGATTTCCATTTCGATTCACATTTCCGTGCACCTTATGGAAGAACTGACGCGCCTGCCAACAAATGTTTGGAATAACTGATGGGATTGACCCGTCTGGCGCTGTGTATTAACCCTCTTAAGGAGTTGACTGTACGTACTGTTCACTACTAAACATATTTTACGAGGAATGTTGCAATCATCACTAAGTAGTAATGCATTTACTTTACGGTCCATTTTTGCAATCGAAGTATGGTAGTAAGGAAATCTACCGTACAAGAACTCACATCACACACGAAATAATACGCTTATTTAATTTTTTCCTTTCAACGATTCATCTATTCGACCTCCATCCTCTCGACCCATTCTACTGATATTTTCCTTCAAGCAATTCCGCAACATCATGCCTCCTGTTATCAAAACCCCTCTTCTATTCTACTGCCGTGGTTGCTGGTATAAGAAAGGAAAACAATCCAAGAGTTTTAAAGGATACAAATCTGGGTCAAAAGAGTGCAATACCTTGAAATATGTCTCGTACGGCCTAAGAAAACATCTCAACTACAATATTCAATGCTACAACTTATACAAAAGTGATGGTCTAATTAAACGCAAGATCTCTAACTTCTCCACCTCTGTCAAAGTGCAGCTTACCTTGCCGTCTGTTCAACATTCCCCGTCAGATTTTGGGATGACTATGACACAAAACGGTCCATCTGTTCCCCCTTCCCATCTCTCCCAGCACCACACCGTCACAAGTCAATCAGCCACGGGTCTTCATTCCATTCTAAACCAACAGATTGTCCATGATGTCTTTTTACCGCCAATGGATCGGAACGCCATTGAATCTTACATGGCTGTTTCCGCTGTTCAAGATGAAGATGCATTCCCGCTGAATAATGATATTGACAATTCCGATGACGAGGACGACAATGACGGCGACGTCAATGAAAATAACGACATCAATTTTACCAACAACATAGATTGTGGAGACAACGAAGAAGATCCCACTAATCGTTCTGATGTTAACGTCGCTACTGCTCAGCAAGCCCCTCCACCACCATCTCTTCATGAAATCATTAATCTGAACGAAAGAGAGGATGCATTTCAAAGGCACACAAAACTACCGCCGCCCCATCATCTTCTTGCAGAATTGGAACTCATGAATTTAATGGCCCGACATAAATTGCCATTGAACACATTCAAATCAATTTTCCAGTGGGCAAAGAAAAGTCAAATGAGACCTGGTTTTGATTTTTGCGATGCAAAAATTAGATCTCGGAAAACAATTTTTGACAATCTCCAATCCAATCTTGGTCTCTCTGATATGAAATTTCATCCTCATATACTGAATTGGTTACCTGATAATAAGCCCACTCAGGTGTATGTCCGTTCTTTTAAGGATGCCATTTATTCTCTTCTTTCTGACCAGCAGCTAATGATAGAAGAAAACCTCTCCTTTCCCGACTATTCGACCCCTCTCTCTCCCGACAATAATCCTGAGTTGAATCCTCATTCTGTAATCTCAGAATTGCATCACGGCTCGTGGTGGAAATCTTCTTGGAAAGAAATTTGCAATCCCAATTCGCAAGAAATTCTTGTTCCTATTATATTTTACATGGACGGCATATCTTTGGATGCGCACGGACGACTTACGTTAACACCATTGAACATGACACTCGGTATTTTTAATGTGGAGACCCGTTCTCGACCTGAAGCATGGACAACTCTTTACTTCCATCCCGACCCTGAATGGGAGTCAACCAGTCACTCTCGTCCTGCCACTTCGAAGGAAAAAATTCAGAATCTTCACAATGGTTTGGAAGTAGCGTTTCGTTCCTTCAAAGCCGCGTGTAACGAAGACGGTGGTATCGAATGGAATTATCTTCCGTACGCAAATCAACAGTGGAAGGTAAAAATGAAATTTGCCATTGCCTATGTTATTGGCGACACAGAACTTCACGATAAATTGTGTGGAAAATATGGCTCCTTCAATAAGGGTGTCATGCGGATGTGCCGTCACTGCAACTGTTATTCTCCGAACATAAACATTCCTTCTGTTCAACCTGCAACAAAGAAGTGGTCACCTGTTGATTTTCATTGTTTTCCCGGCACAGATCTAAATGATATCAATAAGAACTTCAAAAACAACTCTCATCACAATATCAGGAATGTATTTCATGATTTATGCTTTGGTACGAATCAGAACAATATTCATTTTGCAACTCCCGGTGAATGTTTGCACATGCACCAGCTTGGTACTGCCAAACGGGCTGTCGAGTCAATTGAATTGTTGCTCCGCGGAAGTGTTCCATGTGTTTATGCCCCCAATTTGAATCACGGCGTGGCTGTTGCTAACAGTATTGGCCATTTAGCACAACGGTACGGTGGTTTGTTATCACGCCAGTCTGATAGAGATTTTCCTCGCACCAAATTTGGGACTCAGCTTTTATCAACCACAAAGAAAGAAGGGCATGATTTCTCTGGAATGCTTATTTCTCTTCTGATCGCTATTGTTTCCAAACATGGATCTGACATTATTGGTGACCATCGTTTTGTAAAGAAACAGATAGAGGTAATTCAGCTCATTCTATCAATGGAAGAATTTCTTAAACACGGTCGGATGAAATACGGTTCCTTAAAGAATCTCCCAAAATCAATTGTTCACTTTATCAATTGTATAAACTCAACTTGTCACAGGAAAGGGATGGGAACAAAACTAATCAAGAATCACCTGTACTTTCACCTACCAGATTATATCTCTTTATGGGGAAGCCCCGCAGGCTGGGATAGTGCTCCCAATGAATCTCACCACAAAACTGAGATTAAAGCTCCTTCCAAGAACACGCAATGTAATGCTGCATCACTAATCAATCAAACTGCCAATAGAAAGTCCGAGAAAATGATGCTAAGCCAGGCATTATATCACTACAACTTGAATCCACCTGATCCTCCTCCAATTGAACGCCCTGATGGTGGCGGTTCTCATTTTCAAATAATGAGAACCGAAAATGGGGAATCAACAATGAAGTGGCTTCGTTCTACGAACAAAAGCAAACCATTTTTTCCTTCTGACATACTTGACTTTGTTTGTGATTCTGTGCTACCTTTATTGGAGAATCCTTTGCACATTTGTGGAGTTACAGAGCACAATCGTTTCGATGTTGCTTGTGGGTCTAATTTTATATTTCGGTCGCATCCTTCATATAGGTCGGATAGTTCTCTGCTGAACTCCGTATGGATGGATTGGTGTTTGATGAAATTGGACTTTGATTTAAATAACAATCCCAAGCTCATACCGTGCCATCTGCTATGCTTTTTAACTGTACAGAATTTGAAGCAGCCATACAGTAGTATTGGTGGCTATCCAATTGATACAAACGGAATGTATGCTGTGGCTCGTCGGTTTCAAGATGTGCCTAAGAATACAGCTTCTGAATTTGTCAAACGTGGGCGCCTGATGAATTCTCTCTACCTATTTCATGTCGACACTATCCATTCCGAGCTGGCAGTTGTTCCAGAGCAAGGAATTGATGGGTGCATAACCAATTGCGATTGGCTAGTGATATCGAATCGGATCTCATGGCTCGAATTGTTTGAAAGCAAAAATGCTGCTACACCACCGTCTTACGAATGTTTGTACAACGCATGCACACTACAGGACGACATACAGTTGGAACCATTTGAGATAGCATTGAATGATAACGAATCCAGTGATTCGCTATCCAGTTCAGAGAGCGAAAGCTCGGACTGCAGTTCCGATTGAGTAGCAAGGGTTAATGTAACGGCTAACTTTAAAGTATTGTTTAATATTACTATAGAGGGTTAGCTCTAAGCACAGTTTTGCGAGATACGTATGCACTCATAATATAACACCCTTCGAATTTTGGATTCGAACAGCTATGTAATACTAATGGGTTGAACAATAGAGTATCTCCCGACCTCAATGGAACTTTCACTCCATACGTGGGGAAGACAAAATAATAAATCACCTCGTCATCACTTACATGTTTTGGAGCAATAACCGTCAGCCTTGTATAGAACATATCGACATCGGTATGGCTTTTTGAGTGATAATCCTTTCCAATAGAAAAGGCCGTTACGTGATTGCCGATTGCATTCAGCGTTGTACGATTAACAACCTCATTCATCACAGTCGTTTCAAGGTTGACAAGTTTGGACATTGGAGTTAAACAAAGCTGCATTTCCTTCACAATGTGTAGGGCTTTTTGTTCAAGGTTGGCTTTTGTTGTCGAGTCCACATTGTTTTTGAAAACGTACACACCATTTCCCGATTTCAATCGATTTGGTCTCATCCCAATAATAGCATATCCACTGTTTACACTGTCACATTTGGTTCCTCGGCCTATTTTGGGTTTAGATTGAACAATCTGCCCAGCGAATGTTCTTGTGATTTCTATATTTTCGGGGGTACCCAAACGTTGTTTTGCGAATTGTCTGGAAGCTTTAGCAAAGATTCTCAATGATGGTTCTGATTCGGCGAACGCTAGAACAAACTTCTTGTCGGTACTATCCACTGTTTTGAAACGGTCAATAGACACAGCCTGTGCCAAAGAATATTTCTTCTCTCCAACTGTTGTCCGGCCCCAATTTGTAGCCATGAATTTTCCTTGAAACCCATTTTTGTGAACTGTTTTCAATGCTATTTCCTCGACATGTTTGAAAATTGCATTTGGATCTCGGCGCCGATTCCTGTCCCCTTCTGCTGTCTTGTTAGGTTTTATCTCCGACAAGTGTTTGTAAGTCTGGTGGATTGATGATGGTGCTGCGTTTTCGAGAAAATTTGAAGTCATTTTCTTTCTCTCAGTCTTCCCACGTTTCCTCTTTGATTTTTGCTTGATTGCTTTTGCTGGCAATTGCTTTGTTGTTTTGAATCCCATTGTTGTTGCCGGGACGAATTGTCGTTGGATGACGACAACAAGACGATTCAATGTTGGAGTGGAAGACCAATTGCCGTTGCCGTTGCCGGGACGAATTGCCGTTGGAGGAGGAGGACGACGAATCGATTTGCGGATGGAGTGGGAGATCAATTGTTGCTGTAGGAGGTGGAGGAGACGAATCCCTGTTGTTGTTGGATTAGGGGAGCGGATTCGCTGCTTGATGGAGGAGACGAATCGCCGTTGTTGTTGGAGTAGAAGACCAATAGCCGTTGCCGTTTGCTTTGGTGGACTGCCGGTGGTTGAGGAGGAGCGAGGTTGGTGGATCGCCGGTGGAGGAGAAGGAGCGATTCGATGCCTACAATTTGTTGCCGCCGATGAGAATGCCGGTGCGGATGCCGGTGCGGATGGAGTGGAGGACCAATCAATCGATTCGTTTTGCAGAGGAGCGTTTTCGCTGATTCGTTGCCGCTTGCCGGTGGAGGAGGAGGACGAGCGTTTCGCTGATTCGTTGCCGCTTGCCGTCGGAGGAGGAGGAGGAGCGTTTCGCTGATTCGTTGCCGCTTGCCGGTGGAGGAGGAGCGTTTCGCTGATTCGTTGACGCTTGCCAGTGGAGGAGGAACGTTTCGCTGATTCGTTGACGCTTGCTGTTGGAGGAGGAGGAGGAGGAGGAGGAGCGTTTCGCTGATTCGTTCTTGCTTGCCTCGATCGTTCCCGCTTGCTTCTATTCGATCGTTCCCGGTTGGCTGGTTGCTTCGATCGTTCCCGTTTGATTCCCGGTTGCTTTGATCGTTCCCGCTTGCTTTGATCGTTCCCGCTTGGTTCTATTAGATCCTTCCCGGTTGCTTCTATTCGATCGTTCCCGGTTGCTTCTCCGGTTCCCGCTTGCTTCTCTCTGGTTCCCGCTTGCTTCGATCGTTCCCGGTTGATTCACGGTTGGTTCGATCGTTCCCGCTTGCTTCGATCGTTCCTGGTTGATTCCCTGTTGGTTCGATTGTTCCCAGTTGGTTCGATCGTTCCCGCTTGGTTCTATTAGATCCTTCCCGGTTGCTGGTTCCTTCGATGGTTCCCGGTTGATTCGATGGTTCCCGGTTGCGCTTCGATCGTTCCCGGTTCGCTGGCGCTTGCCGCTGTTGCTCTCGCTGCTTTAACAACGTTTCGGTTCCCAGTTGCTTCTATCGTTCCCGCTTGCTTCGATCATTCCCGCTTGCTTCGATCGATTCGATGGTTCCTGGTGGCTTTGCCGACAATCCTATTCAAATAATATATGGGAATTGAACAAAATGGGTGAGTATCTATTGATGTAGTACATAGAGTAAATAATAACAACAGAATAATATAATCTACATGCCGATCGATTGGATGCTGACGTTGGTCCGATCGATGCCGCACCTTCAGTGTCACAGTTGTTGCTGTCTGCTCCCGTTGTTGATGCTTTTGATTTCTTTATACGTTCGATTTGTTGATACGGTCTATTTGTTTGATTGCTTTGATCGTTCCCTGCCTCTATTCGATGGTTTCCGGTTGCTGGTTGAGGATTCGATGGTTGCTGTTTCTGATCCGCTGATTCGGTTTCGATTCGTTGCTTCTGATCCGTTCCTATGAAAATAAGAAGAAAAACAGAGAGGAAATACATTATCAGTAATGCCGGTGGAGTGGAAGACCAATCAAATCAATTGCCGTTGCCGTTGCCGTTGCCATTGCCGTTGCCGATGCCTAGTATCTCTCTCATTCTTACCTTTGCTTGTTCCGACGTTCCGACAATCGAGCTGATGAAATTGTTGTTGCTGCTGCCGTTGATTTGCAGCCTTCTTACCCTCTGTCACAAAAAACAGTACCAAGAGCCTGTTGATATAGAAGCAATGGATGCAGATTTATTGCTTTCAAGACGTATATGTTTGTGTGCACCCAAACAATATCTATCCAGCAAACCACCTCTTGTCCAATGCGAGCTAATTCTTTTTCCAGTACAAGGCTGTTATTTCAGACTAAAATAAGCGAGCACGGATTACCTGCCTAATGCTGATCAACGATCAAGGGATCATTGGATTAAGTGGAATCCCACGTTCACAGACGGAGTGCCAATTACTAGCAACTCTACTCAAATAAGTCGGGTAAGATTATGGAGAAAAAGTGATTTTTTTTGTCGCGAGGTAGAAAATAAAATTACTGTGTGTTTGTGTGAGAGAGTTTTTTTTTTTTTTTTTTCGCGTACGATTTTCTTTTTCCTTGTAGATCATGTAGAATTCTACATGATTCGGTACAAGTGTAGAATCCTACACGTTTTTAGTAGTACTAGTACGTACGTTCGAACGTTCGAACGTTCGAATTAATTTGGAATTAGTACTGAATCTACATGCTAGCTAGTACTGTGCTGTATGTGATCCGTTTGAATTTTTTGAACGTTCGAACGTTCGAATTTTTAACGTTCGAACGTTCGAACGTTAGAATTAATTTGGAATTAGTACTGAATCTACATGCTAGCTAGTACTGTGCTGTATGTGATCCGTTTGAATTTTTTGAACGTTCGAACGTTCGATTTTTTAACGTTCGAACGTTCGAACGTTTGAATTAATTTGGAATTAGTACTGAATCTACATGCTAGCTAGTACTGTGCTGTATGTGATCCGTTTGAATTTTTTGAACGTTTGAATTTTTTGAACGGTCGAACGTTGGAATTTTCTTCTTAGTACTGAATCTACATGCTAGTACTGAATGTACGTGTTTTCCTACTCCTTTTTCCCACTACAATGCTGGTACATGGTACAGGGGGGTAAAGAACTTGCGAGAAGTCCACATATACGAACAAATAATTACTGAATTTGCGAACCGGATGTAACCCTAACCATATTGGGAACAACTTTGCCACACAGAATGCCAAAAATGATGTGGTTTGACTCTCCAAATGGCAAGCATGAGGGTATTTTTGGTGCAATTGCAGGGCACAAACTAACTTATTCGGTAATGACTCAAAAAGTATCTGATCCAAGCCATGAATACATTCATCATGACTCATCAAATGCATATTGGGAACAACTTTGTCACACAGAATGCCCAAAATGTTGTGGTTTGACTCTCCAAATGGCAATCATGGGGGTATTTTTGGTGCAATTCCAGGGCACAAAATAACTTATTGGGTAATGACTCAAAAAGTATCTGGTCCAAGCAATGAATACATTCATCATGACTCATCCAATGCATATTGGAAACAACTTTGTCACATAGAATGCCCAAAATCTTAAGGTTTGACTCTACAAATGGCAAACATGGGGGTATTTTTGGTGCAATTCCAGGGCACAAACTAACTTATTGGGTAATGACTCAAAAAGTATCTGGTCCAAGTGATGAATATATTCATCATGACTCATCAAATGCATATTGCAAACAACTTTGTCACACAGAATGGCCAAAATCTTAAGATTTGTCTCTACAAAAGGCAAACATGGGGGTATTTTTGGTGCAATTCTAGGGCACAAACTAACTTATTGGGTAATGACTCAAAAAATATCGGGACAAAGCCATGAATGCATTCATCATGACTCATCAAATGCATATTGGAAACAACTTTTTCACATAGAATGCCCAAAATCTTAAGGTTTGACTCTACAAATGGCAAACATGGGGGTATTTTTGGTGGAATTCCAGGGCACAAAGTAACTTATTGGGTAAGGACTCAAATAGTATCGGGTCCAAGCCATAAAAGCATTCATCATGACTCATCTAATGCATAAAAGTATCTGGTCCAAGCCATGAATACAGTCATCATGACTCATCAAATGCATATTGGGAACAACTTTGTCACATAGAATGCCCAAAATCTTAAGGTTTGACTCTACAAATGGCAATCATGGGGGTATTTTTGGTGTGCAATTGCAGGGCACAAACTAACTTATTCGGTAATGACTCAAAAAGTATCTGATCCAAGCCATGAATACATTCATCATGACTCATCAAATGCATATTGGGAACAACTTTGTCACACAGAATGCCCAAAATGTTGTGGTTTGACTCTCCAAATGGCAATCATGGGGGTATTTTTGGTGCAATTCCAGGGCACAAAATAACTTATTGGGTAATGACTCAAAAAGTATCTGGTCCAAGCAATGAATACATTCATCATGACTCATCCAATGCATATTGGAAACAACTTTGTCACATAGAATGCCCAAAATCTTAAGGTTTGACTCTACAAATGGCAAACATGGGGGTATTTTTGGTGCAATTCCAGGGCACAAACTAACTTATTGGGTAATGACTCAAAAAGTATCTGGTCCAAGTGATGAATATATTCATCATGACTCATCAAATGCATATTGCAAACAACTTTGTCACACAGAATGGCCAAAATCTTAAGATTTGTCTCTACAAAAGGCAAACATGGGGGTATTTTTGGTGCAATTCTAGGGCACAAACTAACTTATTGGGTAATGACTCAAAAAATATCGGGTCGAAGCCATGAATGCATTCATCATGACTCATCAAATGCATATTGGAAACAACTTTTTCACATAGAATGCCCAAAATCTTAAGGTTTGACTCTACAAATGGCAAACATGGGGGTATTTTTGGTGGAATTCCAGGGCACAAAGTAACTTATTGGGTAAGGACTCAAATAGTATCGGGTCCAAGCCATAAAAGCATTCATCATGACTCATCCAATGCATAAAAGTATCTGGTCCAAGCCATGAATACAGTCATCATGACTCATCAAATGCATATTGGGAACAACTTTGTCACATAGAATGCCCAAAATCTTAAGGTTTGACTCTACAAATGGCAATCATGGGGGTATTTTTGGTGCAATTCTAGGGCACAATCTGAGTTATGGGGTAAGGACTCAAAAAATATCTGGTCAAAGCCATGAATACATTCATCATGACTCATCCAATACATATTGGGAACAACTTTGTCACATAGAATGCCCAAAATCTTAAGGTTTAACTCTCCAAATGGCAATCATGGGGGTATTTTTGGTGCAATTCCAGGGCACAAACTAGCTTATTGGGTATTGACTCAAAAAGTATCTGGTCCAAGCCAGGAATACATTCATCATGACTCATCAAATGCATATTGGGAACAACTTTGTCACATAGAATGCCAAAAATCTTAAGGTTTGACTCTCCAAATGGCAATCATGGGGGTATTTTTGGTGCAATTCCAGGGCACAAACTAACTTATTGGGTAATGACTCAAAAAGTATCTGGTCCAAGCAATGAATGCATTCATCATGACTCATCCAATGCATATTGGAAACAACTTTGTCACATAGAATGCCCAAAATCTTAAGGTTTGACTCTACAAATGGCAAACATGGGGGTATTTTTGGTGCAATTCCAGGGCACAAACTAACTTATTGGGTAATGACTCAAAAAGTATCTGGTCCAAGTGATGAATATATTCATCATGACTCATCAAATGCATATTGCAAACAACTTTGTCACACAGAATGGCCAAAATCTTAAGATTTGTCTCTACAAAAGGCAAACATGGGGGTATTTTTGGTGCAATTCTAGGGCACAAACTAACTTATTGGGTAATGACTCAAAAAATATCGGGACAAAGCCATGAATGCATTCATCATGACTCATCAAATGCATATTGGAAACAACTTTTTCACATAGAATGCCCAAAATCTTAAGGTTTGACTCTACAAATGGCAAACATGGGGGTATTTTTGGTGCAATTCCAGGGCACAAAGTAACTTATTGGGGAAGGACTCAAAAAGTATCTGGTCTAAGCCATGAATACATTCATCATGACTCATCAAATGCATATTGGGAACAACTTTGTCACACAGAATGCCCAAAATGTTGTGGTTTGACTCTCCAACTGGCAAACATGAGGGTATTTTGGGTGCAATTCCAGGGCACAAACTACCTTATTGGGTAATGACTAAAAAAGTATCCGGTCCAAGCAAAGAATACATTCCTCGTGACTCATCAAATGCATATTGGGAACAACTATGTCACACAGAATGCTGGAAATGTTGTGGTTTGACTCTAGAAATGGCAAACACGATGAGGGTATTTTTGGTGCAAATCTAGGGCACAAACTGAGTTATTGGGTAATGCCTCCAAAAGTATCCGGTCCAAACTATGAATACATTTATCAGGACTAATCAAATGCATATTGGGAACAACTTTGTCACTCAGAATGCCAGAAATGTTGTGGTTTGACTATCCATATGGCAAACATGAGGGTATTTTTGGTGCAATTCCAGGCCACAAGCAGTCACATTTGGTAATGACTACCAAAGTTATTGTACCACCAGGCCATGAATGCATAACACATGACTTACGAAATGCATGTTGGGAACAACTTTTAAATGCATATTGGGAACAACTTTGCCACACACAGTACAGACAATGTTGTGGTTTGTAGATACAAATGGCACACAAGACAGTACGGTATGTTAGGTGCAGTCTACGAGATTCTACATGTGACTAGAGGATTGAAATACATAACCTTAGTGTGATCAAAAGTTTCCCTTCTGAAAAAATTATGGCGCGGGAGGGCTGGCTGGCACAGGTACGTGATCTACTTCTACAAATATAACAGCGCGCCCAAAACCAGACAACACACAGAAGAAGTTAGGGAAAACAACATAGTACAGAACCCACGGAAAAACTCTACACACAAAACATCGTACACATACTACACAAAACACCGTACACACACACACACACACGACACACACAACACACACAACACACAACACCGTACACAACCCGACAAAATTATTAGTACACACACATAACCACACAAAAAGAAACACATGATTCTTGATCGGCACCGTATTCAGTAAATAAAATACAAAAAATATGAATGCTATCGGAAAGACACGACGAAGCAAAAAATCCGAGGGGAAGACCCTTCGAAACAACAAAACCATCCGGCCCGGTGATCATCAAAATACAGGGGACAACAACGGTAAGAAAAAAAGAGTGAAAACAAACACCGCAATTACTAACAAAGTGAGTAACAGTAATACCACAACTATGAACGCATCAAAGGGCAACAGTAAAAAAAATGGTACCGACAACACAATTTCTACTACTACAAACACGGAAGAACAAAACACCATCAACCAGAGTAACGAACCAGCGCTGAGCATTACCAACACAACCACCACTACAGTAACGAACCAACAGAAAGAAGGAACAAAAACCAATGTGGTAGAGAAAACATCTAAAGGAGAAAGCTACAATTTAGAGGATGTTGCCGAACTTGTCATGAAAAAAATCCAATATGACAAATTGGCAGAGGAACTGGCAAAACACTTACGGCAACAAGAGAGGGAACCACCTATAGGGATGGGAAAGGTAGTAATGGTACCTAAACAAACGGAGGCAACCATGCAGGGAGAGGGGACTGATAATGCCAGCAACACAAGAGAACGAGCAGTAAGTACAATTACAGACGAATATGGGCTTATAATAGACAACGATATGCTTAAGGCTTTGAGTGATATGACTGAAACAGTGGACAAGCAGCTAAGGGATTACGTCAAAAAACATTGGTACCACAACATGAAGTTCCCTATCAATGAAAAGGTAACGGCGCATGTAATACAAAAAGCTGTTGAAGCAAGTGCGATCATGAAGCCACAAAATATTCCACTTGCGTCATTCTGTTCCTTTTACAGGAAACGAGTAGGGACAGTACTGACCGCATTGAGGCACAACTCACAAACATTAGCGAGAAAAAACTGGATAGGTAAATACAGGTGGGAGAATTGGTTGTTGAAATTAGGAATTTTGGAATCTATTTTTGGTCCGACAACACTAACATGCTGCCCGTTGATACTGATGATACTTCCGTACAGACGATTACAGAAAAGGTCGAGTCCCTATCACATTCCCTGGTACTGTGGCAGTTATTGAAGGCACAGAATATGAGGACACAGGTATTTTAAACCCTAAATACAGAACATACAAAGACGCGGAAGATGAAGATTTTTATTATTTTGTTACAAGAATCATGTCGGCAATCAATCCGACAAATTCCAATTTCAAACAACGGAAGGAGAGGCACTTGCTGAGTGATATATTTACTATAGCAGATGAAGCATTTGCATTGGTACTGATCTACAATGAGCATCATGTATGGGTGAACCAGCAGCGGCGAAAGGGTGATGCCACAATTCCGCGACAAAAAAAAAAATTCTGCGATTCTGACAGTGGAAGCAGAAATGGATGGATGGATGAAGGACGTGAGTTGTTCAGTGACTTGTGCGACAAAATTGGCGAGATGCGAAAACACCCAGAAACAGGAAGGAAATTGGAAGAAATGATGAGGGACAGATTTAGGAACGAAAGTTCAACAGATTACACCAACAATAAGCATGGCGATGCAAATATTACTAGTAGCAGCTCCACTAATTGTAGTGGACCAAAAAAGAAAAAGAAAAGAAACATCTATATTGATCCGGCAATAACAGCATCGATGAATGAAAGTTTATCTATTGGTGAACTAATGTAGAAAATAACAGTACATACATAATACAAACCTACTAATAATCTTGAGCTTAATTTTGAGAATCATAGAAATAATGGAGGATTCGTAATACGTTGCAATAGGAATAAATAAAGCATAATAGAATCTACATTTTAAAAAGGGAATATTGTAGTCGAGAAATAGAATTCACAATTAGGAGAGCAGAATCGAATTGTTGTTTGGTAGATTAATATTTTGGAATTAATACTGACTCAAGATTTCTTTTTTATTCGTGAATAGAAGTAAGTGTTGTTCGTACAGAATAATAATTCGGTTCTGCTAGAGACTGAAATAAATTATTTTTATTCAAGAGTAGAGTAATGTGCATCACGCGCACAGAATTGTTTTTTGTATTATTTTAAGGCAATAACTGGGGGTGGGAATTTCAGGGTGTCCAGAAATATTGCCGTGTTAAAATCACGCACAAAATTTGTGCGCGAGAAGTAAATTCGAACCCCGCGAAACAGTTCTCGGACGTACGGTAAAAGACCAACTGAAGATGGCTGGCTTTACGTGTGTTTTGTGTCTTAAGATTACGAATATGCCAATAATCGACAATGACGAGAGTAATTAACCTATTCTACGCACTAAATCGATCGGCCATAAGGCCGATTGCGTTTTGTTTTATTACCGTTACGACACAGTTTCTTTAGTTTATCAGACCCACGGCACTCTACGAGCTCAAACGCACTTGGATATCCAAAGATCCAAGAGAAAAGAGAACACTAAATTCTCAGGAAACAAGACGATGAAATATTCATCGATCTTTCACCACAGAAATACAGAATGAGCAAATCCCGAGACTGGATAGAAAAGCTCACAATCTTAAATTGCAACAAAAGCAAAAGGTCACAACAATAATCGGAATGAAAACTTGATCCGAATAACCAGAACGAATAATCAGATCGAATAATCGGAACGAAAAAAATTCCTTCCGGATATACAAATACATAAACAGATAAGCAAATCACACACAACAGTCACCAACATTGAACCTGTCATCTCACAGCCAATCCTTTGATTCGATTACACTCCCTCTTCATATACCACCTTTGATTAGATATTTGATCGAAACTCCCATCGAATACTTCGAAACGATCATTTGATTACGCCGATAAGAAAATATTTGAAATCTCGTCCCCATCATGGCTCCAGCAAAAAGAAAAAAACAAGAACAAAAGCAAGGCAAGATGATGATGACTATGATCCCAGCAATGATGGGGAATCAAAAATGGACGCAGGACAGAATCCACCAGATTCCGATAACAACGACGATCAAAGTCAGAAGGACATGGATTTAGAGGATGAGGACGACAAATTTGATGAAAGAATCATGCGTGTAATGGAGAAGGCTATAACTGATCCAGAAAAGAACTCAACTATGAAGAGAATCATCGACCAAGAAGTACATGAAGCTGCAAGAAGGGGTAGGAAACCAGATGATGTTAGCAGTGATGAAATCAGCAGTGATGATAGTGAAAACCAACAAGACAGGAGGTCATCCCAACTCAAAATAAAAATCAGGGGATTCAACAATGGAAGATTACTGAATCCAGAACAGCTCGCTTTCAGAAGCAGCTTGATGGATTTTGGTATCAACTACGAATCAGCTGAAGAAATTATGAGGGGAGGAATGTCTAATATTTGTGAAATTACAGACCTCAACAAGGAAAGCATCAAATCATTCATGCATGGATTGAAATCAATCAGTCCAGACTGTCCTAATCCAAAAAGTATCCACTATGGTAACAGGCTATCATCAAGACTTCTTACATGGGCAAATTGGGCACGCTACCAACCTTTGATTGGAGTCAAACCAAGAGCCATTGACTGGAACGCGAACCCAAATAATCTTGAACTACAACAATTCAGGATCAAGATGATGGAATCAAGTGTGAAATCACAAGAAAAAGCAAACCCACCTGAGTTAAAGGACCTTACAAAATTCAGGGAATGGGAGGAAGGCTTTCGTCAAAACTTGAGATACAGATTCAACTCTGAAGGTTTCCCAATCTTGTATGTCATAAGACCCCAAGAAAAGGAGGATGTTACTGATGAATCCAGGTCTGGCACAGTTGGACAAAGTCCATCAGATGCCTATCCAACTTGGAGTGACTACAATGAAAGGTGCGGTGTTTTGTCGGGTCATCAGTATGATGAAGACAACAATGTCGTATGGAGGTTGTTGTGTGATGCAACAAGAAAAGGGCCGGGTTGGGAATATGTGGCACATTTCCAAAATACTGAACTGAACTCAGGGCATGCGAGAAATGCGTTCATTTCACTGATGCAACATGCTTACACTGATACCAATATAACTATGGTCCTGAACAAAACCTACCAGGAAATGAAAGAATCGCATTACACCGGTGACCATAAGAATTATGATTGGAACAAACACAAGAGGAATTGGACTGCATTCCATGGAACAATTCTGAGATTTGAAAAGAACCACAATGAAAGGAGATTTGTTTGGGACTTTATCAATTCAATCAGTGATGAGAGACTTGATGCTGCCAAAGCCGACGCGATTGATGAGAGCAAAGACTATCGAGACAACTTCAATGAATGTTTGATTTAATTACCAATCGTCTTGGATTGAAGAAGCTTGCAAATGGAAATCATAAAAGGAGTTCCAGAAGTGTGTATTCAGTAGGCACTTCAAGCAATAAAAAGTAGAAAACGACTGGAACATTCACAGGAAAAGTTGAGAATAAGACCTATCCAACAAGCGTTTATAAAACAATGTCAAAAGACCAGCGACAGGAACTTTACCAGATGAGACAGGCAAGTAAGAAAAAGAGGGCTCTCAAGGCTGCTGAGACCAAAAAGGCAAAGGAAGCTGAAAAGGAAGGTGTGTTTAAAAATGGTGAGCCGGTCATTATATAAGATGAATATTCCACTAGATTTTGATGATGGTGAAAACAAAGATGGATACTGTGAGTTAGACTCACATGCTGACACCGCAGCAGCTGGAAGCAACATGATATTGCTTAATCCTGATCAGATCACAACACATGTTGATGTTGCCCCTTTTTCTGAAGAGTACAAGCCAATCAAGAAAATCCCAATTGGAAGCTGCGCGACTGCTTGGACAAGTCCTACATCAGGTCAAGTCTACATTATTGTGTTCCATCAGGCGCTGTACTTTGGAAACAAGTTGAAGAACAGCTTGATATGTCCAAATCAAGTAAGGGATTGCAATTTCAACTCTGTTGAAGAAACCCCTCGTCAATTTGACCCCAGATCCAAGCATGGGATTACAATTCAAACCCCAATGGAAGATGATGACCCCAAGAAAGTTTTCATAAAACTGAGTATGAGAAATGTAATTTCATATTTTCCAACAAGGAAGCCAACGAGATTGGAGCTTGACGAATGTCAACATCTGATCGCAACAAATGACACCCCATGGGACCCCCAGTCACTGAAATTCAGGATGGCTGTGTTAGCAATTGACAATGGTGATCTAATTTCAGGGGACCAATTCAGCGTTCAAGCTATGTCAACTGAAGATGCAAGTTCAGTGGCAACAGAACCAACAAGTAATGTCACAGACATGCTCTCCAAGACTAGCATAGGGCCCAACTATACAAGTCTCATGGAACGCTGCAAACTGATGAGGTTGCACCAAGTATCAACCAGAAGAATGCTGACCGAGTGTCAAATAGCAACAGATGGCAATATTTCCCATTGGATCTCCTCAGTAACAAGTATTTCAAGCGCGCAAAGGATAGACCAGTTCCTATTTGATGACACAGAATTTGACTTCACAGAGGCCCCTGAGAACAAATCAAAAGAAATCCCTAGCTTGCAAGAAATTTACAATACACTTGAAAGGAGATCCCTTGATAGAAGAAATCAATGGGGACCATCAGTGACAACCTATTGAAGGTCCAAACAAAGTTGATTGCAAACGCCTAGCCAAGACTTGGAACATCAGTTTCAATAAAGCAGAACAGACATTGAAGGTCACGACTCAGAAAGCCCTGAGAAATTTGCAACTACCTACCTTTGATGAAGCGTCTGCCAACACAGCGCTTTAGAAACAAGAGAGTTGCTCAGGGAACCTGGTATACTGATACCTGGCATGCGAAAACCACAAGCATCATGAGACAAGAAAAATGTTAACAGGTCTTTACAAATGGGAATGGATTTGAAGTATTCATACCAATACAAAACAAGTCGCAAGCTCATCAAGGATTGAAAATATTCATTCATGAAGTTGGAATTCCCAAACATTTGATTTCTGATGGTGCCCCAGAACAAGGCTCACCAAGGACTTACAAGACACACTGGAATTCAATTGTGAAATGCAACCATATACACCAAACGTTCATCCAACCACATTGCCCTTTCCAAAATCGAGCAGAACAAGCAATAGGCCACCTTGGGAATGCAATCATAACCAAGACAGCAAAGAAGAAGTCACCAAGAAGGCTATGGTCATTTTGTGGTGAGCTATGTGCAAATATCAGGCAGAGGACTGCATCAAGCAACCCTTCTTCAATGGGAAGGACTCCATTTGAATTATTTGAATGGAGGGATAGAGATGTCCTAAGAAGAATGGAAGCAATCGATAAATCAATTGAATCCAAGATTGGTGATGAAGTCAAGGACAGCGCGTCTTTCTTCCAGGAAAATTATCCAGAACCTCAACAAGAGCTATTTGAGGAACAACCAGTGAAATCATCTGATCTGAAACTTGAAATGGCTGAGCCAGAGGCATCAGTTGAAGATATTGATGAACCAGACGAGTATCTGGGAAATGAAGTAATCATTGAAAGAAATGATGAAAGGCTCAGGTGCATTGTTCAGAACAGGGTACGCGATCTGCAAAACCAACCGATTGGAGTAAGAAATGAGAATCCAATACTGGACACGAGGTTATACAAATTGCAACTACCTGATGGCACCATTGAGGAATACACGGCAAACATTGTTGCAGAAAGTCTTTACAGTTCTGTGGATGATGACGGACGAATGTTCACCCTGCTGGATGAGCTAATTGATCATGAATGCGACAACACTGCTTTAACTGATGAGGAGGCCACGACTATAGCCAAAAATGGCAGAAAAACCCATAAGCCAACAACTAGGGGCTGGAGAATTTTGGCCAGTTGGAAAGATGGAACCGAATCTTGGTGTAAGCTAAGTGATGTCAAAGAATCATTCCCAGTGCAGCTAGCAGAATATGCAGTCAACAATAAGCTTGAAAAGTTACCAGCCTACAGATGGTGGGCACACAAAATTTCGAGAAGAAAGGAACGCATCCTTCTTAAGGCAGCGAAAACAGCCAAGTATTGGTTGAAAGTCACAAATATGGTGTTGAATTACCACATTCAATTACACAAGCACTGGCAATTGATAAGAAAACAGGTACTGACCACTGGGAACGAGCAATTCATAAGGAAATGACAAACAACATGGCAGCTTTCGAATTTTCTGATGATGATGTTATCCCAGTTGGTCATAAGGAGATCACAACGCACATGATATTTGATATCAAGCTTGGATCCCTAACAAGAAAGGCTAGGTTGGTAGGGGATGGTCACAAAGTCCCTGCTGTAGCAAAGGCAAAATACCTACTCATCTGTTCCCAGTCGAGATTCAGTGAGAATATTCTTCTTGCTGGCAGCGCTGAATGATTTGAAGGTTCTCTCAGCAGATATTCAAAACGCATATTTGACAGCTCCAATAAAGGAGAAATATTTTCTCCGGGCAAGAGCTGAAGATGGCTTTCCTCCACACCTTGCAGGTCGGCCTTGTAAGATAGTTTGAGCACTATACGGATTACCAGTTGCAGGAGCATCATTCAGATCATATCTCACGAAACATTTGAGAGATCTTGGATATTCCCCTTGCAAAGCAGATCCGGATGTGCACTTAAGCATTGAAACCAGGAAAGATGGATCAAGATACTGGGCAATGTTGATTGCTTATGTTGATGATATCTTATGTTCTGGTGAAGATCCTAAGTTCCAGCTAGAAAACATTGAACGAAAGTTCAAGTTGAAAGATGATACCATTGAAGAACCAACTCTGTATTTGGGAGCTGATATTGGAAAGTTTTACTTTGAAGGTGATTCAAAACCAAGATGGTCATTATCAAGCACCAAATATACAGCAAAAGCTCTCGCGGCTGTTGAACAAGAGCTTGGAACTGAGAAGTATGGTTACAAATGTTTACCAAAGTCAGCATCCAGTCCACTGTCACATGATTACAGACCGGAAATTGATATATCAGAGGAACTGAGTCCCGAATTACAAAATTACTATCAAGGCTTGATTGGAGTTCTCAGATGGATTTGCGAACTAGGAAGGCTTGACATTGTAATGCCAGTTTCCCTCATGTCAAGATATCTGGCTTAGGCAAGGATGGGACATTTGAACCAGTTATTTCATATATTTGCATATTTGAAGAAATATAACAGGTCAAAATTGGTTTTTGATGATTCAGTACCAAGCGTTGATCAGAGTAAATTTCAAAAATGTGACTGGTCTGAATTCTATCCTGGTGCCACTGAAGTCTTACCAGCAGATATGCCTGAAGCTTTGGGAAAACATGTAACGATGAGCTGTTTTGTTGATGCTGACCATGCTGGATGCAAAGCAACGAGGAGATCTCATACTGGTGTTATTATCTTCATTAATAATGCACCAATCATTTGGTTTTCCAAACGACAAACAACAGTTGAAACATCAACTTTTGGATCTGAAATCATTGCATTGAAAATTGCAATTGAATTGGTTGAAGGTCTAAGATACAAGTTGAGAATGATGGGTGTTCCAATTGATGGGAGCACCAATGTGTATTGTGATAATGATTCAGTTGTCACAAATGTTACGCGGCCAGAAAGCCCATGCAAGAAAAAGCACAACAGCATTGCATACCACAAGGCGCGCGAATCTATTGCAGCAGGAATTATCAGAGTTGCAAAAGAACCAGGTTCAACAAACATTGCTGATTTGTTTACTAAGCTTATGAGTGGAGCTGTTTTCTGGGAGCATTGTTCTCGTTGCATGTGGTAAGTCCGTTTCGCACCAGAAACAAGTCAATCATTCAATGGAATGTTCGATCGATCGTTCAATCGAAGTAACAAGTTGATTTTACTAGAAATCGATCTGCAATGAGCATTTCGAAAAATGGATAATTTGATCCACGAATACAATATATCAAACCGGCAAGGATCAGGGCAAAATGCCATGATACAAGCCAGAATGAATGGCAAAATGCCTCCCCATTTTTTGATAGGGCCTCTGATGGTAGACTGGATACAGTTTGGTATTCAACACACGACAATGACTCATGATGAATAATAGATTAAGTCATAGAATCCAGCCGCTTAACAATTGGATTTACGACTGAAGGGGACTGAAAAGAATTCACCGTGTAACGCGTATTCGTACGTACTAAGCACAGACGCACGTGCGGGTCATGAAGGCAATAACCTTATTCGTAAGGTTATTTAACCTGAGTGAATCACCGTCGTCGCTCCGATCATGTGGATTGCCTCTTAGCGGGTTTTCCCATCAGCTCACTCTTTGAAGAATTAACAACTCTAAAACACTATCATGCCCTAAATCTACGTACATTCTAGTACTAATTCTACATGATAAGATACGATTACATGTGATATTCCAATGAGAATATCACGACGAATTATACGATACGGTAAAAGGCCGGTCGAAGATGGCCGGTTTTCATGTGTTTTGTGTCTTAAGATTACGAACGATTACTGTGGCAAATTACACGGTAATATGCCAATAATCGATATGACGAGTAATTAACCTGTCGTTTGCTAAGTTCGATCGCATCTAAGATGATTACTCTTACTCACTAAATCAATTGACCGTAAGGCCGATTGCGTTTGTCTTTTGTTTTATTACTGTTACGACGCAGTTTTCTTAGTTTTCTACATAGATTTATTCATTTCTGAATAAAATTTGTCAGTCCATACGTATCGACTGACAGTTTTTATTCACTTTTTTAACACTGAATAGATTTGAACAGAATCTTAAAATCAAACATTTCAGTCTTAATAAATCGTGTGCACCTCTTGCACCTCCTTTGCCTGGCATGCTTTTTTTGGTGATCATCGCTAATTTTGCCGAGCTCAAAAATTGCAGTCCGGAAAGAGGAAAAGAAAGTCCAGAAAGAAGGACGAACAGCAACAACAGTACGACTTGTCTCTCCAGCAAGAAATCAGCAGAAATTCAACTTCAACACTTTCTTTTCTATCGAGCTGACGCAGGGCAAGAAGAGTGTCCTTCTACCCCTTCACTACAATCGCTCTCGTTGCTCTCACTAGTAGTTTATTAGAAGATTCATCGGAAGATGGGGAATTGATTTGATTGGAATGTTGATCAGAATGGATTCGATCGATGCGCTCACAAAAAGACATACCATCCATCATAACAATCAACAACATGGCACCGACTGCTGCACCGACTGCTGCACCGACTGGCAGCAGTGGAAGGAAAGCCGGCATTGCCAACTACACAAAGCCCGAGTTGGAGCACTTGTTCAGATGCGTGAGAAGTATCCTGCCAATTGGCCCAGAAGAGTGGGACGCCGTTACAAGTCTACACGCTGAAAAATTTCCTGGTAGGGACACTGATTCAATCAGGAACAAATACATTCGTTTGTACCAGAAGAAGGTGCCAACTGGCGATCCAATTCAGAAATGGGATGTTAAACAAGCCAAGGAAATCAAGCATCTGATTGGTGATAGAGCCTCCATTCTGAATGGAGAAGAAATGTTCAATCTTGAAACAGGGGAGTTTGTCCCTGCTGATGATGACGAGGAGCCGTCCGATCCTCCACCACTTCCACTTTGTCAACCAACTCAACCAACTCAATCAACTCAAGGAACGACTCAAGGAATGGAGGACAACTGTCCCCCACTTCTACTTGGTCAACCAACTCAGCCAACACAAATCGATGAAGCAGCAACGGAGCTCACTCCTACCAGTACCATTAGTGGTGGTGTCAGCACTAACAAGAAGAGAGCTTACAGCCGCAAAGCAGAGAAGGACACACATTTGATGAGTGTGATTGCTGCAGTATTGAGAGAGGGACAAGAGGATCGAAAGCTTCATATGCAGGCATTGGAATCCCATCGAGTGGCATTGGAACTCCAGCAACGACGACAGGACAAGGCCGACGAAGAGAAGAAGGTGGCAGATCAAGAGAGGAAGGTGATGTTCCAGGTACTCATTGGTCTTGCTAGTGGTGCTGGTGCAAATACTCCCAACGGGAAGCTCAAAAGAAAACTGGAACACCTTCAATTGTGTGAAGATGACAGCGACAAAAGGGATTTGGAGGAATGAATCGAATCGATTACGAATTGAATCGATAGTAGAATCGAATAGATTGATTGATTGGTTAGTTAGTTAGTTAGTTAGTTAGTTAAAATAAAAGAATCGATTATTAATTAAGAAGAAACTCAACAACAACACAAACATTGCTCCAGACAGAAACTTAGGCTACAAAGGCAATAGAAAAACTCTATTGCAGCACCTTAAAAGAGGGATCCAAAACCACTAGAGGTGCGCTGGAGCAAAATTATTTGGTCGTATTGCCGACTGCTCTAAATACTGCTCTAATCGATCGATCAAATCAATCGACTAATCGATTGATCAAATCAATTGCCTACAGTAGAGGTGCGAATGTAATCGATCAATGATCAATATGACTAGTAGTAATGCTAATTCGTAACTACTAGTATCAATTATCATCTAATTTGCTACTAATCGATAATCGATCGGATCTGCTACTAATCGATCGGATCGAATACATCGTCTGCAGTTTCTGTTGGTACCAATTCATAGGAGAAGAAACCTTCAGTCCGACTCATGTACGTGTTGAGTATGGTGTTGATTCCAATTTTAGCTGTCTGGAAGTTGTAGAGACAAACAAGGAGCTACAGAATAATCGTCCTGTCTCCTGTTTCTTCCAAGAGAATGCTGTCCTTCGTCTGGGGAAAAACCCCTTGGATCTGTCGCATTCCCCATTCAGAGAGCTGTCGGATGCTGGTAGCAGCGCGATTCACTATAAGATCTGCTGCATTGAAAGGATCACCCTGGCTACTCCGCATGAGGTATGGCTTTCTAGACAGTTTGAAAGCTGAATCAACAATAAGCTTTGCTAGGTATTTATCATACATGAGCTCCATCTTTTCATAGAGCCCATAGTCAGCTTGAGTACTATCATGCCAACAACCTGGAGCATTCAAGATGCAGGCATGGATCCGGCCGTCCGGAGCAAAGATGAAAACACTGTTGACGTATGTCCCACAAGTCCAACTATTGTAGTATTGGTTTTGCTTCATCCAGTTACCAGACTGTTGGATATGGAGTTTCAGCCCATCACAGGCACCCCACACTCTGTGAGGTGCTAACACAGGATACTTTGCAGCAATAACATCGACGTATTGTTGAATCTCTTCTTTGTTTCGCAAGCAAACCTTGGCAGCAGGATGTTCTTGTAATGCAAAAAGAAGGAGCTTTTGTCCAAATTTCAGCCATCTGTACATAAAAGAAGCTGCTAATCCAAATGCTAGAGCAACTGCTCTCGCTGCTGGTCCTCTGGTTCGGAACCAGAATAAGACAAGACCAAGGCACCCAGTCGCATCAAATTGGTTTGTTGTGACACAGATCTTCTTCTGTCGAATAACTCCGGTATTCTTATCAACAGTGTACAAATTGTAGAGTGGCTCCAATATATCTAGGAGCTCTCTGAATACTATATGATCAACTCCACAGCAGTTGAGAAGGGCTTGGTCATTGCCCGATCGATAGAGATAAATAAAAGGAGATTGAGTGTATCTCTTAATTGCAATTCTAGGAGTTCTACAATCCCTTCTTCTCTTATCTTCCTCGCCAAGCAGTGAATTGTTGTAATTGGGGGTTAAGTAGTTATCCTCATAGTATTCTCCAATTAGTGCTAGTAAGAACTCCAGGGCCATGGTGATTGTCAATTGTGTTTCGCGAAAGAGAGTGTTTCGCGAAAGAAAGAGTGTTTCCCGAAAGAGTGTTTCTTGCTTGCTGGAGAGCAATGTGAGTGTTTTAGCGAGGACATCTGCTAGTACTTTGTATCATCAAAGCCAATCGTAATCATACGGTACATAGAAAATTCTGAAAATTTCAACTGCCAGCCTGCCCGTCAAAATATGCCGGTAGGTGGCGAGGGTAGTGATTAAACAGACAGTTACTGTTTCTTCTTTATGGATTCCAAATTCCAAATTTGGCAGTTAATAAAAGTATTTGTCCGTTGGGTGTGATAAAAAAGTATTCATTCTATAGTTTTTATTAACTTTCGATTCTATTCACTTTCATCTGGTGGGAATCACTCATTACCTCTTTAAACTTCTACATGATTTCTGTACTGTTGCATTTTAGGTGCATTTTTAAATAATTGTACTCACGATATCATCATGATTGATGGATCGAATCTCCCTCGGCACCGTTCAAACCAACGAGGGCAATGCTCAGCAAAAACATCACCAGTTTCAAAAATGATGTGAATGTGTGTCTAATTTTATTAATCGATTTCTTGTCTCATTATGGCAAACAAAATTGTTACAAAGGCTCCAATGCTTTTAGCAGGCGCAGGTGCTTATGTCACCGCCTGTTACATTGGTTACTCTTCCATAACAAAAAACAAGGCTGATTTTGACGAAACACTGCAGGCGGTTGAAGGTGGAAAATTCTCATTCATTACTAATCCCAAGAGAAACGAGCAATATCAGAACGTCGCAGGAAAGTATGATGACGAGATTGGTAAAGAAGAATCTGTGATGGGAATCAATTTGTTACGAAGAGCTCTCCTTTATTTTCATGCAACAGGGACGGTCCTTGAAATTGGAGCGGGTACCGGTCGAAACATCAAGTATTATCCATCTTCCTGCAATCGTGTTCTAATGATAGACGCATCTGAGAATATGATTGCTAAAGCAAGAAAAAAGGTATCGGAATTGTCGAATGTCAAGGGCAAAACAAGGTTTGCCTGTAGCGTTGGGGATAGCTCCAAGCTGGTGGACTTTCCTGATCAATGCTTTGATACGATTGTCGACACTTTTGGACTGTGCAGTTACGATGACCCGGTAGCAGTCTTAAAAGAAATGAAACGAGTGTGCAAACCTCATGGGAAAGTTTTACTCCTTGAACATGGTCGGTCAAAAACCTGGAGTTTCATATCGGACTACCTTGACAAGAATGCCGAACGACATGCGAAGAATTGGGGTTGCGTATGGAATCGAGACCTAGACAAGATAATAGAAGAATCTGGTCTTGAGGTGGATAGATTGCACAATTGGCATTTTGGTACAACATACTACGTTGTTTGTCGCCCAGATAAGGTGGGATAGTAAGCATTTTTCGTGTTGTCTACTTCAGTTCCAATTTGTAACTTGTTGAACCGAAGATATCATGTTGGTACTAAGACGAAACAGGAAGAACTGAATTTGTAGAGCACACCGGACACTATCTAGCTCAAAACTTTGTACACATACTGGTAAGAGCCTGATGATGCAACCTTCGGGTACAATGGCAATAGTACTCGTGCTCGTCGGACGAATTTTTTGGCTTCTTAGATTCCGTTTTTCTTTTCTTCGTTGAGAAAATTCAATGAAGACAAAGTCGGAGTATTCTGTGTCGATTCCGTTAAAAGCAGCTGGTTGTGGTCTGAATCCCTCTATAATATTGCTTTTCTATCAAAATCTTGGATATTACATTAGTTACAGTACAGAATATTCTTTGGTTGGCTCGTTGGATTTTGTGTCGACCAGTGTTTCTTGCGAGCACCAACACTGACAATACCGCCTAAAGTACATAGTAGGGAATCTGGTAAAAGAATCCACTTCTACTCAAAAACTCATACTTCTTGGTCGGTTCGGGTCGGCGTCCATGCTTATATCGTGTTCCCCAATATATTGATCAATCTGACCCCCAGACAATCTTCGTCGCATAGGAACGCTTTTGGTGAAGAAAGATCCTTTTGTCCCTTGTTTGTCGTCATTCGCACTGACAAGAGTTCCCATTGCGGTGAGAACGGAGGGTTTGATCGATCGAGGTGCGTTGTAATTGTTTGATCTCGCTTTTTTTGGTGTTGCCGAAACAGGTACCGATGCTGATGGCGATGGCGATGACGACGACAATGACGGCGGCGAGTAGACAAGAGGCTGAGATGTTGTCTCACAAGAATAAGGTTGATAGGACGCCGATGATTCTTCCCTGTAGACGCGGCCGCGTTTCATTGAAGATGGTGCGCTTGGTGAACTAGTCGTGTAAACGTGCGATGGAAACTGTTGTTGATACGTTACTGGCGGTTGTGATACAATTGACCATTGCGGTAGTTGATGTTCACGCTGAATCTGCTGCTGATCCATAATTGGCACTAGCATGGAGCCATATGACTTTCACGCACGGGTGACGGTAAACTTTGAAGATCCGAACGATGAAACGAGAACCGTGTACTCGTAAAGATAGCGTCTTCCGTTCAGTCAGGATGCTACTCTGTCTCTCTGTTACCGTGAGGCACGAAGTTCAAAACACCCTCCGAAAAAAAAAAAAATTGCCGTAATCTTACGAGTAACCCGTATTGTACGGTATGCACCTACGGTACAGCACTGGTACGAATGCAAACTCGTACATATCCCTGAACCTCAACGCATCTTATTACTAACTGTGCGTCGATACAAATGAGTACAGAAAAATTAAACAGCAGTAGTACCGTACGAGAACAATACCTACAATAAACTAGGGCATACCGTATATCGCCTATTGACCACTTTTTGTACAGTACGTACTCGTACTGGTAATGCGCTTTTCCAATTTTTCTGAAACAGATCGACCAGTCTGTACTATCGTCGCGCTGCTGCTCGCGAATCCCCGATCGGGATTAAATAATACTCCACCAAGTACAATTTTGTCTGTTAACAAGAAGAACAAATAATAAGCGCGGTAATGATGAAACGTCCAACATACGGGTTCGTGACCCCCAAAAACAAAAAGTCAATTTCCGGTTTTAGTGTTGTTGGTTAGATAGATTTTTGTTTAAACTGCTTTCTACTCATCATGTTCTAACTCTGGATAGTTATCGAGAAACACACTGCCTGTTACAGTTTAACACGTAGTACTAACTGTAGGTGCAAGCCCCCTCCCCCCCCTTACACACGGCCCCTGTAGGAGTTGATAGTGAACTTAATTGGGATATTTTTAAACTGTCAGCCATGCAAGCGTGCGCAGATATTGAGTTTATTCATTCTCTTCCTCCCCGGTACATTCATGCATCCATGTTTTCTTTTTGTTAAAAAGAAACACATTTTTTGCAAGGGACAATTTTGATCCATTACAACTACTCAGCAATCTCATGAGCTACACAGCACTTCAGCACCTACTATACTATACCACAAAAGTGAGCCTGTTGACCCAGGGTTACGACAAGCATCAGCGTTTGCTCACAAAATACTGTACAAACAAGGAAGGAAACAAGGAACAACAGAGTGCATCCCCGGGGGGGGCAACAACGAAATGACGAATCAAATCGAAACAATGCCAACAAATCAAACAAAAGCCACAGGATCGACAATATGTGTTGTCGGTCAAAAATACACGTATCGTACTTCCGTACGTTCTACGGTAGTTACATCCATTCTACATTTGAAAAGTTACTGATATTCCTCCAGAGATAAAAATGACTTCAAGTATCAAGATATTTAGGTCACATCATGTGTTCTCTGTTTTATGACTGTTAATTTCCTTTTGAAACTGGCTGTTGAGCTGATTCATCCAAAGGCAAAGAAGAACAACAGGGACTGTAGCTGCAGGCCGGTTGAGGTGCCGGTCTGTTGTGATCTAATATTTCTCTGATATCCACTACAATTGAATGCTGGTTCAATCAGATCTATCCTAACTACCGATGGGCTCAGTCAGCTAGATCTTAGGCTTGTAGTTCTACAGTAGGACACGAGGGGCGTCCGGTGCAAGGTTTAAGGTTGAATAATCAAATAATCTAAAAGTATGAGCGATGTATCCTGCTGGAGAGCAAGATAGCACTTTAAAGCGTGCTGCCGCTAATACAGCACTTTGTTACAGATATACGGTAAAATACCGTGTTATGGGAAAATATCGTGCTGCCGCTAACACAACACGTATTTTGTGCAGCAGATAAACAAGTTTGCGAGCAAGCGTCCAAACCTCTGCTGTCTTTTCTTGAAAACAGAACACTTAACAGAAGATAGCAGATGCTAGTACCTGGCTTGTGTTCTTTCTTTGATCTCTAAGTATTGAATATTTTGATCGTACGAGTGACAATCATTTTGGCTCACAAGATCGAGCCATTTGGTCAATAATGAGATACTTAGCTCACCAGATTGAGCCATTTGGTCCATAATGTTAAACAATATGATTCGCGTGCAACCAAACTGGACGCGTGCAAGTAAAGAGGCCGCGCGCGTCTAAAAGAATGAGATACCATTGTACCATTGTTACCTATTGCTACGCTGGACATGAAAGGAATTTAATACTCCCCATGTGTCCATGTGAAAGCATCCTCTAAGATCTGATGAAATCGTCCTGCAACAAATCACCCGTGTTTCCACAGTAGTGAAAGAGAGGCTTGAGCAATGGATACACTACTGAATGTCCCCAATGCTTGGTGAGAATATCAGCGCAGTTATCCTTGCCTGCAAGATGTTGCATGAGGATGAAACCTCTTGCAATCATGCTTCTAACATAGTGATAGGAGAGAATGTGATGCCTCTTGTGGAGCCTTGCATATGGGAATGTAGAGGTTTGGATCATCTTTTCATTGTCTCCCCATGTGTAGGATGTGTCGTGTACTCTAGTACCGAGATATCTGAATGACTGTCGAATGTCAACAATTTGCTCAATGCAGGTTCTAGCAGATACAAACTCAGCGCCAAAGGTGGCTGTTTCAGATGTTGCTTGTTTCTTGGAGAACCACATGATGGGGGTCTTGTTGGCAAAATGGAGAATACCAGTTACAGCCTTACCGCTTAAAATGTCATGCATTAAGTTGGCATCATAGAAATGTGAAAGCACAACTACCTTGCCTAAGGGTTTAGGAGCATCACTTGGGAGATCTTCAGAGTGCTCCCCATACACGGTATTGGACCAGTCTGTATTGGTACCTTCAGTGAGGACAAAATCGGGTATGCCCACTCTGAACCTGATTTTGAAGTGTCAAAACTTGGAGATGTAACCATAGATTCTTTTGGCCCTATTGAGATGTCCTTCCCTAGGTTGCACTCAGAAGCTTGATAGTGTCATGACAGCAGTTTGTACATCAAAACGTCCAATAGCAATGACCCATTGAAGTGAGCCAATCATGCTTTGATACTTTTGGATATCAGTATCACCTAGGAATGATGATGAGTCTAGCGCTGGGTGACCATTCTCAGCAAGGGGCGAATGGAATCTGGTGGTAGGTTTGCAGCCAAACATTTGTTTGTATGAAACCTCCATTTTCTCGATAAACTTGATAGGGTTCATGCAGAGCACACCATGTTCATCTCTTTCGAAACCGCATCCCAAATGAAAGTTCATTGGGCCAGAACCCTTTAATTTGAAATTATAAGGTTCAGACTGTAGGATGACCAGAAAGGTTTCAGGGTTGGCCATACATAAGCAGAGGTCGTCAACATATGTGCATATGAGTTCATATACTGGCTCCCCATGTTTGTTATTGCCAGGCTTGATGAAGATTTCAGGCTCTGCCTTGGATCTTTCAAAACCTAGTTTGGCAAGGCAGGCAGCAAGTAGATCACCAAAACACTTTCCAGATGATCAAAGTCCATATAGAGCCTCATAAATCACTAGAAGGTGGCCTTCGAGTGGTCCAAATTCAGCACCAACCTTGATACATACTTTCTCACATGTGCCAGCTTTGAGTTATGCATTTCCAATGTCAGTTCCCCATGCTTCCAAGCTATTCAGCTCAGCAAGGAATAGGCACATTCGCAGGCCACAAAGGGAAACAACTCTAGCATACACACTATGAACAGGGGCTTCAGTGAGATTACCATTTGCAACTAGCCGGGCTTTGTGTCAACCATCATGCTTGACTGCATAAATCATGTGAACCTTGATCTGTTGGAAACCAGTTGGTATATTGCTAGCCTTGTAGATACCCTTGTCAATAAAGGTGTCATATTCTTGGAGCTGTGACATCTCAAGAGCTATGGCATCCTGCCAGTTGGTGTTGCCATTGGCTCCATCAAACTGGATGGCTTCTTCATGGTTACGAGGTACCTTGAATCCATACTGGTACTGAGGAGCAGTGCGGAAGGATCAAAGCTTGGCTTGGTGGATTAGCCTGTCTAGCTTCTTGGTTCTTTGGGCAAGGGAAACAATGCGTTTGAGATGTTTCCAACCAGGTTTGTCGAGCATGTCATTGTCCTTGGCATATTTGGCCACAGTAACAGGATCGTCTGCAGCTATATTGGATAGTGGTTCATAGGTACGTTCCATGTTTTCCCATTCAATCCATAGGTTGTATTTGGAACCTTTGTATTGAGGATGCTTGCTGTCAAGTGGACCTTGATGACCAAGAATGCGTCGAAATGACCAAAGTTTGCCATCTTCTTGAGTGACATCCCTGTGGATATAATTCATTACATCATTGTACGCAATGATATCTGCAAGTTCATCATCTGTATGCCTGCACTTGAACTTGATGAAGTCCTTGTTTTGCTCAAGACTGTTTTCAACGTCAACAACTGTCATTCTTTTCTGGGTGCCATCAGGGAGGGCCATTAGAAAGGATCGACCTTGCAAGTCGGTAGCAGGGATAGCAGGGATGGTGATGGGTTTGCCATCAGCGTCAAATTGTGTTGTCGGTCAAAAATACACGTATTCAACTTACGTACATTCTACAGGAATTATATCCATTCTACACTTGAAAAGTTACTTATGCTCCTACAGAGATAAAATAACTTCAAGTATCAAGATATCTACGTCACATCATGTGTTCTCTGTCTTATGATGAATTACACATGATCGACGACCGGTTTAGACATCCCTACATACAACACTAACACAGGGATACCGGTTGAATACAGTAAAATACACAGTAACAGAGCAATCTCATGATATGCACACTTCTCTTTAAATTTTAACATCATATACCTTTGGTCGATTTTTAGAGTAACAATAGGTTATAGAGCCCTTATAACTCACACGATTGCTGCCCATCCGTAGGATCGTGTATACCTTAAGCTATATCTATCCCCGCCCGTTCAGCACCTCAACTGTTCGGTTCCCGCCAGAGGACACTTGTAGTGACGCCCATCCGTGTGCTACTCTTAGGCCTCCACTCCAAGCTTCGCCGACGCCTCCCTCTCGAGGGCCGCACCTTGGACGTACATCTTCCTTCTGTTCCCTGCTTGTGGATCAGGGGGTGTACTCGCTATCACAAGCCTTGTAACCCACAACCAGCTCTCTGGATTAGCGCAGTTACAATTATCCACTAAAGACCACCGACGTCTTTAATGAAAGCCCAGCATTGCACCGGACACGCCGATTGCAATCACCCAACCATACTTTCCTTCCGCGTCCATCGCCCACATCCCGGACCATTGACGCCCATTTGATAGTGCTAAGCACCACTTCAAACCACAACAGACTGCAACTCATCCTACGATTGTAGCTTTCATCACTATCCTCCGACAGTTGCTTTAATCTACAACACCTACATCGAGAAACCTCCCTCGATTGTTCCTCCGACGAATGTTCCTTCGGCCCTTTCCTCGGATCCTTCTTCACCTTCTTCTTCCTTCTTCGGAACATTCCTTTGGTCTTTTCCGCACCTCCGCGGATCATCCAATCCGCGACCTCCAGTAAATCAACCGCCGTTTGTTCCTCCTTCGGAACATTCCTTCGGTCGTCCCTTCGACGCGGCCGCACCTTCGTTTGGTCATTTTGTCCATCACGCCGGTTAATTTAATCATCACCGCCTCTTTCTTACTCTCCTTTTCTCCTCCTTGCTCACGCATCAAGGTATGTATCTACAGATCCTTCCACCCAGAATCTCCTTCTGTAATACATATGATCCAAGGACGACAATCGAATGATCAGGATTAAATTAATACAAGGCCAACATCGGACACTACAATAAGTAACACCAACGATAGGACGCCGACAACCGCAGTTACATCTTTTCGTCCTGTTCTTCGGTCCTTCCTTCTCTTCACCCACACCGACGAGGCTTACGTTCCACAAACTCCCACCTTTGACTCCTCGTTATCTTTCACAAGATAAGACCACGAATCGACACGCCGTTCACCACAACAGATTACGTCATCTGTGACCGCAATCACCAATTTCTCCGACGATTACGGCAACGACGATCCTTCTTTATTTCGTCAACGACGATTAATTGCCTCGACCGTCGACTACAACGACGAAACACCAACACGGCCGCACCTCCACTCGGTCATTTTGGTTCCGCAGATTATTTCTTCATCCTCGACCTCCTCCGGTTAGTTTGCAACCGTTCTTTGGTTCCTCCAACGCACATTTTCTCCGACCATCCTCCGGGTATTTCCTTTGCCTTGACACCGATTTTTCCCTTGCTCTTCTCTCCGGACAATACGCTTATTTCCCCGGCGAACATTCCGACAATCACTCGACACTCCAATACGACTGCCGTCTCGGAATCCTGGCTTGACGGACGTTTTCTTCCGCCGAACCTTTGACTGTCTTCTCCGACGGTTGATATTTCTTTGGTTAATTCCAGCGGTCGAAATCTCAACACCGACGTCGAAGCACCAATCGGGACACAGAAGACAACACTGCAAATTGCCGTTCCCCGTTCATCCACCAACTTGGATTGAGCGTGACTACCAATTCCTTGCTCCTCCCGTTCCACCAATTCCCGTCTCCGGTCATTTCTTTGGAACATTCCTTTCTTTGGAACATTCCTTCGGTCATACCTTCGACAAGGCCGCACTTTTACTCGGTCATTTCGGTTCGGATTTCACTTCCGGACACCGGTTAATTGGACACCGGTTAATTACACTTCGACAACGACGAACGTTCATCTGTGAATTCGAATCCCTCGCACCAATCGAGACTAATTACATTGACAACCGATTCGGCGAAACACCGATTCACCATCCACCATGGTTCCTCCACCAGAAGCATACGATTGGTCCAATGTCTATGGGATTGCATTCAAATTCCAAAGTGACAACAACCCCCAAGAAGTCCTTTCTCTAAATGGCTCCTATGCAGAGACTGTGCCACTTACAACACCTGAAATATCAACTCTCTTCACATCGGATGCTAATGACAAAGGCCCTAGAACCCTTGGTCCGGCCCCAGTCACTGCACTCAGGGAAGCCTTCTGCAACAGCATCACCTTGGACATGGCCAACATCGATGAACTAGCAAAGGGACACATAGCCCAGCTCCTTGATTCATGCCCCGTACGATTTGTTAACCCTGGATCCTCCGACCAAAGGATCAGAAACGCACAGGATTTTGACTCTGCAGGAAGAGAAGCTGTTAGATGAGCTGAAGCAACCAACGACCCAGAACCACTTGCAACAGTCATGTTTAACATCAACCAATGGAAATTCAAAAGGAACTGGAAGACCAATGACCCTGCCAACTATTTCAACGGTATCTATACATACAACAATGACATCTTGACTGTCCCCATCAAACCCGTCGAATCTGAGGCCCATACGGCTATCCAAGTTCCTTCCTCCTGTGTGACCTCTTCTTCGGCTACTACTGACTTGCCTACTATCAAGTTGACCGATTCAGATGTTGTGGCCACTTCTTCCAATACCACAACAAGCGTTCCTCCGGTGACTGCCAACTTGGGTCCCCTCCAGCCAGTTGGTCCAACTGCCGATACTCCCTCTGCTAATGCTCCTATGCCAGGTAAAGCACCACATTACACCTGGACCTGGACTTATTCTCCCAACAATGAATTGGTCTCCTTCCGCCAAATCCGCTCTGGATCCATCTCTTTTCAACGTGCCACTTGTTCAAGTCCTCCCGCGATTGCACCATCTGTATCGCCATCTGCATTTACTCAATTTGGTCATCATCATGTTCCACCTCCTGTCCCAGCCAATTTCGGATGGACATTCAATCCTCAGAATGAAATCGCAACATTCCGACGTGTACCAAAATCTGTTCCCTCACCACCACAGCCTCCAATGTGCAACCGACTGCTACCATCTGAGACACTTGCTGAGGGCACTGACCTTCCAAACGCCGCTCCTGCATACATCCGATCATTGCAACCTCTATGCCACAATACACTTTCCTCCAGACCGAATCCTCCGCCTGTCCTTCGACTCTCCAAACGCCATCGGGATGCCCTCAAGGTCAAGCTGTATCATCTATATGCCAACATTTTGTCAATGAATTGGTTTTACGACACTTTTGACTGAACATTGCAACCGACTGCAACTTCCCCCTCGATACTTAGTTGCTTTACCCCATCAAATTCCCTCATCACATCCGACGGTCGTTCACCGGTTACGGCCAGTGGACACTGCTGTTGAGCAATAAACCTTCACCACCAATGCAAAGATTGTCGCGAGACCGCTGTTGAGCGACTCCCTTCCAATCTCCCTCCATTGTTCCTCCGACAAACTTCCCTTCGATCATACTGATCGCCCGTTCTGTTACCATGTGATTGTAACAACCAATTCTGGAATCAATAGCGCTCCCTCCCAAGCTTCTTGCTTGCCTTCGAACTGGGCGCATGATCCTAAAATCTACGTTCGATACAAAGTTCTACGTTTCCATCATCGATTCGATTCTATGATCACCCATCCACACCAATCCAATCCGTGCTCAAACGATGGATAACTCTTCTACGACCAATCAATCGCCTTCGATGTCGACGATTCTTCGATCAATCACACCATTGATTTGATTCCTACGATATACCACTAATTGTATTCTACAATCAGTTGCCTTCTACGATCGAATCTACGATGCAATTCATTTCTCCCACCATTATTTCATTCTTTGACCACCATGGTGAACCACAATACCTATGATCTTACGTTTCGTCTACGATTTGACCTACGATCACACGAATATACGATTTCGCCGTTGGATATGCACTAACTGTATCCTTGGTTCCATAATTAGTATATTGACGATACTACGATTCGATTCCATATCTACAATCACAATTCGATCACTGGACTTCAGTGGACTTGTATGGACCTGAATCTACGATTTGATCTACGATTTGTTATACGATCCATCTAAGATCAATCTACGCTCTAACGATACCTATGATCCTCCGATCTGATCAACCGATATTTGAGAATCTACAATCAATCGATTTCTACGATTTCTTTGATTGTGCTTGTATTCCAACAATCGACTCTGTCCATGATTCACTTGCATCATACATTTTGAGGGGGATGAATACTCAAGCATCCAATCCACCTCAATCGATTGATATGATTTGCTCCTAAGCTCCGATCTACGACCGATGATTCGATTATTTGTCCGACCACTCGCAAGTCTTCCCTTCCAATATAGGGGCTACAACTTGATTCCACACTATCGATCATCCGATTCGATTCTAACGCACTACGCTCTGATCTACGATTTGATCTACGTTTTGCTCTACAATTCGATCCACGATCCGATCTACGATATGTCTCTACGATTATGATCGTCGTTTGCCTCCAATCCATACTCCAACTGAAATCGCTTCTGCACTGCGATTACGCTCTACGACTCGCTGTTATGATTGGGACCTTGTCTACAATCGCAAGATGTTTGTTTGGTCCGATTTTTACCTACATCCCATCAGTTTATATGATCAATCGATTCTACGACTTGATCTGCGTCTAAATCTACGATTCAATTCAACATCTTCCATTTCCGTCCATCTGCACGATTCTTCCTGGTTTCGGCAGTGGCTTCCACAACCTCTTTGGACTCGTTGCCTCCATTCCGGCCGATGCAATCGACTCTGGATCAGGGGGTGTATGCCACCAGTTTCACGATTCCTCTCCGCGCACGCACAAACCCTAAGCGCGAACCCTAAATGGGAGTTCCAGTATCCGGACCGCCGGTATGATTCAATGCTTATTTCACATGCAAGCTCGATGAGATCTGAATCTGTTTCCTCCCATCGTATGTGGATTCGTCTCCTCCATTCTGGCTGATACCACCATCTCCGGATCGACGGGTGTCCACTGCTACGATTGATCAACCCGACGTCTTCGATTCGATCCCCCTACGTTTTTTTTGGGTCCTTCCTCCACAACTCCAACAGCTGACGCGAGCAATCGATTGTATTCCTGTTCCTGCTACGTCAAGGGTATCTACAATCGAGCTCCTATGAATCGACTCGGATTCTCCAATCCACGCTTCATTCCAAGACCCATCACTCGCCTTCTCCTACGATCACACGGTTGATCCAATCTCCACAATCACCTACACCGATCAATCACGCATCGATGTCTTCTTCGACAAACCAATCAACTTTGGCTTGATGCTCATCACATGGATACAAATTCCAACCCTACGATCCGATCTACTGTTTTTGATTAGATCAACCTTTCGCATCCTCACTTTTGTTTCTACGGTACAACCATGGAATTCGATACAACTATGACATTCGCCCTACGGTTTTGTATCATTTACAACCATGGACTTCTATCGAACCATAGAATTCGATTCTTTAAGTGTGAATCAAGGGGTGTGCATCTGCATGAAGGGGTGTGCATCTAGAACAAGGGGCGTGCGTTGGATAACTGCTTGACGCTTAATTTGAATGCGCTTCACTTCCAGCGTTTTCATCATAAGCCTCCACCACTTTACTTATGGATCCCACTGAAAACACCCTCACAAAACCGACTGATAATTCACCACTCCTCCACTCCGTGCCGAATCAAGGGGTGTGTTGCCGGTTCTGACGGTATCGAGACGAAGATATGATTCAAAGCTTCATTAACATACGAGCTAGATGAGACCTCAAACAGAAGAAGTCTACGAATCGGCTTTGGACCCCGATCTTCAATCCTTGCCTTGATATTCTCCTTGCATTCCTTCAGACCAATCCTATTCTACGGCATCACATAATGCCACGACAAGCCAATTGATTCCCTTAGACGATCTCAAACCCCAATCTAATCAGCACTACGATTACTTTCAATCTCCCATCTTCGATCGACATACATGAGTTCGATTTGTCCTGAATTGAACATTCCACTTTGTCCCTACGATTTATGATCCATTCTTCTTGCTTGTTATCCCGTCCGCGATACCCCACAAGCATTCCTCTTCTCTCCCATTTTGGATTCCACCATGATCGATTCTGTTTCCCTCTTCTCCACGGACGTCTCTTTGTATCGATCCACAGATCGAACGATACGTTTGCTTCCGCACCTACTACTACTTGCCGTTGGTCCACCTTCCTCTTCTCCAAGGACACGTCTCTTTGTATTTCTACGCCATCCAATAAAGACACGATCCAGTCTCTATGCGTTAATTCTGATTGCCCTAATCTCATCTTCCAAGATATGACTCGCCATCCCTTTGAATATGAAATCGATTCTCCCCATCCTCTATCCACTAGAATCCTTCTCTTTATCATCCACGCTTTGAATGTGCTCTTCCATTCACAACGTACTACGATTCCATCCTCCGTTAGATCATCAATCAATCCTTCCTCTCCAGTTCCATCAATCCGTCTCATCGCTAATCAACTCGTTTGATTCTATTCAACGATTGAATTGAATTCTTTCCTACGCTTGATATGGCATGAACTCTACGATTTGTTTTACAATCAATTTCTATGATTGATTCCGATTATCCCAAGCCTTGATACTGATAGATCTCACTTCCAAGTCTCCGGTTCGAATTTCATGCAATGGTTGATCCCTTTGTCGACTGTCAACCCCTTCTCCTCTTTGAGCTAATCCTCACGCTCAACCAATACACAATCACTCATGGATCTCCCCTCCGTTGAGATCTTCAATTGAGCCTTCTGTTCCGCTTCAATTGATACAGTTGATTAGTGCTTTGCAGGGGCCCTGTGGAGTTGTTGCGTACGTAGTTATTGTATGTATTGTAAGTATGTGTCAGTAAAGTTATGGTAAGAAGTTCTACGACCAAAATATAACTCAGTCATGAACCCAACAACCCGCTAGGTTTGAGCACTGTGCAAATCCTGCAAATCCCCGACCAAAATAAAACTCAGTCATCAACCCAAAAACCCACCAGATTTTCGCACAGTGCAAATCCTGCCAATTCCTGACCAAAATATAACTCAGTCATCAACCCAAAAACCCACCAGATTTGAGCACAGTGCAAATCCTCCCAATCCCCAACCAAAATATAACTCAGTCATCAACCCAAAAATTCACCAGATTTGAACACAGTGTAAATCTTTCAAGTCCCTAACCAAAATATAATTCAGTCATCAACCCAAAAACCCACCAGATTTGAACACAGTGCAAATCCTGCCAGTCCCCGACTAAAATATAACTCAGCCATCAACCCAAAAACCCACCAGATTTGAACACTGTGCAAATTCTGTCTATCCCCACCCAAATTATAACTCATTCATCAACCCAAAAACCCACCAGATTTGAGCACAATGCAAATCCTGCCAGTCCGCGACCAAAATATCACTCAGTCATCAACTCAAAAACCCACCAGATTTGAACACAGAGCAAATCTTTCCAGTCCCTAACCAAAATATAATTCAGTCATCAACTCAAAAACCCACCATATTTGAACACAGTGCAAATCTTTCCAGTCCCTAACCAAAATATAATTCAGTCATCAATTCAAAACCCACTAGATTTTAGCACAGTGCAAATCCTGCCAGTACCCGACCAAAATATAATTCAGTCATCAACCCAAAAACCCACCAGATCTTATCACTGTGCAAATCCTGCCAGTCCCCGACTAAAATATAACTCAGTCATCAACCCAAAAACCAACCAGATTTTATCACTGTGCAAATCCTGCCGATCCCTGACTAAAATATAACTAAGTCATAAACCCCAAAACACACCAGATTTTAGCACAGTGCAAATCCTGCCAATTCCCGACTCAAATATAACTCAGTCATCAACCCAAAAACCCACCTGATTTGAAGACACTACAAATCCTGCCAATCCCCGACCAAAATAAAACTCAGTACTCAACCCAAAAATCCACCAGATTTGAGCACAGTGCAAATCCTGCCAATCCCAAGAAAGAAAAAACTCAGTCATCAACCCAAAAACCAACCAGATTAGAACACAGTGCAAATCTATCAAGTCCCTAACCAAAATATAATTATATCGTCAACCCTAAAACCCGACAGATTTGAACACAATGCAAATCTTTCCAGTCCCTAAGCAGAATATAACTCAGTCATCAACCCAAAAACACACCTGATTTGAAGACACTACAAATCCTGCCGATCCCCGACCAAAATAAAACTCTTTCATCAACCCAAAAATCCACCAGATTTGAGCACAGTGCAAATCCTGCCAATCCCCGACCGAAAAATAACTCAGTCATCAACCCAAAAACCAACCAGATTTGAACACAGTGCAAATCTTTTCAGTCCCTAACCAAAATATAATTCAGTCATCAACTCAAAAACCCACCATATTTGAACACAGTGCAAATCTTTCCAGTCCCTAACCAAAATTTAATTCAGTCATCAATTCAAAACCCACTAGATTTTAGCACAGTGCAAATCCTGCCAGTACCCGACCAAAATATAATTCAGTCATCAACCCAAAAACCCACCAGATCTTATCACTGTGCAAATCCTGCCAGTCCCCGACTAAAATATAACTCAGTCATCAACCCAAAAACCAACCAGATTTTATCACTGTGCAAATCCTGCCGATCCCTGACTAAAATATAACTAAGTCATAAACCCCAAAACACACCAGATTTTAGCACAGTGCAAATCCTGCCAATTCCCGACTCAAATATAACTCAGTCATCAACCCAAAAACCCACCTGATTTGAAGACACTACAAATCCTGCCAATCCCCGACCAAAATAAAACTCAGTACTCAACCCAAAAATCCACCAGATTTGAGCACAGTGCAAATCCTGCCAATCCCAAGAAAGAAAAAACTCAGTCATCAACCCAAAAACCAACCAGATTAGAACACAGTGCAAATCTATCAAGTCCCTAACCAAAATATAATTATATCGTCAACCCTAAAACCCGACAGATTTGAACACAATGCAAATCTTTCCAGTCCCTAAGCAGAATATAACTCAGTCATCAACCCAAAAACACACCTGATTTGAAGACACTACAAATCCTGCCGATCCCCGACCAAAATAAAACTCATTCATCAACCCAAAAATCCACCAGATTTGAGCACAGTGCAAATCCTGCCAATCCCCGACCGAAAAATAACTCAGTCATCAACCCAAAAACCAACCAGATTTGAACACAGTGCAAATCTTTTCAGTCCCTAACCAAAATATAATTCAGTCATCAACTCAAAAACCCACCATATTTGAACACAGTGCAAATCTTTCCAGTCCCTAACCAAAATTTAATTCAGTCATCAATTCAAAACCCACTAGATTTTAGCACAGTGCAAATCCTGCCAGTACCCGACCAAAATATAATTCAGTCATCAACCCAAAAACCCACCAGATCTTATCACTGTGCAAATCCTGCCAGTCCCCGACTAAAATATAACTCAGTCATCAACCCAAAAACCAACCAGATTTTATCACTGTGCAAATCCTGCCGATCCCTGACTAAAATATAACTAAGTCATAAACCCCAAAACACACCAGATTTTAGCACAGTGCAAATCCTGCCAATTCCCGACTCAAATATAACTCAGTCATCAACCCAAAAACCCACCTGATTTGAAGACACTACAAATCCTGCCAATCCCCGACAAAAATAAAACTCAGTACTCAACCCAAAAATCCACCAGATTTGAGCACAGTGCAAATCCTGCCAATCCCAAGAAAGAAAAAACTCAGTCATCAACCCAAAAACCAACCAGATTAGAACACAGTGCAAATCTATCAAGTCCCTAACCAAAATATAATTATATCGTCAACCCTAAAACCCGACAGATTTGAACACAATGCAAATCTTTCCAGTCCCTAAGCAGAATATAACTCAGTCATCAACCCAAAAACACACCTGATTTGAAGACACTACAAATCCTGCCGATCCCCGACCAAAATAAAACTCATTCATCAACCCAAAAATCCACCAGATTTGAGCACAGTGCAAATCCTGCCAATCCCCGACCGAAAAATAACTCAGTCATCAACCCAAAAACCAACCAGATTTGAACACAGTGCAAATCTTTTCTGTCCCTAACCAAAATATAATTATATCGTCAACCCCAAAACCAACCAGATTTGAACACAATGCAAATCTTTCCAGTCCCTAAGCAAAATATAACTCAGTCACCAACCCAAAAACACACCAGATTTTATCACTGTGCAAATCCTGCCAATCCCCGACTAAAATATAACTCAGTCATAAACCCAAAAACCCACCTGATTTGAAGACACTGCAAATCCTGCCGATCCCTGACCAAAATAAAACTCATTCATCAACCCAAAAGTCCACCAGATTTGAGCACAGTGCAAATCCTGCCAATCCCCGACTGAAATATAACTCAGTCATAAACCCAAAAACCCACCAGATTTGAACACAGTGCAAATCTTTCCATTCCCTAACCAAAATATAATTCAGTCATCAACCCAAAAACACACCAGATTTTAGCACAGTAAAAATCCTGCTAATCCGCGACTAAAATATAACTCAGTCATCAACCCTAAAACCCACCTGATTTGAAGACACTGCAAATCCTGCCAATCCCCGACCAAATTAAAACTCATTCATCAACCCTAAAACCCACCAGATCTGAACACAGAGCAAATCTTTCCAGTCCCTAACCAAAATATAATTCAGTCATCAACTCAAAAACCCACCATATTTGAACACAGTGCAAATCCTGCCAATCCCCGACTAAAATATAACTCAGTACTCAACCCAAAAACAAACCGGATTTTAGCACAGTGCAAATCCTGCCAATTCCTGACTAAAATATAACTCAGTCATCAACCCAAAAACCCACCTGACTTGAAGACACTACAAATCCTGCCGATCCCTGACCAAAATATAACTCATTCATCAACCAAAAAGTCCACCAGATTTGAGCATAGTGCAAATCCTGCCAATCCCCGACCAAAATATAACTCAGTCATAAACCCAAAACCCCACCAAATTGGAACACAGTGCAAATCTTTCCATTTCCTAACCAAAATATAATTCAGTCATCAACCCAAAAACACACCAGATTTTAGCACAGTGCAAATCCTGCCAATTCCCGACTAAAATATAACTCAGTCATCAACCCAAAAACCCACCAGATTTTATCACTGTGCAAATCCTGCCAATCCCCGAGTAAAATAAAACTCAGTCATCAACCCAAAAACCAACCATATTTGAACACAGTGCAAATCTTTCCAGTCCCTAACCAAAATAAAATTAAATCGTCAACCCAAAAACCCACCAGATTTGAACACAATGCAAATCTTTCCAGTCCCTAAGCAAAATATAACTCAGTCACCAACCCAAAAACCCACCAGATTTTAGCACAGTGCAACTCCTGCCAATTTCCAACTAAAATATAACTCAGTCATCAACCCAAAAACCCACCAGATTTGAGCACTGTGCAAATTTTGCCAGTCCCCGACCAAAATATAACTCAGTCATCAACCTAAAAACCCACCAGATTTTAGCACAGTGCAAATCCTGCCAATTCCCGACTAAAATATAACTCAGTCATCAACCCAAAAACCCACCTGATTTGAAGACACTGCAAATCCTGCCAATCCCCGACCAAAATAAAACTCAGTCATCAACCCAAAAAACCACCAGATTTGAGCACAGTGCAAATCCTGCCAATCCCCGACCAAAATATAACTAAGTCATAAACCCAAAAACCCACCAAATTTGAACACAGTGCAAATCTTTCCATTCCCTAACCAAAATATAATTCAGTCATCAACCCAAAAACACACCAGATTTTAGCACAGTGCAAATCCTGCCAATTCCCGACTAAAATATAACTCATTCATCAACCCTAAAATCCACCTGATTTGAAGACACTAAAAATCCTGCCAATCCCCGACCAAAATAAAACTCAGTCATAAACCCAAAAACCCACCAGATTTGAACACAGTGCAAATCCTTCCACCCCCTGACCAAAATATAACTCAGTAATCAACCCAAAAACCCACCATATTTTAACACAGTGCAAATCCTGCCGATCCCCGACCAAAATAAAACTCATTCATCAACCCAAAAACCCACCAGATTTGAACACAGAGCAAATCTTTCCAGTCCCTAACCAAAATATAATTCAGTCATCAACTGAAAAACCCACCATATTTGAACACAGTGCAAATCTTTCAAGTCCCTAACCAAAATATAATTCAGTCATCAACCCAAAAACCCACTAGATTTTAGCACAGTGCAAATCCTGCCAATTCCCGACTAAAATATAACTCAGTCATAAACCCAAAAACCCACCAGATTTTATCACTGTGCAAATCCTGCCAGTCCCCGACCAAAATATAGCGCAGTCATCAACCCAAAAACCAACCAGGTTTTAGCACAGTGCAAATCCTGCCAATTCCCGACTAAAATAAAACTCATTTATCAACCCAAAAACCCACCAGATTTTATCACTGTGCAAATCCTGCCAGTCCCCGACCAAAATATAACACAGTCATCAACCCAAAAACCAACCAGGTTTTAGCACAGTGCAAATCCTGCCAATTCCTGACTAAAATATAACTCAGTCATCAACCCAAAAACACACCTGATTTGAAGACACTGGAAATCCTGCTGATCCCCGACCAAAATAAAACTCATTCATCAACCCAAAAATCCACCAGATTTGAGCACAGTGCAAATCCTGCCAATCCCCGACCAAAATATAACTAAGTCATAAACCCAAAAACCCACCAGATTTGAACACAGTGTAAATCTTTCCAGTCCCTAACCAAAATATAATTCAGTCATCAACCCAAAAACCCACTAGATTTGAACACAGTGCAAATCTTTCCAGTCCCCAACTAAAATATAACTCAGTCATGAACCCAAAAACCCACCAGATTTGAGCACTGTGCAAATCCTGCCAGTCCCCGACCAAAATATAACGCAGTCATCAACCCAAAAACCCACCAGATTTTAGCACAGTGCAAATCCTGCCAATCCCCGAGTAAAATAAAACTCAGTCATCAACCCAAAAACCAACCATATTTGAACACAGTGCAAATCTTTCCAGTCCCTAACCAAAATCAAATTAAATCGTCAACCCAAAAACCCACCAGATTTGAACACAATGCAAATCTTTCCAGTCCCTAAGCAAAATATAACTCAGTCACCAACCCAAAAACCCACCAGATTTTAGCACAGTGCAACTCCTGCCAATTCCCAACTAAAATATAACTCAGTCATCAACCCAAAAACCCACCAGATTTGAGCACTGTGCAAATTTTGCCAGTCCCCGACCAAAATATAACTCAGTCATCAACCTAAAAACCCACCAGATTTTAGCACAGTGCAAATCCTGCCAATTCCCGACTAAAATATAACTCAGTCATCAACCCAAAAACCCACCTGATTTGAAGACACTGCAAATCCTGCCAATCCCCGACCAAAATAAAACTCAGTCATCAACCGAAAAAACCACCAGATTTGAGCACAGTGCAAATCCTGCCAATCCCCGACCAAAATATAACTAAGTCATAAACCCAAAAACCCACCAAATTTGAACACAGTGCAAATCTTTCCATTCCCTAACCAAAATATAATTCAGTCATCAACCCAAAAACACACCAGATTTTAGCACAGTGCAAATCTTGCCAATCCCGGACCAAAATATAGCTCAATCATCAAAACAAAAACCCACCAGATTTGAGCACACTGCAAATCCTGCCGATCCCTGACCAAAATAAAACTCATTCATCAACCCAAAAACCCACCATATTTGAACACAGTGCAAATCCTTCCACCCCCTGACCAAAATATAACTCAGTAATCAACCCAAAAACCCACAAGATTTGAACACAGTGCAAATCCTTCCACCCCCTGACCAAAATATAACTCAGTCATCAACCCAAAAACCCAACAGATTTGAACACAGTGCAAATGCTGCCAATCCCTAACCAATATATAACTCAGTCATCAACCAAAAAACCCACCAGCATATTTGAACACTGTGCAAATCCTGCCAGTCCCCGACCAAAATATAACTCAGATATCAACAACAAAAACCCACCTGATTTGATCACAGTGCAAATCTTTCCAGTCCCTAATCAAAATATAATTCAATCATCAACCCAAAAACAAACCAGATTTGAACACAGTGCAAATCTTTCCAGTCCCTAACCAAAATATAATTCAGTCATCAACCCAAAAACCCACCTGATTTGAAGACACTGCAAATCCTGCCGGTCCCCAACCAAAATATAACTCAGTCATCAAACCAAAAACCCACCAGATTGGAACACAGTGCAAATCTTTCCAGTCCCTAACCAAAATAAAATTCAATCATCAACCCAAAAACCCACCAGATTTGAGCACAGTGCAAATCCTGCCAATCCCCGACCGAAAAATAACTCAGTCATCAACCCAAAAACCAACCAGATTTGAACACAGTGCAAATCTTTTCTGTCCCTAACCAAAATATAATTATATTGTCAACCCCAAAACCAACCAGATTTGAACACAATGCAAATCTTTCCAGTCCCTAAGCAAAATATAACTCAGTCACCAACCCAAAAACACACCAGATTTTATCACTGTGCAAATCCTGCCAATCCCCGACTAAAATATAACTCAGTCATAAACCCAAAAACCCACCTGATTTGAAGACACTGCAAATTCTGCCGATCCCCGACCAAAATAAAACTCATTCATCAACCCAAAAGTCCACCAGATTTGAGCACAGTGCAAATCCTGCCAATCCCCAACTAAAATATAACTCAGTCATAAACCCAAAAACCCACCAGATTTGAACACAGTGCAAATCTTTCCATTCCCTAACCAAAATATAATTCAGTCATCAACCCAAAAACACACCAGATTTTAGCACAGTAAAAATCCTGCCAATCCGCGACTAAAATATAACTCAGTCATCAACCCTAAAACCCACCTGATTTGAAGACACTGCAAATCCTGCCGATCCCCGACCAAAATAAAACTCATTCATCAACCCTAAAACCCACCAGATCTGAACACAGAGCAAATCTTTCCAGTCCCTAACCAAAATATAATTCAGTCATCAACTCAAAAACCCACCATATATGAACACAGTGCAAATCCTGCCAATCCCCGACTAAAATATAACTCAGTACTCAACCCAAAAACAAACCGGATTTTAGCACAGTGCAAATCCTGCCAATTCCCGACTAAAATATAACTCAGTCATCAACCCAAAAACCCACCTGACTTGAAGACACTACAAATCCTGCCGATCCCCGATCAAAATATAACTCAGTCATCAACCCAAAAATCCACCAGATTTGAGCACAGTGCAAATCCTGCCAATCCCGAGAAAAAAAAACTCTGTCATCAACCCTAAAACCAACAAGATTTGAACACAGTGCAAATCTTTTCAGTCCCTAACTAAAATATAATTAAATCGTCAACCTTAAAACCCATCAGATTTGAACACAGTGCAAATCTTTCCAGTCCCTAAGCAAAATATAACTCAGTCATCAACCCAAAAACCCACCAGATTTTAGCACAGTGCAAATCCTGCCAATTCCCGACTAAAATATAACTCAGTCATCAACCCAAAAACCCACCAGATTTGAGCACTGTGCAAATCCTGCCAGTCCCCGACTAAAATATAACTCAGTCATCAACCCAAAAACCCACCAGATTTTATCACTGTGCAAATCCTGCCAATCCCCGACTAAAATATAACTCAGTCATAAACCCATAAACCCAAAAACCCACCTGATTTGAAGACACTGCAAATCCTGCCGATCCCCGACCAAAATAAAACTCATTCATCAACCCAAAAGTCCACCAGATTTGAGCACAGTGCAAATCCTGCCAATCCCCGACCAAAATATAACTAAGTCATAAATCCAAAAACCCACCAAATTTGAACACAGTGCAAATCTTTCCATTCTCTAACCAAAATATAATTCAGTCATCAACCCAAAAACACACCAGATTTGAGCACAGTGCAAATCCTGCCAATTCCCAACTAAAATATAACTCAGTCATCAACCCAAAAACCCACCAGATTTTATCACTGTGCAAATCCTGCCAATCCCCTACTAAAATATAACTCAGTCATAAACCCAAAAACCCACCTGATTTGAAGACACTGCAAATCCTGCCGATCCCTGACCAAAATAAAACTCATTCATCAACCCAAAAGTCCACCAGATTTGAGCATAGTGCAAATCCTGCCAATCCCCGACCAAAATATAACTCAGTCATAAACCCAAAACCCCACCAAATTCGAACACAGTGCAAATCTTTCCATTCCCTATCCAAAATATAATTCAGTCATCAACCCAAAAACCAACCAGGTTTTAGCACAGTGCAAATCCTGCCAATTCCCGACTAAAATATAACTCAGTCATCAACCCAAAAACCCACCAGATTTTATCACAGTGCAAATCTTTTCAGTCCCTAATCAAAATATAACTAAATCGTCAACCCAAAAACCAACCAGGTTTTAGCACAGTGCACATCCTGCCAATTCCCGACTAAAATATAACTCAGTCATCAACCCAAAAACACACCTGATTTGAAGACACTGGAAATCCTGCTGATCCCCGACCAAAATAAAACTCATTCATCAACCCAAAAATCCACCAGATTTGAGCACAGTGCAAATCCTGCCAATCCCCGACCAAAATATAACTAAGTCATAAACCCAAAAACCCACCAGATTTGAACACAGTGTAAATCTTTCCAGTCCCTAACCAAAATATAATTCAGTCATCAACCCAAAAACCCACTAGATTTGAACACAGTGCAAATCTTTCCAGTCCCCAACTAAAATATAACTCAGTCATGAACCCAAAAACCCACCAGATTTGAGCACTGTGCAAATCCTGCCAGTCCCCGACCAAAATATAACGCAGTCATCAACCCAAAAACCCACCAGATTTTAGCACAGTGCAAATCCTGCCAATCCCCGAGTAAAATAAAACTCAGTCATCAACCCAAAAACCAACCATATTTGAACACAGTGCAAATCTTTCCAGTTCGGCGAAAAATACGGACTGTTGTCGGCATCAAATTCGATCAAAAAAGCTGACAAAACAAACGAACGACCGAGGTGCGATACGAGATACGAATATTCCAAAGACCGAAGCTTAGAATCAAACGCACCTCCACTACTTGGAAATCCTTAAGTGGTAAAAAGGAAATTTCTGGTATTGAATTTGTGTAGGTTACGCTTTTCGTACTAGATACATACGTTCGAAGAAAAAAAATCTCGTACGTACGAATAACTCGCGCGAGTTCTATTTTAAATTCGGACAAGCAAGCAAGTTGTACCCGTACGAGCTACTGATAATTACGAGCGTACCGGTACCGATCTTTTTTGCACCTCGGTTTTATGATTCGTTCGTATCTTTTGTTGGCGTCTTTTTCGATTGAATAAATTCGATTCGTATGAGAGTAGATAGCTGTAAATACATCAAGTCCGACTCATTCATGTACAAATTGTACCAAATCTAAAAAGTCCGATATTATTACTCACCAAGAACTCTCTCATCTGGCAAGGTTGACGACGACGGACGACCAACTTGATCTAAGACAGATTTTAATCATACGATTTTTATCTATATTCAGGTTAAATCTTATGGTTACTTGCAATCATAAAAATGAGAGCTCGCTACCATAAAAATGAACGCGCGGCACTACATATTACTATTGCTTTTAGAAGAAGCATCTCATTTCCGTAAATAATTATTTGGGTCCTGTTTTTTACGATTTTTAGTCGTAGCGTTTGTACCAAGTCTACTTGTTAAAAACAGATTTTTTTAATATTTCTACGTATTTTCCCCCCCCCAAACCCCCCCCACATAAACTCCGTCTAGAAGGTTACGTTGTCAACTCCTAGGGTTAGTGTTAAACGTTCAACTAACAACTCCACCAATTCCTCCATACGCTTGACCCTACCCTACGACATGGACAATCAATCACAACGTTCGATTCTGATTCTCCAATCTACCATTCGCTCCACCGACCGCATGATACATCTGATCCTGCATCTACGGCTATGAGTTCTCCTGTTCAAAGACATTCCTTATGTCTCTACGGCGCCACGTATAATCATTCTACGCTCTGATATACGACCATATTGATCCCTACAATCTGGGGCATGATTTGATCATGTCTCTCCCCTCCGTTGAGATCCTCAATTGAATCTTCTGCTCCAGTTCAATCGATTTGCCTCATCCCTAACCGGCTTTAGTCATTTCGGCGATTAAATTGCACTATGGTTGATCCCTCCGCCACCGACCATCGTCTTCGACACTCAACCGATACTACAATTCGTTCTACGATCCAAAACACATCAATCCCTTCGTCAGCATTTGATAATTCATTCTGGCATTGATAGATCTTCTTCCTACCAAGTCAAAAACGAATCCCCTCCGTTTCCATTTGTTTCTACGACACGTCTCTTTGAGATCCTACAATAATCAATCGCCTTAGCAACTGCCGACAATCTATGATGTCGAATACGACTTGATGATTCGTTAACCACGTCTATCTCCCCTCCGTTGAGATCCTCAATGATCAACAACTCCATTTCAATCAATCCACCTCAGCATCAGTAATCGGCTCGTTTGATTCTATTCGATGATTGAATTGAATCTAAGACTACATCCGATTTCACTATATCGATTCCCGCAATCTCCGATTGAATTATCTCCTCCTTGGATCAATTTGTCCCTATCCATCACTCATTGTTCACCTCATTGATCTCCCCTTCGTTGAGATCTTCAATTCCTCCTCTCGGACAACTCTTTATCCCATTGGTGATATCCAAGACGCTTCATCCAAGCACATCTTCTCTTCCCTCCGAGTTGATGATTCGTTACCCATCCAATCGATTCCTACGGTTCAATTCCGATTGATCACTCTTCTACCATCAATCAATCGTCTTCGATGCTGCTCACTCCACTTCTACGATCGATCGATTCCTACGGTTCGTTTTCTACGATAGATCTGACCTCCGATTGAATTCTTTCCTACTTCTCAATCGAATTCTACAATCATATCTCCTTCTTGGATCGATTCCTTCCCTTGCATTCCTATCCTACTACGTTGGATTCGATCTCCTCTTCAACGATACGAATCAATGTTCCATTTTCTCTCCAACCATTTGATTCAATTCAGTTCCTCCTCACCGACGACCCTTCGTCATCCCCTCCGTGATAGGTACCAAGCATTGTCCAATCCATTCTCTCCATCAACGTCTAATCTAATTTCTACAACCCGTCTCCTCATGATTCTACAGTCAATCAATTCTCCAATGAACTACAATTGCGATTCGCCACTACGGTACGATCATATTGATTCCTACAATCTCTCGATCGCATTCCAATCTTACGATTCCTCATCGGTTTCGCGACCTCGGCGTACTCAAGCACCTCTCCTTCAATGCTACTCCAATTCTACGATATCTAAGCTTAAGTTTTTAGCGTTCTACAAGATGGAGAACCGACTTGTAATTCAACACTCCTTCACTAAGTGTTGAATCAAGGGGTGTGTTGTCGGTCAAAAATACACGTACTCTACTTACGTACATTCTACAGGAATTATATCCATTCTACACTTGAAAAGTTACTTATACTCCTACAGAGATAAAATAACTTCAAGTATCAAGATATCTACGTCACATCATGTGTTCTCTGTCTTATGACGAATTACACATGATCGACGACCGGTTTAGACATCCCTACATACAACACTAACACAGGGATACCGGTTGAATACAGTAAAATACACAGTAACAGAGCAATCTCATGATATGCACACTTCTCTTTAAATTTTAACATCATATACCTTTGGTCGATTTTTAGAGTAACAACAAATTGGGCATTGCCTTCTTCATCAGTAACAACTACTTCAGATGGGCCAACAGATGGGGTAGCAGGATTGGTGGGTGGAGATGTGGCTTCACTACCATCAAAATATGCTAGCTCAGGGGGACCAAAATCGTCTTCAGTGACAGGGACGCCGCCAGGTGTTTTGCTGAAGATATGATAGGTCAGAGGCCCATCAAGAATCTCCCCATAGTTGTTAGGGATTGGAGAAGGTACGTAGCTTCGTGTATTAGGAACCTTGGAATAAAGAAAGTTAGGCAAGGATGGCTGTGGAAGACGCGTAGATGATGGGGGCAAAGGATCAGCCGTTGTAGGAGGTCGAGAGGAGGGACTGTCACCAAAAGACTTAGGGGTGAGAGAAGCATCTTTGGCCTTGCGCCATGCAAGAAATCCATCATCAGTGAACAAGCCAGCACGCTTGTTGCAATGCTCAGGGTTTAAAGCAGTGCGGACACCAGAGCGGTCAAGGAGCTTATTGGTGATGGGATCCCAGATCGTAAAACAGAGACTATTGCCAACGTGCTCAGCAATACCAACAAAATGGCCAAGGCATTCAATGGTCTGGGAGCCAAACTGGGTGTCAGGAGTCTTGTAATAGACAGGTTCAAACCAAAAGAAACTGAGGTAGGGGCTGATGTCACCAAGGGTACCAGTGGCAATGTAGAAGGGCTGTTTGTCGGAAAGAGTGGGATCAGACAAGTGGTTAAATAGACGGGCAATGTAGGTCAGACACAAGAGCCAGAGATGAGGTGGGGTTCCCGTACGGTCCATAATCCTGTTAACGATGCGTTTGAAGGTCTGGTAGCGCCGTTCAAAGAGGTTTTGGTGCTGATGATAGGGTTCACTTTGCCATAAGCCAATCCACATCATCTTAAGGTAATGGAGAACATTCTTGCTGGACTGGTAGGATCCATGATCACAAAGAAGTCTGAGGGGTCTGCCCCATTGTCGAACAATATTTTGGAGACATGGTAGGAAATCAGCAGTACTTCTCATTTCTTCCACATGGATGATATGAGATTTTCGACCAAAGAAAACTTGGGCAAGCTTGGAACCACCATTGATGGCAGGGGTGTCTGAGTATATGACATCAGATAGGACATCGTCATTGAAAGGGCGGACATTCATAGCAGGCTATGGGGACTGAAACCTTTTAAAGATGTTGCCATCGGGGCTATTGTATACGGAACCATATTGTGTGGAATTGTTAAAGGTAGCCTTGATGCAATCAAGGGAGACCCATCCAAAGAAGGGCTTCAAAGACAAGTAATCCGTATCAGTGGGTGATTGAATGTGTGGCGCGGCAGTGAGGCAATGGGAAGGGGATCGTATGGAGCATCAACTGAGGACCTCTTGGTGGATGTAATCGGCCGGACTGAGCCAAAAGGATGTATCATAATTATCCAATGCCTGGAGGACTGAGGTGGCGCTGCTTGACATATATGAGGTGATTACAGGGGAAGTGCCAAGGTTGGTATCGCGAAGCGTGCCAAATTCATCATAATCTTGATATGGAAGCAATGTGGCAAGAGGTGGATATTTTTGAATGAAGGTGTCATCCTGGTGGGTATAAGTGCCATCAAGGACAGATGGATTCCAATGTTGATCACTTGTCATAACAACATGAGGAAGTCGGGCATATTCTTCACTGGTATACTTGCGCATTGCGAGGTATGGTAATCCATGACGTATACTAAGTGGAAACACATGGCCATCAGTGGTGATGATGACTTGTGTGCCACCAGCCTTGATGGATGTATCATCAACGAGCGAGAAGTATGCTTCCATCTGTGGAGAAGATAAGATGGATGGGTGTTGCCCAGTATAAGCACATTCATGAAATATGATGATGACCGGTCCTCTGTTGGAAACAGAGTAAGCGCCACATGTTGCAATAGGGATGTTCTGGATCTGGTGATTGTTGATGCCAGTGACATTGACATATCGAGGGGGAATATCCTTAGAGATGAGGCATGCATCATTTCCTATGATGCAACCATTCGCGCCTCTGTCAACCATAGCATAACCAGGTGTGGAGACATTAGTTTTGCTAGAGTGATATACAGCGACTGGGGTTGCTGGTAGAACAGGAGGTTCACATTCTGGTGGAGACCAATGGTGGAATTTTGCGGACAGTGAAGGCTGTCCGACAGGAACATAAACATTGCTGTCTTTCTTATAGAGGACATCAGGATTGTCAGCAAGGAATCGAGCTGGGTGTGCAGGGGAAACCGATGATTTGAGTGGCCGGTTATCAGATTGAGAAGATGCCTTGTAGACGCCAAGGGATTTGTGAAACGCGGATCGTGCTGAGGCTTCCTCTGTGGATGTGAGTTCCTGCTCAGAATGATGTTCATAAGCGCGCCGTGTGATGGGCTTGCTGGAATTGGGATCTGGAGCAGGTGCTATATCTAGGAGTTCTGTCTGTAGGCTTGCGACAAGTTTCTTCTTGTCATCTGTGGTGAAACCGAGCCAATGCTTCATACCGTGCTTGGAGAGTACCGACCAAACTGGAGATGGTAACCTGGTGCTTGGGTCTGGAGTTCTTCCAGCTTTATATACAGCATAGTCCTGATAATTGCCAAAAAATTCAATAGGGGGCAAACAAGAAGATGTATCATCTGTGATACCTGAATATGTGGAGTGTGTCATAGATGAAAGGTCATGCGTATGTGCCTTTACAGATGCGCGGCTGCTAGGCTGTGTTAGCGATGCTTGAGAATCCAATCGGGTGGCTTCGAGGAGAAGAGTATTCTTGAGCTCACTGATAGCAATAGCTTCATGTTGTCGAAAACGAATCATATCATGTGACGCAGGTGGATCACTAACTTTACAGAATCGCTCACTGAGCTGGAAACTGCTACTGCAGGCCTTACATAGATGCGTTTTGACAGTGTCATAGTCAAGTGGTCGCTGTGGATCCCGGAGTTTGTTAAGGTGCTCTAACTGTGCAAACCACTGAGTGATGAACTTGACTTTGGAGTCCTTCCATGACCTCAGATCAATATCTAGTAGCTTCTGCATGACGATGGAGGTGTTGTATACTTTGGACTTGGACTTGTCGTGTGGAGCCACAAAATCAAAGAAGGCTTGTCTGCCGTCCCTTGTGTTCGTGTGACTCAGCACGCATGAAGAGGAGAGGTCACTCTGGAATACATGGAGGACAAGAGTCCAGAAGAATGCACACTGCTTGTCGTGAAGTGCCTTGGTGTATCCTGTGAGGGGAAGATCAGGCCAGTTGGGGTCAAGGAATGTAGCAATATCAATGTCAGTTGTTTCCAGTTTGGCCTTAAATTTTACAAGCCAATGCTCGAATTTTGCGTAATTTTGTAGTGCAGGGAAGGTAGTCTCATCTCGTGATTTCCTGATCCAAGATTCATACTTTAGCTGATTGATTGGCTTTGTTGACCGGTTTGTTGCTCCATTGAATCTACGGTCTTCCACTACTACTCTATCGGCTGTGGAGTCGCGTCTAGCCCCGACCACTCCACTCCAGTATCCCTTCAAGGCTTCTTTGGTGTAATGGACGCAATTTTCCCAGTCTAGGCCTTGTTCAGTGAGGAGTCGGCTAAAATCAACAAATTGCTGCAGCTTTATCTGAACATGCCGCGTGAGGGATACTCTTGTTCCCCCATCTTGATATGTTAGGTCGTTGATCTCCTCTATGAATAGAAAATTCGACCACGTTGTATACTGGCCAGCAATGAGTGCTTCACAGAGGGTGCTGTTGGATTCCTTTGGGACATCGAAAGAGTCGCACAGGAAGGTGGCTAGTTCTTGGTCGAATGAAGGGAAGAGATCTGAGATGGAGATGTTGTCCTCCTCATCCTCTTGATTTGGATCATCCTGTTGGCCGGTGGGCATATTTGCAGGTGGTGTTAGAGGTGACCGAGTTGCCGCGCTGCCGGGACAAAGGAAGAGGAATCGTCCGGTGGTCTTGCTTCTTGTCCTTCCTCCACGAGGATTGCTCATATGTTTGTTATGTAATTAGATCAGAGAATGATTGATGGTCGTCCGTAGTCGAGCCGATCAATAGACTTCTGTCGGATTGGGCGTCGATGTATCCTTGATATGTAATCGGATCAGAGAATCATCGATCGTCGGCCGTAGTTGTTTGTTTGATGATCTGCTGTCGGATTGTTTTCATCGTCGCCGAGTGCTTCTTCTACTGTCGTCTTCTTCTGCAAGCTTCAACAAGCTTGCGACTGTTAATCTGTTAATTTCCTTTTGAAACTGGCTGTTGAGCTGATTCATCCAAAGGCAAAGAAGAACAACAGGGACTGTAGCTGCAGGCCGGTTGAGGTGCCGGTCTGTTGTGATCTAATATTTCTCTGATATCCACTACAATTGAATGCTGGTTCAATCAGATCTATCCTAACTACCGATGGGCTCCGTCAGCTAGATCTTAGGCTTGTAGTTCTACAGTAGGACACAAGGGGCGTCCGGTGCAAGGTTTAAGGTTGAATAATCAAATAATCTAAAAGTATGAGCGATGTGTCCTGCTGGAGAGCAAGACAGCGCTCGTGCTGCCGCTAATACAGCACTTTGTTACAGATATACGGTAAAATACCGTGTTACGGGAAAATATCGTGCTGCCGCTAATACAACACGTATTTTGTGCAGCAGATAAACAAGTTTGCGAGCAAGCGTCCAAACCTCTGCTGTCTTTTCTTGAAAACAGAACACTTAACAGAAGATAGCAGATGCTAGTACCTGGCATGTGTTCTTTCTTTGATCTCTAAGTATTGAATATTTTGATCGTACGAGTGACGATCATTTTGGCTCACAAGATTGAGCCATTTGGTCAATAATGAGATATTTAGCTCACAAGATCGAGCCATTTGGTCAATAATGAGATACTTAGCTCACCAGATTGAGCCATTTGGTCCATAATGTTAAACAATATGATTCGCGTGCAACCAAACTGGACGCGTGCAAGTAAAGAGGCCGCGCGCGTCTGAAAGAATGAGATACCATTGTACCATTGTTACGTATTGCTACGCTGGACATGAAAGGAATTTAATAATGACGAGTTGCACATGATCTATGACCGGTTTAGACATCCATACATACAACACGAATAACACAGGGATACCGGTCAACTACAAGAATAACATAGCAAAATTAAGAGCCTCACCTTGAGCTCACATTCTCTTTAAATTTCAGTTATCCTATACCTTTCGGTCGATTTTTAGAGTCACAACAGGTTATAGAGCCCTTATACCTTCCACATACAAGTGGATACCTTAAGCTACCTATCTCCGCCCCGTACAGCACCTCCACTGTCGGTTACAGCCAGAGTATACTTGGTACGGGACCCGGCGGCGGGCTGTATCAATAGACCTCCCCTTCTCCCCTTTTCTCCTCCTTGCTTGCGTATCAAGGGGTGTATCTACAGATCCTTCTACCAAGAATCTTCTTCTGTAATACACAACCAAGCATACGTATCAAGGGGTGTATCTACAGATCCTTCTACCAAGAATCTTCCTCTGTAATACACATCCAAGGACGACGATCGAATGATTACGATTACGATTACATTGATACAAGATAAAGACCATCGCCGTCTTTAATAAAAGCCCATTGTACCGGACACGCCGATTGCAATAATCCATATTTTCCCTGACGCCAATTTGATTGTGCTAAGCACCACTTCAGTCATCCCATCGATTCCGGTTCTTTCATCGGCATCGCTTCTCGGTTCCTTCCTCCGACACAACCGCCGCACCTTCGCATATTCGACGGTCTTCTCCGACAGTCGATCTCTTCTTTGGTTTATTCTTCGATCCTCGTTCCTCTGACGACCGGTCGATATTTCTTCGGAACATTCCTTCAGTTATTTCTCCACCTCCGAGGATCGTTCCGACGATCACTCCATACTTCAATATTTTGATCCCCGACCTACTGTATCTACAGATCCTTCTACCAAGAATCTCCTTCTGTAACACACATCCAAGGACGACGATCGACCGATCACGATTACTTTATTACACGGCCTACCAAACAACTCCTACGCCAATTGCTCAGCGCAACGCCCTGCAATTGCGATACAACCTTTTCAATCGTTTCACCGACGAACGTTCCTTCGGTCCTTTCCTTGGATAATTCTCCCCTCCGATTCTCCATCGGTTCTTCCTTCACCTTCCTTCGGTCATCATGCCGCACCTTTGCTCGGTCATTTCGTCGGTTCCGCCGGATAACTCCTTCCTCGGCGATCCCGCACTCGGTCTTTTCCCTGGTCTCCCTTCCTGAAAACGCTTTTCTGGACATCTGTGAACGGCGAACATTCCAACGGTCTCTACGGCTAATTCTTCGCCTCTGATCTAGCCTGATTGCTTCTCCGCCAATTGGTTATCTCATTGCCGGCTCTTTCTCCAGCGCCGGTCTTTCTGTAATTTCTTTTGACGCGGATACATCCATATTTCCCCGTCTCACCATTGACAACGACAACGACACCGGTCAATTGAATTGAACACACGCCGCAATCGACAACGACGACGACACCGGTCAATTGAATTGAACGCACGACGCCGTTGAACGATAACGGCAACCACCAACTGCTTGATTAGCTGAGCTACCACAATCGCGTCCCTTGCTTCGATTATTCCTTGTTGTCGATTCATTACATCATGCCAGAACCCGCCGTCAGCTGGAATGAAGTCTGTGGCATACATTTCTCATTCGGCCACCATTTTGGATGCGGCAATAAACAATGGAAACTCAATGCCGCTTTTGCGCAGACGTTGCCAAATATTGCCAGCCTGTTCATTGTTGATGAGGATGGTGTCGAGACTCTCCGACCAGATCCAATCCCTGTCCTCAAGTCCCTCATTGTCGCAGCCATCGCGGATGAACTCCCTGCGTCTGAAGTATTTAAAGCCCACAAACAACGTATCGCATTGTTACTCTCAAATTCCGCCATCTTTTGCCGTAAGAAAGACCACGGGAGATTCCAAGTTCGAGACAAACATGGACTAGATAACGCAGCCAGACGCGCCAATAATGGAGATCCAATCATCAGATTGGTTCTGACCATCTTCAGTTGGAAATTCCACAAAGATTGGTACCCATATGAATTTCACAAAGTTTACGACCCTGGGTATGACATCCCATTAGATGCAGCAATGTTGCAACGCATAACTCCCTTCCACACACAAACAAACAATGAGCTAAAATTCAATGATAAACTCATCGAACAACTCAAACGAGAACGGAATGGCGAAACGGTCCAGCAAGTCTTACCTCCCAAACAAAAGCATCACACAAAGCCTACTGCTCCTGTAGTTAGCCAGACTCTTCCTGTTCCTTCCCGTCCTACGATCGTTCCCTTTGGTACCACGGACCTGGTTGAAACCAAGACGACTGTTCTGATCCCTCGAGCTGGCCCTTCCCCGGTCACTGCCAATTTGGGTCCCCTTCAGCCAGTTGGTCCAATTGCCGATACTCCCTCCTTCAAAGCTCCCCGTTACATCTCGACCTGGACTTATTCTCCCAACAGTGAATCGGTCTCCTTCTGCCGAGTCCAATCCGATTCTGTCTCCTTCAAACGTGCCACTTCCTTCAGTCCGCCTGTCCAGCAACAGGACAAGTCCCCCGTGACTGCACTATCTGTAACGCCATCTGCATTAACTAGATTTTCTCATCATTCTGTTCCACCTTATGTACCAGCCAATTTTCGATGGGCATTTAACCCTCAGAATGAAATTGCAGCATTCCGGCGTGTACCAAAATCTGTTCTCTCACCCCAGCCTCCGACATGCAATCGACTACTACCATTTGAGACACTTGCTGAGGACACTGCTCTTCCAAAAGTCGCTCCTGCATATATACGATCATTGGAATCCCCATGCCGTAACCAGCCTGTCCTGCGACTCTCCAAACAACATTGCGATGCCTTGAAGATAAAGATGTATCACTTGTATGCTAACATCTTGTCGATGAATTGGTTTTACGATACTCTTGACTGAACCTTGCACCCGACTGCAACTTCCTCATCAATAGTTAGTTGCCTTGGCCCATCAAATTCTCCGAGCGCTGTGACGTTCCCTGCTCTCCCACCAGCAAACAACCAGTTATTCAAAGTCCTACGATTTGTTACACGATCCTTCAGTGATCTTCGGTCTGCATCCATCATCATATGGATACAAAATCCAATCCTACGATAAGATTTATGTCCCACAAATCTTCAGGCTATGATCGATTCTACTTCATGTATTGATCGTGTTCGGTACTCCACCGACATCTACGATGCTCAACTCCACCTGCATCAATTTTTTTGGTACCATCCACACAATTAAACCCTGTTAGCTCCCATTGGTCGTCACTTACGCTGTCGCCCCTCCGGCTCTCCTGCCGGGACATTTCCTTCTGTCCAAGATAGCTCTCACGACTACTTGCGAGTCTTCCCTTTTCACTCATGGGGCACGATTTGATCTACGATCAAATCTACGATGCGTCTCAAGATCAATTAGATTTGATTCTACGATTCTGTGATTCGCTCTACTACGATCAACCAACTCCTATGGCTTGTTTCTTTGTTCATCATCCATCCTCTACTCGAGTCTCATATCAGCCCTCTTGTCAAAGACGTTGCTTCAATCCTATGACCCGACGTGTCCAACTCCTCCTTGTCTTCCGATCATTGATCCTGCAATCCCAGAGATGCTTCAAGATGCGCCTACGATTTCAAACTCTCCTACAATCAACCAATTGTCATCGCTTGGATTACGAGATCGATGCTCAAATGAATATCTATGTCTTAATGGAACTCTGGTTCTGGATATAACGCTTTGCTGTCGACCTTACCTCCCATCGATGCTACAACCGATTTATCCCCCAGGGGGTGCATGCCGGAATAACGATGTCAAGCTTCATCGATCCCTACGACACTACGGCATTGGTACCATGTTCCATCTGATCCCAATATTCCTACAGTCGGTTCAAAATTTACGATCGTTCCCTTTGCCACTCCGACTTTTGGTTCTTCTCTCGCACCTCTCGGTTCATTCCAACGATACCAACTTCCTTTTCTCCACACTCACTCGATTCCCTATCAAACCCACGATCAGGAAATCCGACTTGCACGTTGCCTCGATACTTCGATCTCTTCTTGGTTCCGCCTTGAATCCTATCAAATCAGCCGTCACGACGTCACCATCACTACTCGCGTTTATTTCTACGATCTATCTCCCATCGATCGTACGGCTTACCGTCCATTCTTCTTCCTATGATAAGAAGCTCCTTCCGCTCCAGATCAGGGGGTGTCTACCAGTCGCATGACGCGCAGAATCTCTTCACTATCACTATCAGGAAATCCAATTTATCAATCACGTTGGTCCCTGGTTTAGTCTTCGACCAACAATCGATCCTATTCCTCATTGATTTTGTCTACTTCCAGTTGGTACTCCAGATCGATGATTTGTCGTCTCCTTTGGCCTTCTACGACTTGATGTTGCGATAGCAACTCCTACGATCCATCTATGGCTTGTTCTCTGCAAATCAATGTCCAAGCATGCCGAAACCGCGTTGTGACATGCTCTCTGCGGTCTGACCGTGCCTTTCTTCCTTGTATTCGTGGAACTCGATGTGGCATTTTTGCTCCCCTCCTTGAAATCCTCTCCTCCATTCTGCCAGGTGTCATCCATTCTGGCTCAGGGGGTGTATACCACAATACAGCACACGCTCCCCTGTTATCCTTCCGGGCCTCTTGCAGGGGCATTTCCTTCCTCCCTTTATCAATCACCTCCGATTCATCCCAGTCAATCTCCTGATCACACGATTGATCCATCTCTACTATTATATCGCATTCTACATTTCGATCGATCTCCAGTCCACCAATCTCTGCAATCCTCGCATGATTTCATCCTACCCAAGCCATCTCCGATCGGTCGATTGTCACTCCGCTTCGATTGATATGTGTACCCGTTTGATCCTACAAGGGCACTCGAATGTTTTTGTATCTACGATTAGTTGTTTTCTACGGCTTGGTCTATGACACAGCTACTTGTCATGTCGCCCTTCCACCTATCTTACAGGGGCAGCTCCAGTTCCGCCTCTACATGTGCTTCCCGCGGTATTTCCCCGTCTTCATGCCTCCTGCTTGTGCATCAAGGGGTGTATGTCCTACGCCCTAAGGCTTCTCCGTATAATCCACAATCATGGTTTTTGATTAGAATGGCACCCACTAGACCCATCTGTGTTACACTCTTATCGAGACAGATGCAGGTTGATACCCCAAATCTGAACACATGTCTCCTGTCTAATCCATACTTGCCCTCGGACAATTCCTCGGACAATTCCTCGGACAATTCCTCGTTATCTCACCCATGATATCAAGCATTGCTCAACCGATTCTCTTATCAATAAATTCGCAACCATTTGAATCATTGTCCTTTCCTACGTCACTGAGTCCTTGCCTTTCTCTACGTCAACAACTCCAATCAATCCCTTCTTCTCCACATTTGATTCTGCATCTACGGCTATCAGTCAATCTCCTCTCCATCGACGTTTGATTCCGCACCTACGGCTTCGATTACGAGTGAAGAAATATATTCTGAACAATTTGAATCATTTATTTTTCTACAATAATCAACCGCCTCAACAACTGCCGTGAATCTAAAACTATCTACGATCAAGTTTCTATGCGTCGATCCTGATTACAATCTCATCTTCAATCATGACTGACTCCCATCTGTCGAGATCCTCCCCTTCTGAGTCCTCTGTTCCAGTTTAATTGATACAGATACAGTTGATTCCTCCATACGTGTTCCCCTACACTACGACGTGGATGATCAATCATGACTTTTTGAGTATCCAAGCGATCCCATTCTCCGGCTTGAAGCGATCGATCCTGGAATCGATAGATCTCCCTTTCAAGTCTTTTTTCTCCTACGACACTCAAAGCATTCGACTCCGTGATATCATCATACGAATACTACGACTCCCTTTGTTTCTACAACCATGGAATTCAATAGACCCATGGAATTCGCCCTACGGTTTTGTATCATTCAAAACCATGGAATTTGATTGAACCCATGGAATTCAATTACATAAGTGTTGCATCGAGGGGTGTGCATCTGAATCAAGGGATGTACATCGGATAATTGCATGACGCTTAATTTGGACGCACGCGTACCAATTCCAGAGTTTTTTCCCTGCTACGCTTAAGGGGATTTACTTATCAGCCTCCAGGCATTTACTTACCGCGCTCCAAGGCTACAAGCGACTTCAAGTATCCAGACAAGGATCCCACTGAAACCAAACCAATACACCAGTTCGTGTCAACCCAACACAAGAATTCGAGAAATTTACTTAACGTGCTGCAACACGTCACAGCGATGATAAATGAACGTCCCAGTACCAAGACAAAGATACACTTCAAAGCTTAATTTACATATGAACTACGTACCGATTGGACTTTCAACAATCCTTTGGTTGACTTGATATCCAGCATCGTCGCCCTCCATCAATACACCACCCCTCATGGATCTCCCCTCCGTTGAGATCCTCAATTGAATCTCCTGCTCCAGTTCAATCGATTCGCCTCATCCCTAACCGACTTGTTTGATCCTATTCGGCGATTGAATTGAAACTCGGCTCTACATTCGATTTATACTACTATGGTCGATCCCTTGGCCGCCGACCATTGTATTCGACACTCAATCGATACTCCAACTTCACGACCTAATCTTCCAATATATGAATCCCCTCCGACTCCATTCGTTTCTACGACATTCGTTTCTACGACACGTCTCTTTGAGATTTTACGACAAGTCAATCGATTCCCTTATCAATTGATTCTCGACAAGCCTCTACAATTTGGTCCAACCCTTTGATAAAATCAATCCTCAACTTCTACGATTTGACTCTATGATTCGAGATACGATCATATCGCTTTCTACAATACGATCAATCCATTGCTGCCTCCTAAGATAATCATTGATCTCCTCTTCACAAACGTTCAATCATATCATATGGCATGTCTCTTTGTGTTTCTATGAGTCGATTCGGATCCTCCAATCTAATCTTCGAAGATATGACTCCCATCTGTTGGGATCCTCAATTGATCCTTCCTCTCCAGTCCAATCAATCCGTCTCATCGCCAATCAACTCGTTTGATTCTACGCGGCGATTGAATTGAACCTAAGACTACACAGGATTTCCACTATGATTGATCCCTTCAACTCAGTCGGTACTCAAGACAATCAATTTCTTGGACATCATCACTCTCGTCTCCACAGATATTCATTTTGTCTATGACCCCTCTCTACGTGATTGTCCTATCAATCGATTATTGATGTTCCATTTATTCCTAAAGATCAACACCATTATTTGATTCTATGGTATAATTGTGAACGACAATTCAATTCCTCCTCTCGGACAACCCTTGGCCATCCCCTCCGTGATACCAAGTATTCTTCAATCAATTCTCTCCATCCTTACGACGATTCAATTCTACGGCTTGAAGTAGTTGATCCTGGAATCAATACATCTCCTTTCAGAGTCTCCCGTTCGAATTCCATACTTGGTCATTCTCACCAAAGACATTCGGCTTTCAATTGATGTAGCGAACCGAATGTAAGGAATGGTAGTGCCACGTGGAACGTACGGCGCACGTACGATCCAAAGAACACCCTTGAGTATGCAAGATCTCACTGTATCACCAACGTAGGTACAAACTCTACGATCACTCACTGCATGCAGCAAAACCAAATCACACAGGCTTAGCGCTAACAAGCTTGCAAAGGATTCCTCCAGCAACAACCAAGCCTACAGCTCACTCTTTTGCTCCTAAAACGATTAGTAGTAGAATAACGGCTCATACGTCCAGGTCCAATAGTCTTCCCTATTGTACCCGTACAAGCCCCCACTAATCCTCCCAACGCGAAGATTACACAGGCCCACCAGCGTGCCTACCCGATACATCCTCAAGGCCCAACGCGCCTACGAGAGTATTCGGGCCAATTCCTCACGGCCGAGGAACAGATTCTCCCAACGCGAGAACCCCCCCCCACAGGAAGGACCAACGTTACTACCTACCACAGCGGATTCCGGCATATTGTATACGACAATCTCTTGGGCCAATTCATCCCAACGCGAGGTTCACAGACACACCGCACCTACCGGACAAACCGCACCTACCTACTAACTACCGCCGCCTCAGCCTCTCTGTCATCCCCTCAAGTACGGGACCGATCTGCTAGCAGAACCACTGACGTTTCCTACCGCATAACGACGACCCTGATACTTCCACTCTAGCGTCGACATGAACTACCGGGAGTACTTCTGTTGTTACTCTAAAAATCGACCGGATAGGTATAACGAATTGTTTAAATTTAAAGAGAAGTGAGCTCAGAGAGAGGCTCTTATTTTACTACGTATTTTCACTGTGTATCGGGGCTCTCTGTATTTTCATGGTAGAGATCTTCCCCGGTTATTTGTTACTGTCTTCTTTACCGTCGTACCGATTCTTCTGTTGCTGTTGCTGTATTAGCGTCGTATTGGTCTTACTGTATCGGTCATTCGATGGTATTGGTCATTTTCTGGGTTAAGTATTCTGTTCGATGGGGCGTATGCTTATTCGTGGTATATATGCTAGATATGAGGCCCATCCGGAATCGGTATTGATTTTCTTGATTGCAATAAGTAATTTCCTCACGGGGTACTAAGTACACTCTTCCGAATGTACTTAAGGATTCCAAATGTTCACTTACCGGTCAGGTCTTTGGATATGTCTTGTTTCTAACCGATTACCGTCTTTTGTTTGTAGTCCTAAGTGATAATGTTTTCACCACTTAGGGATTTTCATGTAGTGGAGGTGCGTTTGATTCTAAGACACGATCATCGAAATAATCGTATCTCTGTGGTTACTCCGTGTTAATATTCTGCACCTCGGTCGTATTGTTTTGTCGGCTTTTCCAATCGAATTTGATGCCGACAATGTCCGTATTTTTTGGCCGACAACACACCCCTTGATCCAACATGTTACCTTCAATGTTGGATTACTGTCGGAGTAGATCTGGGTCGGTTATATATGCTGGAAGCTTATCAGAGTTTTATTGACTGGTAGATCAAACATCCGGATCGAATCGAATCGGCATCCCGATCAATCTTGCTGATTCGGATCGAATCAATCGTAGCAATTGTCGAAGCGCGCACCGTTGAATGATTTAACCTGGGTAGTGTCCCATGATGTATCTTGCATGACGGGCGTGCAAGATCCATCCCAATGGTTTGGTTAGATCATCAGCCGGATTGATAATTCCAGGGATATGTATCATTTTGATTTCACCGTTTTCTTTCCATGCTTGAATTGCAAAGAACCTGATTTCAATGTGCCTGGTTCTTTCAGTTGGCTTCTGAGCGTTGATGATCTCAATTGCTGATGCATTGTCTTCATAGATAGGGGTTGGACCAGCTTGAGCAAATCCTAATTCTTTGAGTACGGATCTGAGGTATCTGGCTGTTTTGGCTGCTGTGACTGCAGCAATGAATTCTGCTTCTGTAGAACTCTGTGCGGTAAGGAACTGAGCTTTGGATCTGTAAACAATCGCTCCACCGGCATAAGTGAAGACGTAGCCTGTGGTGGACCTTCGGTGTTTTGGATCATTTCCATATGCGGCGTCCACAAAACACATCAGTTTGGCTTGCTTGATGTCTTCCGGGAATTTTGGGAGTGACACATCTTGGACTGCATCGTTGTATGGTTCTCCTGGCGGAAGAGATGGCTCAGCATTTGGCCTGTAGAATCTGATACCCCAAGATCTGGTGGTCCTGAGATAGTGGGCTATATTCTTCAGGCTGGAATAGTGGAAAGCAGTGGGGTTGGAACTGTACTTTGACATCAGAGTCACTGCATAGCCTATGTCTGGCCGGCAACTGACATATGCGAACATCATTTCACCTAAAAGCGTTCTGTAGGAGAAACCCGATGTGGATTGTAATTCAGCATGTTCCTTGGTGCCTTCTAATGGACCATCAGTATGTGATTGCAGTTGGCTCAGTACTTCAGTCGATAACGGCGCCGATGGCTTGGAGTGGGGTTTCATCTTAGAATCAGTCTCCCAACCATGGGATGTCATGATCCGGTCAATGTAATTGGCGCAGGACAGTTCAATGTAGTCAGCTGTCTGTTTGACATCAATTCCATTGAAGTCTTCAAGCAAACCCATTTTGGTGAAGGGGACAGCATCTTCTCTAGGGAGCTTCAGCTTTGCGCCAATTATGTCATAGATCTTGTCAGATATGGATTCTGATGTGCAAGCCAGTGCAAAATCGTCAACTTGTCTCAGCATGTAGACTGTTTCACCTTCAAAAACTGTTGTATAGATTGTTCTGTCATGCGTGGTGGTCTTGAAGTTGAGATCGGGACCTTTCAAGATCTTGTTGATGTGGGTCTCCCATAGTCTACCTGATTCTGGGTGGCCTTGAAGTGCTCGAAGGACTGGAAGTACCAATCGTCGGTCTATGTCCTTTCCATGCTTGTGTCTGTACCATTCTGCATATGCATCATCAATAGTCATGTATGTAGGGATGTTGGGCCCTGGAGAATGGGCGTAGGCGTCTGCAGCATCACCCCCGTACACTTTGAGATTGAGGCTTGCAGCAATAGCAAAGAATAACCTTTGAATGGGATGTTCAACACATGATGAGTATGACATTGCTATGGCATGCAGGGTTGGGGCTGCATATTTGCTTCCATTGCAACATTGCCTGGCTCTTCTGACACCATTCCTTTTTACACTGTATTGCCAATGAGGCCTGAGAATAATAGCGTCTGGGTCTTTAGGGTATTGAATTGGTGATCCAAACATTTCCAAGTCTTCAAACTGGTCAAGCTGTTTTCGCTCCCCAGCTTGCCATTCAGACCATGTGGATAATGACTTGAGATTCCTTCGAGTAAAGTGCCCTAGTGCTTGTTCTTCAGGTGTAGTTGCCTTGGAATTGATGGCCTTGATTAAGAGTTCAATTTGTTCAGTTGGCAGTGAATCTGCATCTATAGGTAATGCATGATTTCCTGGTTTATGGAGCTTAGTGATGGCTCTGAGCGATGTGATGTCAATGGTGGGAATGACAACCTCCATGTCATCTTCAAGTGGGGCCAAGTGTTTTTGGATGGAGGCATGGAGTGTTTCAGTGCTATCAACCTGGTTGATTCTTGATTGTATCAGCTGCTTGTATTTGGTACCAATGCACTGGATATGGCATGCAGGGTTGGGGCTGCATATTTGCTTCCATTGCAACATTGCCTGGCTCTTCTGACACCATTCCTTTTTACACTGTATTGCCAATGAGGCCTGAGAATAATAGCGTCTGGGTCTTTAGGGTATTGAATGGGTGATCCAAACATTTCCAAATCTTCAAACTGGTCGAGCTGTTTTCGCTCCCCAGCTTGCCATTCAGGCCATGTAGATAAAGGCTTGAGATTCCTTCGAGTGAAGTGCCCTAGTGCTTGTTCTTCAGGTGTAGTTGCCTTGGAATTGATGGCCTTGATGAAAAGTTCAATTTCTTCAGTGGACAGTGAATCTGCATCTAGTGGTAATGCTTGATTTCCTGGTTTATGAAGTTTGGTGATAGCTCTGAGGGATGCAATATCAATATGGAGGTGCGTTTGATTCTAAGACACGATCATCGAAATAATCGTATCTCTGTGGTTACTCCGTGTTAATATTCTGCACCTCGGTCGTATTGTTTTGTCGGCTTTTCCAATCGAATTTGATGCCGACAATGTCCGTATTTTTTGGCCGACAACAACTTCCAAGGTGCTGGGCCCTTTGGGGAAGCCCCTGCTAGACACAATATCTACCAGGCCGTATACACTCTCTTCAATGAGGCGGACGGGGATAGGCTTCTCCCCCTACTCCTGGATATCTTCAATGCCCAAGCTATTGGCGGCTTGGGCATCTTCCAAGAAGATGCAGCTGGAGTGGACCGGATGCGGGTCATCCATGGCCTCCGACGCTATCCAGGCACCATCACCCAGCCTTCTGCCAACCGGGGGCGCGCCTTTGGCTACATCGACGATGTAGAAGGACAAGAGGGTGAGCTGGTGCAGGTGGATGCAGCCCTGCTTTCAAGGGCTGCAGCTAGCCGGGTGTACCTCATGGCCCACCATGAAGCCACCGTATCGCAACACCCGGATAGGGATTACATCCCTGCCATTCCGGAAGGGACTGCCCACACTGAAATGCTCCAGGCCCATAAGGTATGTTTCCTACCCTTCGAATTCGTCCCTCTGGTGTTGTGCCGGGGCCTCACCCCGACGCAGGCCTTCCAAGTCCTCCAACCTCACATCCTCCAGCAAGGACTGGGGGATATATGCAAACCTTTATTGGACACACTTCGAGCCGTGGGGACACAACCTACCACTCTTCTGGGCGCCATCCGGCTCCTAGAGCCCGGACCCTCCTTCAGAGCTGAAGCTCACCTCCGAGCCTACATGAAGAGCAACGTCCTCCTTCGCGACCTCCCAGGCCTCATATTAGGCGCCGCAGCTCCAGGCAGACCCTACCCTCACTGCAGCCTTCTCAGCGCTCACCGACCAACAACTAAGATTGAGCGAGTCTCTGGACCAAAGAAGACAAGAATCCTCCAAGCTGCACTCTGTAAGGGAGGTGTGGGGGAACCTCTACACTGAAAGACTCCTACTACTCTGTGGAAAAACAACTGAAGCCGATCTTCCCCCCATCTACACAGCCTGGGCCAAGAAGAGCAAACATGAAAAGACCCACATGGTCCTCCAAAGTCAAGTAGCCACAGAGGCCTACAACCTTGGCATCCAGGCGCCACTCATCACCACAGCAGTACTCAAGAGGTTCCAAGATTGCAACTTCTATGGGACCAACCCCTTTGATGTAGCAGATGGCATACTCCCTCTAGCCTTCACCCCTCCAGGAGGATCAGCAGCTACCCTAAAGCGGGAACATGAAGCGGCTGCTAATGTAGCTGCGTATGACACCATGATTTCCACCCACGGCAACTCTCTCTCACTCAAGGACTCCCTAGACTTGCAAAAGACCAAAGCCTACATCCCCCTCGATTGGACCGAGGCTACCACTCAGCTGAAAAGCTACCTGGCTGTACTAGCGACCCTCCTAGGCGCCACACATAATGTGGTGAAGTCTTACCAACGTGGTCTCTCCCGGCTAGAGTGGCAACAAATGCCCCTCAGAAGGGCCATTGCAGATGAACTAGGCGACCGGATCACTCCTGCAATAGTGGTGTACTACTTCCAGGTCCGTATCAGGGGTTGGCTAGAAGAACAATGGGAAGCAGACACCACCCTCCCTTCCCCAGACTTTGGGGAAGACATCCACAGGTTCAGAATGACCCAGAACCTCAACTGGCTCCCAAATGTGTCCAACGTCGATGCCTTGCGAGCACTCCAGCAACCTAGGACCCCAGTCGCCCCTGCAACGGGCGCCCCCCCCTCTCAATTGGGAGGCTCCCCTCCCTCTCAATCAGGAGGGGGAGGCACCCATCCTCGACAAGACCAGCTGTACAACCCCACCAGAGACTCCCGCTTCTCCGATCCCTCCAATCCCATCAGCGCCAGAATCACAAAGAACACCATGAGGTCTGTCATCTCAGCCATGAAAACCAAGGGCAAACCCCCTATCAAACGCCCCGATGGTCAGGAACGCTGCCATTCTTGGCACATCCGGGGCAACTGTTTCACTGGATGCAAACACCTCTATGACCACTCCCCCATCACATCCGGGGAGCAAGACCGGCTCTGGGAGTGGTGCCAAGAAGCCTATGCAGCCTGATCCCGTGGCAAGCACCATCTACTCGGCGTCGAGCCCCCCCATCGATTCACAGCCCTACCCGGCAACACCCCTTCCCCAACCCAATTCCATACGCATCGATTCCCACATCCTCCCCCCAGCGCCTACCCGTCCCCGCTCCCACCCCCATTCCCTGCGCATCGATCCCCATTCCCTGCGCATCGCTCCCCAGCTCTACCCGCCGCCTCCACTGCGCATCGATCCCCATTCCCTGCGCATCGATCCCCAGCTCTACCCGCCGCCTCCACGTCCCTGCACCCATCCCTCCCACCCGACCTAGGTAAGACCTCACACCCCCGTGCCCTCCGGTATGCCTCCCTCCCCAACCAGTATTCCCCTTCCCTCCAGTATTCCCCTCCCCTCCAAAACCAGCGCGCCACCCCCGGACCCTTCCTCCCCGGCATCGCAGGCTCCCATCCCACAGGCCCCGACACCTTCCCCGGAGCCACCCCACTCCGAGCGACCTGCCTGCTGGCGCTGCCCACGTCCTCTTCCACGGCATCGCAGGCTTCCATTCCCCAGGCCCCGACACCTCCCCCGGAGCCACCCTCCGGGCGACCGCTGCGAGCGCGGCCCACGTCTACAGCTTCCGCTCCTCCAGCTCCCATCTCCGCGCTGGCACTCCCCCCTTCGCCCCTCGACAGGCTTGACACCCACGTCCGCCGAGCTATCACTGTATACCACAACAGCACCAGCTGGGAGGACTTCATCCGCACCATCCGGGGCCACGGTGACATCCACCCCCATGTGGGTTCCATCCCCCACCCGGCCCGCCATCTCTTGAAACGATTTCGCACAGATGGCACCCCAGCCTCCTTGACAGGCCCCCCCTGGGACCCGGCTAGGATTACCCGCGCCCTCGACAGGGGCCCCCACCAGTCTTCCCACCAAGGCATTGCCTTCCTTCGAGATGAATACGCCGACATGATTGACAAGCAGCAATGGACTGTCCTACCAGCCAGCCTCATTCGGGACCTTCCCCACCTCCGACTGAGTCCCCTGGGGCTAGTCCCCCAGAGAGGGCGTCGCCCCCGCATGATCTCTGACTACACCTACTCGGAGGTCAACCAAGACACCATCCCCCTAGCCCCAGCAGAGGCAATGCAATTTGGCCACACCCTTTCCCGGCTCCTTACCAAGCTGCACCGCGCCAACCCAAAGTTTGGCCCAGTGTACATGTCCAAGATTGACCTAGCGGATGGGTTCTACAGGGTCCAGCTGAACCCCTCCGACACCATGAAACTAGGCGTGCTGTTCCCTGCTCGACCAGGGGAGGCCCCCCTCATAGGTATCCCCCTTACCAACCCTATGGGGTGGAAATCCAGTCCGCCCAACTTCTGTGCCTTCACTGAAACCATTGCTGACCTGGCCAATGCCTCCCTCTTCACCGGGCTCGACCACGCCCGGCAACAGCCCCATCGCCTCGATATGCTCTCAGAAGCAGTACCCCCCTCGGCCCAACCTCCAAACGCCCTAGCCACCCTACCCGCCCCACCAACAGCCCCTACCAGCACCACCCCCAGCAAGCAGCCCATTCGATATTGGGATGTCTATGTGGATGATTTTTGTGGCCTGGCTCAGGGCAACCAATGGACACGACGCGCCATCAAGCGAGTGCTCTTTCACTCCCTGGACACAGTCTTCAGGCCACTGGATGCCACGGACACTCCATTCCGGCAGGAACCCGCTTCCCTCAAGAAAATGCTCCAAGGGGATGCCACCTGGACCACCAAAAAGGTTATACTTGGATGGCTCATTGATTCCATTACCAACACCATCAGCCTTCCTCCCCATCGCGTGGCCCGCCTGCACGAAATCCTGGGTTCCCTCCCCCCTTCCCAACGTCATGTTCCTATCAAACATTGGCACCAGATCCTAGGAGAACTCAGGTCAATGGCTATCGCCATTCCTGGCTCCATTGGCCTCTTCTCCATCCTCCAAGAAGCCTTGCGCCACCAGGATCCAGGCAGGCAGCGCATACGGCTCACCAAGTGCGTCCACGGCTTCCTTCGGGACTTCCAATGGCTAGCCCAGGACATCTCCACCCGGCCCACCTCCATTGCTGAGCTAGTGCCCGATACTTTCCCTGCCACGCTCGGCGCATGTGACGCCTCGGGCTTGGGCATGGGTGGCATTCACTTTGTGCCCCTCCCTACAGGAAAGATCCAACCCATCATGTGGCGCCACCCCTTCCCACATTGGGTCTCCACCCAGTTGGTCACCTTTGACAACCCCAATGGCACCATCACCAACAGTGACCTCGAGCTTGCCGGTTCCATTGCCCACAATGACATCCTGGCTCAGGCGGCGTGTGTTCAAGCCCGAACCACCCACAACTGCTATGACAACACGGCAGCTGTCTACTGGCAACGCAAAGGCGCCACCACCACCACAGGTCCTGCTGCCTACCTCCTCAGACTCCAGTCTCTGCACCAACGCCTCTACCAATATGTCCCTCTCAGGGATTACATCCCTGGCCCTGTGAATCACCTCGCTGACCTCCTCTCGCGCTCTTCCCTCTCTGACGCTGCCTTGCTCCTTCATTTCAACAACACCTACCCCCAGGACTTGCCCTGGATCTTATGTCCCCTGAGGCCTCCCATGCATTCTGCTCTGACCTTGGCTCTATCCAGAAGAGCATGCGCGCCTCAGTCACTGAACTCTATGCCCGCAGAAAGGATGCCCATTGGAATCAATGGGTTCAATTCTGTTTGTCTCAAGGCTTTGAACCAACCCTCCAATCTGTTAGAGACCCAATCCCAATCCTCCAAGTCTTTGCCCAGCGCCTCCATGATGGCAGGCTTTCCTGTAGCCGCAAGCCCATCAGATCTCGCACAGTATCGGACACCCTCAGGTCAGTGGGCCAGACGCTGGCCCGCATGAGGGCCAAAGACCCCAGAATCAACTCCACTGGCGGTCTTGACTTCAGGCTAACTGCACAGTTCAAGGCCTATGCCAAACTTGACCCCGCCCCTTGCAGGGTCAAACCAGTCCCAATCACCCTTGTCATGCATGCACTGCGATTTGCATACCGTGACTACCCTTCCCCTTCCAGGCAGGCTATTGCTAACATGATCTGCATAGCCTTCTTCTTTTGCCTCCGACCTGGTGAGTACACCGGTACTACCAGGGATGATCAAGCCTTCCACCTCCGGGAAGTCTCCTTCTACCTGGGCTCCAAAATTGTCCACCAGGACGGCCCTGAACACGAGCTCCTGGCGGCTACCTCTGTTACCCTCACCTTCACCACCCAGAAGAATGGGGACAAGGGTGAAGTTGTGGCTCATGCACGAAGTGGTGACTCCCTCTGCTGCCCTGTGGCAGCGTGCGCGCGCCAAATACTCCATCTCAAGCGCTGCTGCACTAGCACCCACCCCTTCAGCCCATCCCTCAAGCTGGCCAGCTACTTTGACAAGGGTGTTCTCACCCTCGTTCGAGCAGCTTCTGTCACATCCTCCATGAGAGTCTACGCCCAGACCCTCTACCACACCACAGGCATCTCCCCTGCAGCTATCTCTGCCCGGTCCCTTCGCGCGGGAGGCGCTATGGCCTTGCTACAGGGCAAATGTGATTCTAATGTCATCAAACTCCTCGCCTGATGGCACAGTGATTGCATGATGAGGTACCTCCATCAACAGTCCCTCCCCATTTTCAAGAACCTTGCCTCTGTAATGTTCAACAATGGAACATACTCCTTCCTGCCCGACGAGTGGGTGCCGGCTGCCGCCCCCACTCCCCCTGGCAGCTCTCTCTGATCCCCTTGTGGGATCTCTTCCTCTCTAAATCCTCCATGATGATTCTCCCACCCTCGCTGTCCTCCTTGTCCCCTACAGGTTCACCTCCCTCCAGCTCCCACCCTGTGGCCTATGGCCTACTGGCAGAAAAGGGCTTAACAGCCAAAGCTGTGCGCCGGTGTGTGGGCAAAGCAACACGGGACCGGACCAGCCTGCAAAAACTAGCAACAGGCTGGCACTTCCCGGATCCCCCTCTAGCATTGCTTAACCCACCAACACACGTATGAACTATAAACACTGCACATCCAGTACTACAAGTAGGTAGGCTACTGAGGCTATCACAAACGTATGGGAGTGATAGTTGATGTAGCGAACCGAATGTAAGGAATGGTAGTGCCACGTGGAACGTACGACGCATGTACGATCCAAAGAACACCCTTGAGTATGCAAGATCTCACTGTATCACCAACGTAGGTACGAACTCTACGATCACTCACTGCATGCAGCAAAACCAAATCACACAGGCTTTGCGCTAACAAGCTTGCAAAGGATTCCTCCAGCAACAACCAAGCCTACAGCTCACTCTTTTGCTCCTAAAACGATTAGTAGTAGAATAACGGCCCACCACGCCCGCCCGCAGAAAAGGGCTTAACAGCCAAAGCTGTGCGCCGGTGTGTGGGCAAAGCAACACGGGACCGGACCAGCCTGCAAAAACTAGCAACAGGCTGGCACTTCCCGGATCCCCCTCTAGCATTGCTTAACCCACCAACACACGTATGAACTATAAACACTGCACATCCAGTACTACAAGTAGGTAGGCTACTGAGGCTATCACAAACGTATGGGAGTGATAGCTAACACGCATCAATCTCTCCTCTTTGATTGCGTCCTACGATCCTTTGAGCCTTCCATTCCGCTCCATTAACAATTGAGCCTTGTGTTCCAGCTTAATCAACTCAAGAATACGAATTGATATTTTGTTTATCACCATCTGTCCCCTCCATCCAATCGATGGATATCTTCTTCTCCGCGATCTCCAAATCCCACAATCTATGATTAATTGATACTCAACCCGGTTCTAAGACCAACTCCGATTAATGTCCTCATCGATTTCGCGACCACTACATACTCAAAGCACCTTTCCTCATTGATGTCTCACGCTTCTCCGTTTTACAATTCCGATCTCCTGATTTTACATCAATCTTTCGATCCAATCCAATATCCAAGCTTATACTTAAGTTTTTAGAGTTCTACAAGGTGGAGAACCGACTTGTACTTCAACACTCCTTCACTAAGTGTTGAATCAAGGGGTTTGTTGTCGGTCAAAAATACACGTATCGTACTTACATACGTTCTACACGGTAGTTACATCCATTCTACATTTGAAAAGTTACTGATACTCCTCCAGAGATAAAAATGACTTCAAGTATCAAGATATTTAGGTCACATCATGTGTTCTCTGTCTTATGACGAGTTGCACATGATCTATGACCGGTTTAGACATCCCTACTGTCAACTACAAGAATAACATAGCAAAATTAAGAGCCTCACCTTGAGCTCACAGTCTCTTTCAATTTCAGTTATCCTATACCTTTCGGTCGATTTTTAGAGTCACAACAATATGCCTCAAGGAATGAAAAGATGGCACCGAAAGAGTTAACTGGTTTTGGCATCGATTCGAACACTTCAATTAACACCAATTTAGAATTAACCAGCCCAAATATTCCAAATAACAACGGCGATTTGATAAGTATCGATCCAAGTTCAATTCCTCCAACTAACGATGATTTGGAATTAACCAAAACTTCGAATACTCCAATTAACAGCATTTCGGAATGCGCCGGGGCTCCAAATAACAAGATAGATGGATAATACGTCCAGAGATTGGTCCCCAAAGATCCACTTGCAGCCGAGTCTTATTTTCAAGAAGGTGACAGGGCCCAGTTAGATGCAAGCGTGAAAGTCTCCTGTAAAACTTGATTTATGCTCTGCATGATTACAAGCCCTACACCAAGCTTAGAAGATGCCCGGTCAGGCTCATAGCTGCCATAGGAGGAAACCAATCAAGTTGCATCCAAGCATTGCTGGTTGAATGTAAAATTGTTCTTCTCTAGCATTGCAGACAATGAAATCCCAATCCATGCTATCAAAACCAAGACCTCCAAGCTTCTCTGGTATCAACAATTGGGCCATCCATGTGATTCATTCCTGCACAATGCCCACAAGCACATTCAAGGTGTCCCAAAATTCCAACACCAGACCAGCATCCTAGATCAGTGCCCCACCTGTATTCAATGCAAGCAGACCAAATCCCCTGCAGGGTACAATTCTACCAGAAAAGCCACAGAACCGTTCCAGGGACTCTCCATTGACTTTGCCTTCTCTGGAGAAAAATCCTCCAACACCAAGCACAAAGCCGATTATGAGGGCATCCGTGGTAAAACAGTTTGGATCCTGATCACAGACCACTATACAGGAATGAAGTATGGAGACACTAATATCAAATGCAGCTCCCCTCCATTGGCTTGAATATTTCTTCTCCCAATACAATCCCTCCTGCAACAACAAATATGTGATTGTTGATCAAGGTGGCAAGCTCTTTCACAACCCTGATATCAGGAACCTCTTTGCTGCATATGGATATGAACTCTATCCCACAGGAGCTGACACATCTCATCAGAATGGCTCTGTTGAACAAGTACATTGCACACTAGCAAATTCTATGAAGACCTTGCTTAGTGGTGCCAATCTCCCTGTCAAATCTTGGAGGTTTGCTTTCTACCATAGTCTCAGATTGTACAATGCCTTCCCAAAGAGCAACCAACCACAGTCTCCCTTGGAGTTGGCTACTGGTCAAAAGGAAAACTTCAGTGACTTCAGAACCTTTGGGTGTAGGGTCTGGATCAGACCCCCTGGCATGAAAAAGGCAAAGCTCAAACCCAATGCTAGAAGAGGCACATTTTTTGGCTTCATCCCATACACTACCAGCAATTTCCTATGGTATGACACAGAGACTCATAGAGTGAAAATTGAAACTCATGCCAGATTTGATGAAGGCATGAATGACCTCCCACTCTCAGAGCTTCCTACTAATGTGCAACACCTACTTCATATAGATGATGACAAACCCCTTCCTGCTGAACCTTCTGAGGTTTCAGCCAGCAACTTTCATTTTTCCATCACCCCCTTTGCCAATCTCACACATCTCAGGCTCACTGCCATCCCTATCTCTCACGATAAAGCCTTCGGACTACAGTTTACCAATGACTCTCTCCTTAGCAGGGCCTATGTTACAGACATTCTCCCCAAGAACCCTGCATCCAGACTTTTCTCTTCCCACAAGGCCTCTCTCTTTCCAAGCTTTGGGGCACATTCATTATCTCCATTAATCACAACGGTGTCTTTAATGCTGATGATGTGACTACAGCTCTGCATACCTCACATGATCACAGGGTGAGGGATTTATCTGAGATACCTATTTCATTTGCCCTTGAAACAAAATTAACCATGAAGGAGGTTCAGAAACATGCTAATGAGTATGGCCTATTTGCTCCCAATACTTCTTGGAAGGAACCCACTGATACTGAAGACCCACCATTCTTGGATCACATTTCATCCATCACTACAATCAAGCGCATCAGCAACAAATACAAGAAACTGATACAGGCATGAATTAACCATGTTGATTCCACTAAAGCTCTGCATGCCACCATCCAAAAACATTTGGAACGGACTGAAGATGATATGGCTGTTGCTATTCCTACTATTGATATAGCATCACTCAGAGCCATCACTAGGCTCCATAAAGCAGGTAACTCTGCATTACCCTTAGATGAAGACTCTCTCCCAACTGAGATGATTGAACTCTTAATCAAGGCAATCAATTTTAATGCAACCACTCGTGAAGAGCAAGCTCTGGGCCATTTTACCAGAAGTAATCTAAAGCCACTATCTACTTGGAAAGATTAGGAAGCAGGTGAACAAAAACAGCTGGATCAGTTTGAAGATCTAGAAATGTTTGGTGCTCCCATACCGTACCCCAAGGACTGGGATGCCATAATTCACAGGCCTTATTGGCAATATTATGTTAAAAGGAATGGTGCAAGAAGAGCCAGGCAGTGTTGCAATGGTAGCAAGTACGCAGCTCTAACTCTAAACACCGTTGCCATAACCTATTCTTCTTGTGTTGAACACCCCATCCAGAGATAAATCTTTGCTATTGTTGCTAGCCTCAACTTACTCTGGGGATGCCAGGGACGCCTTTGCTCATTCTCCTGGCCCAGAGATCCCCACATTCATCACCATTGACGATGCGTATGCTGAATGCTTCACGTACAAACATGGCAGAGATATTGATAGAAAAATGGTGTTACCAGCCCTCAGAGGTCTGCAAGGCCACCCAGAATCAGGGTGATTGTGGGAAAATCACATCAATAAGATTTTTGCTGCCCTGAGCTCAACTTCAAGACCACAACCCATGATAGAACCATCTTCATAACTGTATTTGAAGGTAAAACAGTATATCTGTTAAGGTAAGTTGATGATTTTCCCCTAGCATGCACCAAAGAATCCGTGTCTGACATAATCTATGAAATCATTGGTGCAAAGTTGAAGCTACCAAAAGAGGATACAATTCCATTTGTAAGATTGGGATTGCTTGAAGATTTCAATGGAATTGATGTTAAGCAAAGAGCTAATTAAATTGAATTGTCACATGCAACTTACATTGACAGAATCATGGTGGTAGAGGGGTTAGTGGCTGAGCAAATGAGGTCACAGGATCGGGTTGTACGCATAATCATACCTTTCATGGGTATTGTTGTAGTTGAAAAGTGTATGGCAAAAGTGTACCAATCCACTTCACCGCGGTTGTGGTCTTCACTATCATTGTTTTCTCGTTCGTGTGACGTAGAGCTACGTAGAATCAGGTACCAGACAAAAACAATTATTCACGTTTTTGAATTTTTAAGATCACCGTGAACTACGCTGTGTATGAAATTGTGTGCTATTGAGTTTTAGTGTCTACTATGACTTCGAGATAGTTCGAGAAGCTTCCCAGCTAGTTCAGTGATACAATTGGAAAAGAACTGTGTTCTTTCATAATCGGAATTTGGATGAGATCTCAAGGAGAAGGTTCTATTTGATGTTTGAATACGATTGAACAATGACAGATGATCGGGAACGATGTCATTGACTCATGACTGAGGGAATGTGTCAATGACGCATGACTGGATTGGAGGAGTGTGTCAGTGACTCATGACTGAAGGAGTGTGTCAATGATTCGTGACTGGACTGAGGTAGTGTGTCAGTGACACAGGACTGAAGTGTCTGTGCGTTGTTCATTCTCCCTTACTATGAAAATTTATGATGGTTTGGCTGGAATAAGGTGGCGGATGCTGATGCGTTCATGTGTCTATCTGCGGCGTATAGTGACTGTGTTGTTTGTGTGTACTTGTAAGATCAGGTAGGGGCCTTCGCGAACAAGATTGAGTTTGTTGCGATCGTGTATGGTGACGAAAACGCCTTGACCTACGATGAATTCGTGTTTTGTGCATTTGTGGTTGGCGCGAAGGAGTCGGTTGTCAATTTGAGCTTGGCAATGTTTGGTTAAGGTAATGATGTCGGCGTGGAGTGGAATATTGAGAAGCATATCACGGTTGAAGACGAGGGCACCGGGAGAGAAGTTTCCGAGCGTTGAAACTGGATTGCATCAGAGTGCGTGCATTGCTGTTGATATTGCTTCGTCGACAAGGTTATTGGCTTCTATTTTCAATTTTGGGGGTTATAGGTTTATCATGGTGCGTATGATTTGACCGATGGTCTTGTGTGTGGATTCAATGATTCCGTTGGCGGTGGGCGTGTGTGGGGAAATGTTGATTGGTTTTATGCCTGCATAGTCTAGGGGAAATTGGAAGTTGTGTCCGTTGAATTCGGGACCGTGATCGTGCACGATGCGTAAGGGGCGAGGGTAACGGGATAGCCAGCAGTTTTCAAAGAGGCATCTGATGTTTTCGGCTGTCTTGGCTTCTGGGATGCGGATGATTTCTAGGAGGTTGGTAACTGGGTCGATGCATGTGAATGCATCAAATTTGAGGTTGATTTTGTTGATTTCGACGTTCCATGGCCAATGCAGTCAACATGAACTTCGGACCAGGGAGTTATGGGAGCTTTGCGTGGTGCAAGTTGACCGGCTTGGCGGGTTCCTGTGCATAGGAGGGGGCAGATGAGACAGTTGGATATGACGTTATGACATACGGCGTGAAGGTCGGGATGATGGAAGTGACGGCGGAGAAGGGCTTCGAGTCTGTCCATGCCTGTGGAGTGAACGGTTATTTCGTGGTACCATTTGACAAGAGGAGCAAGCATGTCGTTAGGAATGACAATTTTCCACTGGGAGTTAGGTGTTAGTTCGTTGTATCGGCAAACAATATCAACGTTATCTAGTTTTTGTTTGAAAGATTGTCTGGGGTCTTTTTGTGGCAGGGTGAGAACTTTTGGGTCATGTGATTGATATTGGTGAATGGTCGTGAAGTGGAATGGCAATCTGCCTTTTTGATCAGAACGGGGGTGAATCAGATAGCTGTCTTCGACAGGATGACAATCAGTCAATGCAGCGCATGATGGCAGCACCATTAGGCTCTCGGCCATGTTTTTGAATGAAAATGAGTCGTTGTTCGAGACATCGTTGTCAAAATTGGTAGTTGTGAAATACGAGGTGAGGGTTGTTGGGGTTTGGCTGAGGGAGTCGGTGACTGTGTTTTCTGGACCTTTGATGTAATGGTAAATGGGGTTGTATTCTTCTAAGATCAGTTTCCATCGTAGAACTCGTTGGGTGTTGTACGTGGAGAGCTTGTAGGTTAGATTTTTGTGGTCGGTGTAGAGGTGAATGAGTGCACCGAGAAGCATAGGGCGGTATTCCTTGAATGTTTTGACAATGGAAAGCAGTTCCTTTTCGATTGTGGTGTAGTTGGCTTGTGCTTGGTTGAGCTTGCGCATGAAGTATGTGGCGGGAATGTTGTTCTGCTTGATGACTGCGCCTAGTTGGAAGTCAGATGCATTGGTGTAGATGTGAAACCATATGTTGTGATCTGGGTACGCGAGCATTGTTTCAACTGCGACAATAGATTTCATCTCTTTGAATGCTTTTTGACAAGTGTCGTTCCATTGGAATGTGCGAGGAGTTTTCAAGAGGTCGGTGAGTGGGGCTAGTATGTGAGAACGGCGTGGTCACATGTCGCGATAGTATGTGACGAGACCAAGGAAGGCTTGGAGTTGTTTAAGATTTTTGGGTGGGAGCATTGCTAAGATTGCCTTGATTTTCTTGATGTATGGCTTGATTCTGTTGGGCGTGAGCCAGTGTCCGAGAAAATCTGTTTCTTGGATGATCCATTTGCATTTAAGTGGATTGATTGCAAAGCTTGTCCTGTAAACGGGCGAGTACGGTATTGATGAGTTGTAGATGATCTTCGAATGTGTTGCTGAAGCATGCGATGTCATCGATGTAAATTTCGAGGTTTGGAATGTCGTGTAGTACACGTTCCATGATTTCTTGTGCTACGTCTGGGGATTGAGAAACTCCCATTGGTAAGCGATTGTACTTGTAGAGGCCAAATGGAGTTGTGATGGTTGTTAAATCTTTGCTTTTGTCGTCTAGGGCAAAGGTGTAGTATTGCATCGGAATGTCCATTTTGGTGAGGTATTTGTATCCGGAGCGGCGGGATAAAATGTCTTGAATACGGGGAATTGGAGAAACTTTGCGCTTGATGGCTTTGTTGAGAGCGCGAAAATCCGAGACCCATCGAATTTTTCTGTCTTTCTTGGGAATGATGAATGTTGGGGAGATCCAATTGGAGCAACCTTGGCAAGAAAAAACGCCAATGTTTACAAGTCGATCGAGTTCTTTCTTGAAGAGGGGTAATTGTTTGTGGGGTACGGGGTACGCGCGAGAACAATTGGGCTTCACCGTTGGATCAATGTCGAGATGGATTTCTTCGTCGGGGTAGTGTTTTAGGGTTCCGTCGAAGATAGTTTGGTATTTGCATAGTACTGAATGTAGTTGTTCACGTTCATCGTGTGTCATGTGTGTGCAGTTGTCGCAGACAGTTTGAACGTCGTGTTGATCATACGTGGATTCTTGAATGACGGTTTTGTTCGTGGTAATTGCAAAAGAGTCGTCGGGGGTAATTTGGTCAATTTGTCTTGCGTGAAGATGAAGAGCTAGGGCGGCGGAGTTGGCGTGCATGCGTGGAAATTGCCGCATCGGTATGGAATGAGTGGCTGTTTTGATTGCGTTGTTGTGAAAGTTCAAAACGATCTGAAAATGACGAAGGACGTCGCGTCCGATAATCATGTCGTAACGACAAGGAGCTTGGAAAACACGAGCGTCAAGAGAGGGAAGAGTTATATTGGGGGCAAGTTCTGGAAGTGTGAAATGCTGAAGAGAGATCTGCTGAGATGAGTTGAATTCTCCAGCCATAGTGATGCCAGAAATAGGAGTAGTCATGGTCGGAACGATTGTGACAGGAAGCGCCTAGTGGCTAAACCAGGTTGTCTTGGATCCAGAGTCACATAGAATGAGATAGGGGCGTGGGGAGGGGCAGTTTTGAAGAAAGCAAGTGATGGCGATGGTATAGGGAACGGATTTCGAGGGTGGTTGTCAGTAATCGGGTTGACTGTCGTAGTTGGGCTCGTCGTCCTGATGATAACATTTGTCGTTGTCGTCATCGTATTCCTGTGTAAGTGGAGCGTCCGTTTGTGTATGTTGGTCGTGGAAGTAATTATCTTCGTGACGTGGGTTGGTATTGGGATGCTCTCGGTCAAACTGTTGGGTGTCATGACCGTAGTAGAAATCATCACCCATTTCGAGGTGGTGAGCATCGTTGGCTGCGGCAGAACGTGTTCTGTACGGACTGGTACGCGCTTTATTGGCGGATTGCGAACGGGTAGTACGACCAGACGAAGGTGGTTGGTCCAAACGAGTAGAACAGTTGGAGCGAGGATAAGGACTGTATCTGCGTGGATTATATCCGTGATTCGAACGACTGGTTTGGGTTGAATTGTCGCGGGTGCGTGGAGTATAAGCCGGGCGACCATACGTGTTGTTGTTGTTGTTGCCATATGTATACTGGGAGGACGAGGAGTAACGAGGGCGATTTGAGTGATGTTCGTTGCCATTTCCATTTCCATTGCGGCCAGTGCGGTTACCATTGGAATAAGAGGATTGGCAATTGGATTGCCGAGAGACTTGACCAGCGTCATGATGCAAACGTTGTTGTTCCATGAAGGCGATGAGACGATGGAGAAGGAAATTGGGGTCATCGAGTTGATTACCGGTTTCGTTGAATTTGAGTTGCCAGGTTGGAAGCATGAGACAAAAGAAGGCATTTTTCATGCTGGTCTTGTTGGGGAAGAGTCGCATTCCTCCGGAGCCGGGCAGATGAACACTAAGAATGTTGATCAGACAAAGGCGACTGGCGGCTGCGAAGCAATTCATGTGGTACGTCTTGGTTGCGTTGGACATGTATTCTTGTTGAATGAGAAACGCATTGGACGGAAGAAAGAGGGAAATGAAGGCATTGAGATTGTTAGTAAAGTCAGCATCTTGAATGCGCGAGCCGGCGTCGTTGACAATTTCGTCCCAGGTATGCTTGAGATCACCACCGAGGACTTCACGGAGTTTGTAATGTTTGGCATCCTTCTTGATGTTGAGGTTGTGCGGGCCAACGGCGTCGATGAAATCGACGAGAACGCGAATGAGACGTTTGGAGTCGCTGGAGTTGGGACAAAAGGTGGTATCCTGTTTCTTGACAGAAGAAGCCGTTGTTGGAGGAGGAGGAGGAGGGAGGTTCGCACCTGGGGTGCTAGGGTTGGATGCTGCAGATGCCGCAGCAGGGGGACGCGTCATGTACTGGGTTACGCTGTGCACCAGGCGAACGGTGGGGTAATCTTCATAGCGAAGCTTGGGTTTGAAGAAGAAGGGAGCCTGCTTAGCAGCTTGAAGTTGAGCGACAGCAGACATGGTGAGTTAGAGGTTACGGTTAGTTTTTAAATATTTTTATCAATAAAAAAAATTCAAAGCAATATTGCGATTGAATTCAATATGAACTACGCTGTGTATGAAATTGTGTGCTATTGAGTTTTAGTGTCTACTATGACTTCGAGATAGTTCGAGAAGCTTCCCAGCTAGTTCAGTGATACAATTGGAAAAGAACTGTGTTCTTTGACAATTGGAATTCGGATGAGATCTCAAGGAGAAGATGCTTGAATACGATTGAACAATGACAGATGATCGGGAACGATGTCATTGACTCATGACTGAGGGAATGTGTCAATGACGCATGACTGGATTGGAGGAGTGTGTCAGTGACTCGTGACTGAAGGAGTGTGTCAATGATTCGTGACTGGACTGAGGTAGTGTGTCAGTGACACAGGACTGAAGTGTCTGTGCATTGTTCAACCGTCTTATCTTGTTTCTAGTACGCCGTATCGCCTCGTCATACGTCTCTGCCAAGTACATGATGATAGTAGTAGTAGTAGTAGATAGTAGAAATTTGGTTATATACCGGTATTCAAGTAGATTCTAAAATAGTGAGCGTTAGAATTTAAGTGATATCCAAATCGCACCTCCATCAATTCAGCACCTCTGTCGACCTCTCTTTACTACTACTAGTAGTGTATGTGCGTTGAATCGAATCGTATAAATACTATGGCCTGTCAGTCATACGTCGTAGTCTGCTCGTCCAACCACGTGATTTCTAGAGTCCACGTGTCTTTGTGGTAGTATTATACTAGTAGAAGATACCTATCCCGCGGATCGCATTTTTTCCCATTGGCACCATCGTGCCACATACACCTCATAGCTAGTAGTGTGATTAGCCTTGTCCCACTCATTAGTTTTGTGAGCAAATCAGCAATATTTGACTTGCCTGGATCCTTTGCAATTTGAATATTTCCTGCTGCTATACAGTCCCTTGCCTTATGTAAGCAACACTATTATGCTTCTTCTTACAAAGGCTTTCTGGTCGCGTGGTATTCTTTACCACAGATTCATTGTCACAGTAGATATTGGTAGGGCATTTTATAGGTATGCCCATCATTCAAAGCTTGTATCTTAGCCCTTCTACCATTTCGAGGATTGCTATTTGGAGGGCAACAATCTCTGATTCGAACGTAGACATCTCAATCATTGTTTGTCTCTTAGTGTCACAGTAGATATTGGTAGGGCATTTTATAGGTATGCCCATCATTCAAAGCTTGTATCTTAGCCCTTCTACCATTTCGAGGATTGCTATTTGGAGGGCAACAATCTCTGATTCGAACGTAGACATCTCAATCATTGTTTGTCTCTTAGAGAACCATAGAATAGGTGTCCTGTTAACAAAGACAATAATTCCTGTATGTGACCTCCTAGTAGCCTTGCACCTGGCATGGTCTGCGTCCACAAAACATGAAGTGATGACCGGTATGCCCCTTGGCCCATGCATATCTGGAGGCAACAGTTCTTTTGCTTCTGGATCTAATTCGCTCCAATCACATACTTGGAAGGTAGACCCATCTACTTCAGGGACCAATGCATCAAACACCAATTTTGACTTGCTGCAATTCTTTAAGTATGCAAACAGATGAAACAATTATTTGAGATGACCTTCTGGTGCTTGTGCACGATATCAAGACATAAGTGGTACAGCCATAATAATATCCAGTCAACCCAATTCACATATCCACCAGATTATTCCAATCAAACCTTGATAGTAGTTATGTGCTTCCAAATCAAGTTCTGGAGATGCATCTATCTCAGGCCAATATTCAGCACTCAGAGGGGATCTGGCTGTCTTTGGTAGTATCTTGAAAGCATATATCCCTGTATCCAGCTCTTCTTCAATGGATTTGATACCCTTTTGACCAATATGGAGTACCACCATTGTAGGTCTTTCCAATATCAGCCCCTAAATAGAAAGAAGGTTCTTTAACAGTTCCATCCTTCAGTTTCAATTGCCTCTTGATTGCATACATTTGAAACTTGGGGTCCATGCCACATACAAGAATATCATCCACATATGCCACACAATATTCGTACTACGCCATACTAACCTTCTTAAACGCTGATTGGAGGTGCACATCAGGGTCAGCTTTGCAAGATACATACCCAAGTTCCCTTAAGTGACTTGCCAACTGGGACCGGAATGATGCGCCCGCAACTGGGAGTCCATATAGAGCCCTTACGATCTTGCAGAGCCTTCCACATAGCTCAGGAGAGAAGCCCTGTGCTTCTGTAGCAATTGTATAGTATTTTTCCTTGATAGGAGTTGTTAAGTAAGCGTTCTGTATATCTGCACTGAGAACATTGAGGTTGTTAAATGCCACCACTAGGAAGAACAATTGAACCAAATCCCTGCTAGGTGCACTTGAGTAGGTATATTCCTTGGAGCTTTCTGGTACTTTGTGGCCATCCCCAACCAGCCAGGCTTTCCGAGTCAAATCATTCTTAACATCCAAGACCATATGCATTGTAATTTGAGTATGCCCCACTGGCGTCTTGTCCTCTTCATTGAATTCAAAGGCAATAGAACTGTTCCTCATCTCTTTTGCAATACCCCGAGCCTAATGATTGGTCCCCGTCTGTTCATCAATGGCCTTTGCCTCAGCAATTGACTTAGAGAGCTGGACCCAGTACGTATGAGACTTGGTCCAATATTTGGTATACGGTAGTGCCGCTGCTTGGTGGAAGGGATCCGACAGTAAGTAAGTGGAAGAAGCCCCTAAGTGGAATTCAGTTAGTGGGGAGCACAGGGGCCATGGTATTGGAGGAAGAAGAACAAGGCAGGCTGTACACTGGAGGGGTCCTATGGAGGATGGGAACCATGAAAGAACAACACTTAGGGGCACAGGGGCCATGGTCTTGGAGGAAGAAGAACAAGGCAGGCTGTGCACTGGAGGGAGGAGGGACAGAAGGGAACTTGAAGTTCGACCCACGAGACCTCTCTTATCTTGCAAGAGACTTGAAGAACCGGGTGGTACACTGGAAGAGTCCGAGGTAGAATTGGCCTCTAATCGAGACCCCTTAGGAAGGGGGCTGTAGGTATGAAAACAGATGCCAGCTGTAGGGTACACCTGAAAGGTATATATGGGAAGACGAGTCTTAAGCAGAAACACTTATGGACCAGGGGCCATAAGTGAATTCGCACTGAAAGGTCAGGGAAGGAACAGAAGGGAACTTGAAGTTCACCTGTGAGACCTCTCTTATCTCGCAAGAGACTTGAAGAACCGGGTGGTACCGTAAACTGGAAGGGTCCTATGTAGAATCGCCTCTAATTGAAACCACTTAGGAAGGGGGCTGTAAGTGTGAAAACAGGTGCCAGCTGTAGGGCACACCTGAAAGGTATATGTGGGAAAGAGAGCCTTCAGCGGAAACACTTAAAGGCCAGGATCCATAAGTGAATTTGCACTGAAAGGTCAGGGAAGGAACAGAAGGGAACTTGAAGTTCACCTGTGAGACCTCTCTTATCTCACAAGAGACGTGAAGAACCGGGGGGATCACTGGAAGGGTTCTATGTAGAATCAGCCTCTAATTGAAACCACTTAGGAAGGGGGCTGTAAGCGTGAAAACAGGTGCCAGCTGTAGGGCACGGCTGAAAGGTGTATGTGGGAAGGAGGGCCTTCAGCGGAAACACTTAAAGGCCAGGATCCATAAGTGAATTTGCACTGAAAGGTCAGGGGAGGAACATGGATAACTTGAAGTTCAACCTGTGAGACCTCTCTTATCTTGCAGGGAAAGATACTTGAAGAACCGGGTAGTACACTGGAAGGGTCTTATGTAGAATCGGCCTCGGTGTGAAAACAGGTCTCAGCTGTAGGGCACACCTGAAAGGTATATGGGGGAAGGAGGGCCTTAAGCGGAAATACTTAAAGGCCCCCATAAGTGAATTCGTACTGAAAGGTCAGGGGAGGAACGTAGGGGAACTTGAAATTCAACCTGTGAGACCTCTCTTATCTTGCAGGGAAAGATACTTGAAGAACCAGAGGGTCATATAAAGTATATCGCAACCTAAACTTGCAAATACTTAACGGTCAGGACTGGAGGAACCTTCTAGAAGGGGGGATATGTGTATGTTTGTCAACTTCAACTTGAGAAGACTTAAAGAAACCAAAACTTTAAGTGAAAAGCACTTAAGGGGCTTGGAAACAGTTCAAAAGAACCTTGAAGAATGAAGAACGTTGAGTGTGACAGGATAGAGCTTTTAAGCGAAGATACTTAAGAGCCTTGGGGGAGAAGCTTGAAAACAGATCGACGTGTTAACGCTTCGCAAAAACAGATCAAAGAAGTAGCTTTGTGGGGTTAGTACTCGTCTACAGGATTCAGCGTAGGTAGAAGTGATACTGGATTCAGTGTAGGAAATTAGTTGGTTTGCAAGCTCAACAACAACTGGAACAACGGCGATGACTGACCGACAATGGTGAAAAAGAGACAAAGAGGGACCAAGAGAGGCAACAAGAGGCTGAGCTGATAGCAAAATCGAAAAGGCCAGGTCTTGGTTCATGCGTGTAGTACGTCCTGCTGTCGTGTGTGGCGGCGCAGAAGTGAGCAAGATATGGCAGGGGAAATTTGTGTAGAAATCTACGTGTTTTTAGTACTGGAACATTGGAAATTTGGAACGTCGGACAAAGTTGTGCGAGCGCAAAATTCTGCATAGAGACCTCATAAGACCTCGAATTTAGAAATGGATTGCTGTTCTTTTCACCAACAAGCATCCCATTTGTGTCTCTGCACCGGTTCTTGACTAGTCCCCGGATTCGTTGGTCCCCTATCTGGAGTAACACTTTGTTTCCAAGATATTCATCAAGATCTTTGCCGGTTAAACCATCAATGTCCAGGGATGAAGCCTCGGTTTCAGCCATAAGAACTTTATCCTCACCTTCATATTTGCCGTAAAATAGGCCCAAGGGTGGTTCGCCAAGCTCATTTTCTAGATAAGTATCAGAGGGCTTAACCTCATCTCCTATCTTTGCATTGATTACTTTGTTCTGTTCTTCCAACTTGGATAGAATATCTGGGTGTCTCCATGATTCATCCTCAGATATAGCCCGGGTGCTGTTTGTTATGTGAACCTTTCCAGTCTTAAACAATACATAATGGCAGTGACCACCACAAAAGTGTCACCACATGGACCGACCGAGTCAGTTTGTTTTTCCATTCATGTTGTACCACCAGATGAAATCATACCAGTGATGGATCATGTAGAGAGTAATATCTGGAGTACACCAGTTGACCACCTCAAAACTTATTCTTCCCATTGCAGAAGGATTACTTGATGCCATAAGGCTCATACGGCCATCTGCTACTAGCATAAGACGTAGTGACAGTCCCCTCCAACAAAAGTATCTCCACATGGGCCCAGCCACCGACCGAGCCTGTTTGTCTTTCCATTTAAGTTGTACCACCAAATGAAATCATACCAGTCGTGGATCATATACAGGGTGATGTCCGGAGTATACCCATGTACCAATTCAAAGCTAGTCCTCCTCATTGAAGAAGGGTCACTTGATGCCATGAGATTCATTCGTCCGGCTGCTAACATATCACAGAAGGCCCAACACCTTCTGGGACTGCCCTTCTTAGAGGTCATCCAACGGATTGCTCTTCTTAGGTTCCCCACGCTTCTTTCTGCTGTATTCTGCCACCAACAGTAGGGTTGAATGTATGTTTGTTGAATCCAATACTCCGACTGGATCTTATCCCAGCCAGTGTTGTGAGTCTTGTGGTTGCCTAAGGCCTTCACTCCATCAGTAACATTTACAAAGCAAGACAAGCCATCATGACACTGGACTTCTCCTCAGACAGGATAGAAGGTCACATAACCTTTGCCATTTGTGAAGACTTGAGTCGCCGTATCATTCTGGACGATGCTTGGTACCTTGAACTTCATAGTAGTATCAGCATACCATCTGCCCTTGAGCATTCTTCTGTTCCTCCACTTTTGCGTCTTCAACCGTCTGGGGATTGGCTTAGACAGGTGTCAGATTCCATCTTGTGAAGTCACTTCTATTGTTGTTGCCTTGGCTTTCTTCTCGCACACATCTTAGCAATAACTTTGGAATTGAACCTATCGACCTTGTCAGGGATCCTTATTGGAGGTCCCCATTGTCCCCGGCGAGTGAAAGACTTCTTGTCTAAGGACATTGTTTGGTCTATGTCATCTTGTTGGCGCCATAGGAGCTTCCTCACTTTGGTCCTGGCCTTGACTTCCTGTTGGATAGCAAGCTTGGCCTCTGAGGATAGGTCTTCAGATAATGAAGGCTTGGTGGAAGCATCAGAAATCTGGAAAGTAGATAGATTTGATGAATTTGGAAGATTTTCTTGGTGGTCCCTGGTGCTTCCAGCAAGGGCTGAAATCAGTCGCGTGGAGACATCCATTGGAGTATAGCCCGTCTGTTGAGTTCAATTTGTGCAAACAGAGGCCAGATGGAGTAGCCGATGCTTCTCATAGCCAGTTCCAAGTGGCTTATGATGAGTAATGGAAAAGTAATTGATTGGGATCCCACAAGCCGGCAAGCACCCAGAGAGGGCAGCAACAGCTCGTGGGAAAGAAGCGTTGGTAGCATCTTCTTCTTCAGCAAAATGTGAGGCATAGAGATCCCACGTGTGTGTATTGGTAGCCAGCATGTGCTCACAGTTGGCCAGTTCCTTCTTAGTAGGTTTTTGGGAGTCAAAATAGGATATGACTCAATCCACTTGGAGGGGAATAAATAGCTCTGTGTCATTTGACCAAAGAGTAATTCCATGTGTTGAGGAGGAGCCATATCTTTGAGGAATATCTTCAACCTTGTTGGAGTTGTAATCCCGGACTTGATTTGGAAAAATCAAACTGTGCTGTAGCTTGTCTCCAAAGTAGAGAGTCTGCCCAAACACCAGGATATATGTGATCCCATCCATTGGATCAGTCCATGCTGTAGTACAACACGTAATAGGGAAATTTTCAAGGAGTGAGTAAGCTTCTGAAAATGGAGCAACATCCACATATGTCAAAATAGAATCCAACGGATCAAGCCATACCATATTGGACCCAGCGGCCATTGTGTTGGCATGTCTATCCATCTCGCACCGATCTTGGGCAGAGGATGGCGAGTCAAGACTTTTGATATAGACTATCGGCTGGCCTATCCAGGGTATAATCAACTGGCCCCGGCCGGTGAATCAATCCTGGCCCTTCTTCTTGAGGGAGTGGCTTCCAAACTGGTTGCCAGCCGGCCCTTTAGTAGAGTCCTCATTCTTGGCCCCAACAAAAGAGACTTTTGCGGACTTTGCAGGAGATTTATTTGTAGGCTGAAGCAATCGTACCTGAGCCTTTTGAGCTGCAGACATCGTGACCCAGACCTCTTTTGGGCAAACCTTGCCCTCTAGAGAACCGGTATAGGTAGGTGTGTTTGAAGTTTTCTGCTTCTTGTTGCCACTGTCGTTGCCAGAGGAGGAGTTGGCATCATTGTTGCGTTTGTTCCCCCTTTTCCCCTTAAATGCGGACACATTTCTCCGGCCTCTCTTACGGCTAGCCTGGATCTTCTTGATGCCAAGTGCATGTTTGAAATGGGCCACAACCTTGTAAAAGTTGTTGCACATGCCCCCCCCCCCCCCCACCTCATTTATGACTAACTGGACTGTAATCTCATGCCTCGGGTTCGAGAGAGAGAGAGTGGTAGAAGTTGTTGACAAACTGGTCCTCTAGAGGGAATGAATAGTGTCACAGCAGGAATTCCTCGGCATCATACCATCTTCTCTTATGCTTATCAAACCTGTAGTTCTTTGTGTCACCGGAGTAGGTGGAAGAGCTCTGTAGGAAAGCCCTCTTCTCCTCCATGAGGCGCCAGATGTTTGTTGATTTGTAGGCTTGGGCATATAGGGTGAAGTATGCCTTCCTCCCATCGCCACAAATGCCCCCTTTAGAGTCAAGCCCCTGGATATAAGACCAACCGGGGCCCGCCCCCACCAATTTGAATAGAATCCCCCAAAGCACGTGGTTGTCTTTGATCCAGTGGGATCCAGAGTGAATTGTGCAGCAGATAGAGTACTCGGTCCAATCGGCAGAACTGAGAAATAGGTAGACCCAAAAACCTTGACAAAAAACTCTGGTTTTTGTTTAGGTTGTTTGCTGCATGTTTCTGCCTATGAAGAAAAACGCCAAAGCAGTGAGCAATTTTGCTACCAATTCATACGATTTTCGAGTCTAAGCCATCCTCATCTTCCTCTTCCCACTCATTGACAAATGATAGAATTGCCGATAGGCCTGCTTGGTAACACTGAAAGTAAAGACAGATCAGTGTACTTTTGTCTGGTTGGGGAACCGATAGTTTCTCCGAGTACCCACCAGAAGTATTAAATTCCTTTCGTGCCCAGAAGTACCAAAGCTACACGGCGGTAGCTAGCTTATTCATACGAATCAATGAGTCCCGTATCAACCAAAATAATCAATTCCCACGGCATATCGATTCCCACGGTGCATCGATTCCCATCGCTCATTAACGGTGAGCAACCTCTGTTTTATAGTATTGCCTTGTTCTTCGGTGAGCAAACTTTGATTTCGAAAAGTATCACACGAGCTATGGGAGCAATTCTTGATCATAATGATAAACATATCATAGGATCTTCCTAACGGAACAAGAGAAGAAAACTGTTGGTGTGTGCTTCTCACACAATATATATATATATACATACAGATATATACGGTCAACGACCAATGCATGTACGGAAATAATCAGCGAGTAACCTCATCACTACGCAACAGCAGTTGCAACATATTTCATCTCAATAAAAGAGATATCTTGCATTTCGGCAAGATTTCACTTTATCTCATACATTTAACATTCAACTGATTTATATCCCAAAATTCACACTAGTTGCTATCAACTACCTGTAATCTACATTACTAAGGTCTGTCTTGCTGTATCTGAACAAGTTCACAGTAAGAAGAGATCTGGCGTTTCCATAGTCTCGCCTGTAGTCCAATTATCCGTTGTTGAAAGTATCCAACCACAACTGTCACGCGTAGAGTACAATCGTTTGTCTACTAACACACTAACACAGCATTGCTGTTCTTCAGAAGCCTTTGAATCAGACTCTCAACGGACCAGATTCAGAAGGAAAATAATAGATTAACAGTTGCAAGCTCCAAGGTGGCTTGCACACAAAGAACAGGGACAAAATTGAACACAATCCCTACGCTGGCATATGCCAATCGCAAATCGTCTACGGAGCAGTTTCCTTTCACCACGCGATTCCTCTGACAAATCGGAATCATCAAGATCGAACATGCCTGCCAATCCATTCGGTGGTGGGAACAATGTTGGAGATGGCGCCGCTGCTACCGCAACCAGCTTCCCTAGTTTTGATCCCCATATGAAGTTGATACTCATAACCATATTCCGTGTCGCAAAGGAAGAAAGTAGCTATCTGTGTGAGGCTCTCCGAGAGGGAGGATTACGCGAGTGGCCAATTTTCCTCGATGCACTCATCGAACATGATTTTGCCCGCAAGCTTACCTACATGGATACTGGCAGTGGACTACCAACCCAGCTCCATCGGTCCATCCAACGGACCATAGAAGCACTTGCGGAATTTTCAAATGACTTGCGCAAGAACAAAAAGAATTGGAGGGATGTAACGTTGTATACATACGACAGTTTCAATACCTTCCGTATGGGACGCGCTCTGCGCCTTCAGAATGAATCTGTCCTGAATCCCCCAGCTCCTCCTCCGGGAACCAACAAAAAGTCCCCTCAACAAGTGAAGTACGAATCTTGGTGCCAAAAGTCACGTGATGAAAAGTCGTTCACGCCCCTCACGAATGACTCAAGATTTGAACACTGGCTCGTGGGTTTCAAGGCTAAACTCGAGGCATATGACATTGACACCGAAAAATTCCTCAACAAAACTTGGCCTCTTGCTGCACTACAAGGCTATACACGTGACCTTTTCGTCAAACAGTGCGCCTTCTTCTGGGTTCTTATGTTGGAAGTCTTCAAAAGCGACTTATCCGCGTCATGCGTTCACAGCCATTCCCTTGCACGCAATGGACGTCAAGCATATTTTGATTTTGTGAACCTTCACAGTGAATCAAAAGCCAAAGTATATGACAACTCGACTCAATTGCAAGCTTTGCTGAAGTTGAATCTCAGCAACTGGAAGGAATCTAAAGTGAAGTTTATCACACATTGGTTTGAAGAATTGAATCACCTCAACAAGCTGCGTCCTCCCAACAAGCCCCTTGAGTACCATACTGCAAAATCAGCATTATGTCAGGCATGCTATTCCAGCTTTCAGCTAAGTGAACAGTTTGCTAAAGTCAAAGATCCCGGCGGCACGAATAGTACCGTGACAGATGCAGTCGCTGAAGCTGCTGCTATCCACAAACTCAAGATCACGCTCCTACTCAAAGCGACTCGACTCAATTCTCAGTCTGCAATGTCTGCTCCAAAGTCCACAGTACGTGCACATGTACACGACTTCTCATCTGACAAGGCCATAACTCTGACGACTATGCTCTCCCTATCGAATTCGAAGGTGACTACCAAGACTATGCGGTATTCAAGGCTGGACGTTCACCTGACCCTACCACGTGCTTGCCCACTGGCATATGGAAGGCCCTATCGCGTCAAGACATGAAGAATTGGCTGAACTTTTCCCCCCGAAGGCAAGAAAATAGTGGTCGCATCATTGCGGCCCAAATTGCTCCCAGATGGTCAGCCGGATCCCAATGCCGTTAAACCCATCACCCGGAAGGCATATACACATGAGCATTCTGTCTTATTCCTTGAGGATGACACCTCGAACGGTGATACACATACCAATGCCTCAGCAGACCTCCATCCAGCTGTGGAAAATGATCGTAGAGGCGTCTTCCATGCATCACTTGGCGTATACAAGTCTCAGACTTCTTCCCTCAAGGACCAACGACCCCTCAAGTCTTCCGTGTTGCCTGCACATCCCGCAAGATTTCTCTCTGAAAATCCTGACATTCGATACAAAAAGGACGGTGATACTCAGATACCTGTGGGAAAGTCCTCCTATTCCGTCAATTTTCACCAGTGGTATAACCCTGATGATGACCTAACCTTCCCACGTGATAATCAGGTACCTTCATACACCTACCGTGCTCACAAAGCTACGGTTACCAATCCCGGATTTGCTATGGTCGACCGCGGTGCAAATGGTTGTATCATCGGTAATGATGCATGCCTTATCTCTAAGGATATTCCGCCCCGATATGTCAATGTCACCGGCATCAACAATCACCAAGGGCAGAATATTCCCATTGCAACATGTGGAGCCTACTCCGTTTCCAATAGAGGCCCCATCATCCTCATTTTCAATGAATGTGCGTACATGGGTCAACACCCCTCTATTTTGTCTTCCGGCCAGATGGAAGCATACTTCTCCACTGTCGATGACACATCCATCAAAGCGGGCGGTGGGCAGGTAATCACCACCTTTGATGGATATGCACTGCCTCTCAGCATTCGACATGGTTTGCCATATCTTGCCATACGAAAGTATACGACTGATGATTTTGACACGCTCCCACACGTTATCATGACATCCAATAAACACTGGGACCCATCCGTTCTTGATACCACAATCAGTGCTAAAGATGAACCCTTTCTTCAGAAATATCCACCTCAACCGCAGCAACTTCCATATCCTGACTACAACGAATACGGAAATCCACGTTGTCTTGAAGGATTAGATATCTCTGTATCTCCTGGCTCATCCACAGTTACGTCTCTCAGTTCCTACTCCAGTCATTGCACTCGATCACCCTTCCTCCCTATCGATGATCATGGAACCAACAACCGCTCCATCTGGCTTACACCAACCGACTATGTTCATCAAGAGCGTCTTGCATGCTGCATTCCCCCTCTAATCTCTGAGACGGTCACTGCTTTTCCCACAGATTGTACTGTTAGTGATACTCCACGTATCGCAACTACACCTCGTGAATGCTATCCCAACGAACATGATTACTTATCTCTGAAACCTTTCTTTTGTTGGGTTTCCACAGATTGCATCAAAGCTACCTTTGACAATTCAACGCAATACGGTTCATTAGCGGTTAGCCCTGACTGGTAATATCTTTCAAATGTTTTCATTCCCCCCAGCTGGCAATGAACGTTCGACCAGTTCAATGACAACGTCTTGTCTGACGTTGTTTATTCCGACGTCCCAGTGATTGATGGCGGTTCCAAACTTGCCCAGATTTTCTTTGGTTGGAAGTCTCATATCATACATGTTGAAGAGATGCGCACCACCAGTGACTTTCTATCATGTTTTCAGAATTTCGTTCGAAAATGGGGCAGACCTCTTCGCCTCTTATGTGATCATGGGAGCTACCAATCTAGTAAGAGGGTCATCGATTATCTCAAGATGTTATGGATTGGACCTTGGCAAAGTGAACCCTATCACCAACACCAGAATCAATTTGAATGACGCTATCAAACCTTTAAGCGTATTGTCAATCGCGTCATGGACCGTACGGGCACACCACCACATCTATGGTTGTTGTGCATGACATACGTCACCGGACTCCTCAACGTTATTTCTGATCCTACTCTGTCGGACAAACAACCGGTCTTCATTGCTACCGGTACACTTGGTGATATAAGCGCGTATACCAGTTTCTTCTGGTTTGAACCTGTTTATTTCAAGACCAATGACTCCCCTTTTGGTACACAGTCTACCGAACACCTCGGTCATTTCGTAGGCATTGCCAAACATGTGGGCAATGGACTTTGTTTCCGAATCTGGGATCCAGTCACCAACAAATTGCTTGACCATTCTGGTGTAAGTTCTGCTCTTACACCTGAGTCACGCAACAAACGAGCTGGCCTCTTTACCGATGATGGCTTCATCAAATGGAGTAAGGCCAGGGACTCAGTACCTTGATTGTACGCCACCGGTGACGACCCTACACTCACGAAACATGGGGAGCATACCACTACGGATGGTCCCAATGCAGATTCCAAACCACAGGATGTCCCAACTACTCCTCCTCTTGGCATATCCACTGCGGACTCCGACACCAATCGAAGCCTCGACACTCCTGCGGCACATGACGACCCCATCGCCGTCTGTACCTGCCGAGCAACAGGGTACAGCACCTCCTGTTCAGATACCCGACAATAGTCAACCTCCCGCATCTGGTAATCAGGTTATTATCAAACTACCCGCCCACCCCTCGTTACCGAGCTTTCGATATAAGAAGGTCAATGACAGCCCAAGCTCGTCCCCTTCTCCACTCCCTAACAACTATGGGGAGAGTTTTGATGGTCCTCCTACGACACACATCTTCAGCAAGACATCTGATGGCGTTCTCCTTACTGAAGATGATTTTGATCCACCGGAGCTAGCATATTTTGATGTTAGTGACGTCACACCTCCACACACCAACCCTGCTACTCCTTCAGTAGACCCATCACAGGTAGTTGTTACCAATGAAGAAGGCAATGCACAATTTGACAATGATGGTAAACCCCTTACCATTCCAACAATCCTGATTGCCGGTCTACAAGGAAGATCTTTCCTTGTAACCAACCCCGATGGTACTCCGAAACGCCTTACCATTGTCAATGTAGAAGATAGTCTTGAACTGTTATGAACGCACTAACGACTTCATCAAATTCAAGTGCAAACACTCTGATGACAAACTTGATGACGAACTTGACGATATCATTGCATACAATGATGTCATGAATTACATCCACCATGATTCAACCCAAGAAGATGGCAAACTTTGGTCGTTTTGCCAAATCCTAGGACACCAAGGTCCATTGGATAACAAGCACCCTCAATACAAAGGATCCAAGTATAACCTTTGTATTGAATGGGAAAACATGGAACGGACATATGAACCATTAGCCAACATTGCGGCTGATGATCCTGTTACCGTTGCCAAATATGGGAAAGATAACAACTTGCTTGACCTCCCAGGTTGGAAACGTCTCAAACGAATCACCAACCTAGCACAACGAACCAAGAAGCTTCATCGACTCGTGCATCAAGCTAAACTTCGGTCTTTCCGTACCACCCCACAATACCAATATGGGTTCACGGTACCTCGTAGCCACAAAGAAGCCCTCCAATTTGACCAAGCCAACGGAAACCACAAATGGGAAGACGCCACCACCCACTCTTGAAATGGAACAGCTAAAGGAATACAATACCTTTATCAATAAAGGCATGTACAAGGCAAGCTCCATCCCAAATGGGTTTCAACAGATCAAGGTACACATGATATATGCTGTCAAACATGACAGTAGACATAAGACGCGTCTGGTTGCGAACGGCAATCTCACTGAAGTCCCCATACACAGTGTCTATGCCGGTGTCGTATCACTCCGCGGTCTATGTATGTGTCTGTTCCTAGCTGAACTGAACAGCTTAGAAGCATGGGGTACCAATATAGGTAATGCTTACCTCGAAGCAGTTACCTGCGAGAAAGTCTGCATCAAGGCAGGTCCAGAATTCGGATCACTAGAAGGTCATCTATTGATCATCTACAAGGCCTTATATGGACTCAGATCATTGGGCAAGTGCTTTGGTGATTTACTAGCAGCTTGCCTTACTGAACTTGGCTTCGAAAGATCCTGCGCTGAACCAGAAATCTTTCTCAAGCCTGGAATGAACAAGCATGGGGAACGTGTATATGAGCTCATATGCACATATGTCAATGATCTATGTCTTTGCATGGCAGATCCCAATTCGTTCCTGGAAATCTTACAGGCGGAGCCATACAACTTCAAACTGAAGGGATCCGGACCTATGAATTTTCATCTGGGCTGTGGATTTGAGTGAGACGCACATGGTGTTCTTTGTATGAATCCCATCAAGTTCATCAAAAAGATGGAAGCATCTTATGAACAAATGTTTGGATGCAAACCTAACACTAGGTTCCAGTCACCCATTGCCAAAAACGATCATCCTGAATTGGAATTCTCGGCTTTTCTTGAGGAAACTGGTATCCAGAAATACCAAAGCATGATCGGATCACTCCAATGGATCATCGCCATTGGACGATTTGATGTTCAAACAGCCATGATGACACTCTTGAGTTTCAGAGCTCATCCACGAGAGGGACACCTTGATCGTGCCAAACGTATCTACGGATATATCTCCAAGTTTAGACATTTTAAGATCAGGTTCTGCGTGGAACCCCCAGATGTTATATTGACTAAACCGGACACCATCGATTGGTCCAACACTGTATATGGGGAGCATTCTGAAGAGCTACCCGACGACGCTCCTACACCACTTGGGAAGACAGTAGTGTTAACACACTTCTATGATGCGAATCTCATGCATGACATTCTCAGTGGGAAGGCTGTAACCGGCATCCTTCGCTTTGCGAACAAAACTCCTATGATGTGGTTCTCGAAGAAACAAGCTACAACGGAGACAGCTACATTCGGAGCTGAATTTGTCGCAGGGAGAACTTGCATCAAGCAAATCGTTAATCTACGTCACTCATTCCGATACCTAGGAACACAAGTCCATGACATCTCCTATTCATGGGGAGACAACGAGAAGATGATTCAGACGTCAACCTTTCCTTACGCAAGGTTGCATAAGGGTCACAATATCCTATCGTTTCACTACGTATGAAGCATGATAGCGAAAGGCTTCATTCTGATGCTGCACATCCCTGGTAAAGATAACTGTGCAGATATTCTCACCAAGCATTGGGGACACTCAGTTGTGTATCCACTGCTCAGGCCCACCTTCCATTTCTGTGGGAATACCGGCAACCTCCTCCAAGATGATGGAAGTATCATGTAAAACGTGATGACCTTTCACAAGGAAACATGGGGAGTATTAAATTCCTTTCGTGCCCAGAAGTACCAAAGCTACACGGCGGTAGCTAGCTTATTCATACGAATCAATGAGTCCCGTATCAACCAAAATAATCAATTCCCACGGCATATCGATTCCCACGGTGCATCGATTCCCATCGCGCATTAACGGTGAGCAACCTCTGTTTTATAGTATTGCCTTGTTCTTCGGTGAGCAAACTTTGATTTCGGAAAGTATCACACGAGCTACGGGAGCAATTCTTGATCATAATGATAAACATATCATAGGATCTTCCTAACGGAACAAGAGAAGAAAACTGTTGGTGTGTGCTTCTCACACAATATATATATATATATATACATACAGATATATACGGTCAACGACCAATGCATGTACGGAAATAATCAGCGAGTAACCTCATCACTACGCAACAGCAGTTGCAACATATTTCATCTCAATAAAAGAGATATCTTGCATTTCGGCAAGATTTCACTTTATCTCATACATTTAACATTCAACTGATTTATATCCCAAAATTCACACTAGTTGCTATCAACTACCTGTAATCTACATTACTAAGGTCTGTCTTGCTGTATCTGAACAAGTTCACAGTAAGAAGAGATCTGGCGTTTCCATAGTCTCGCCTGTAGTCCAATTATCCATTGTCGAAAGTATCCAACCACAACTGTCACGCGTAGAGTACAATCGTTTGTCTACTAACACACTAACACAGCATTGCTGTTCTTCAGAAGCCTTTGAATCAGACTCTCAACGGACCAGATTCAGAAGGAAAATAATAAGAAGAATAGCATATTGAATAACAGTTCAAACCAGTTTTAGGAGAAGAATGGTAAGCAATGTCAACATTACTTTTTGATGCATGACTGAACACCAGCAACATTAGAATTTCCCCCAGTTTGGGTAGTTGGATCTCAAGCCTGTGATCACCATTGATGGAGGTACCAAGCCAAAGAACACATTTGTCAACAACGGCCAATCTTTGTTTATACTCATAAAGGTCAACCTTGTTGTAAAAAGGCCCACTATCAATTTTGAATCTCTGTTTGGGTATATTGTCAGTTGCACTTTGGATGTATTTTGATGGCATTATAGTAACACTGAACCCATATATTACTGTATTTATGTCCACGCGAGACTTACTGCAGAGACGTAATTCAATAAAAGAAGGTAGAATTGTAGCCAAAAAAGGACTCAACCATTTATCATTCATAGATTCCTCCAGGTCTTAACAGAAATTTTTGGAAACCTTACCCACCATCAACATAAGACTGAAGTTTAATCTACCAGCCTTGATTCTTTCTGGTTGGGTATTTTCCAGTCAATAATACAGTTGTAGATAGGTATCTGTATATTTGGATCTTGTGGGTGAACGATCATCAAAACTCTCTTGTCCTTTTTCCAAGTTACAAACGGCGTTTTTGTTGTTATCTCTGCATTCTATTGTCAAAGCTTCTGTAACGCCACATTGATTTGTTGTCTTTCCATTACAAGCCTCCCCCTTTGTATTTATGTATTGCAGAAGATTGTAACTCCGAGTGTACTTTGGTGGTGGTAGATCCATCCCTGGCTCAGGCGTGGGAGGCGAAATCTCCCAATTGTTTGCATAGTTGTCTGAATCTGGATCAGAATCGGATCCTTTTTTGACCACACGTCCTATTTTCTTGGGTGTGCTAGATTCTTTCTTCAGGCCATATAACTCAGCGTATGCATGGTCTCGTTCAATTTGGCGTTTAATGTCCATACGTGCACACTCTTCCCAACACCATTTTTCCTTCCAAAGATGAAAATTGACCAAGACAATTGGAACAAAAAGATTCCTCTTCAACCTCCTGCTTGGTATTTTTTCTACAATCTTCTTTATCGGTTGTGGGTGATTTGGTAATAAACCAATAGCCAAGTACGCATGGTGATGAAGTGTGGTGATTCATCTCATCTGCGCACATTTTACAAAATCCAAATTTGTTGAAGAAAAATTGACCAATTCTCTCATGTCAATAGGTTTTGCAATCCTTGTTGCAGCACTTTCTTTTTACATCCTTGGACCAAATAGTCTGATCACCAAAATAATAGCAAGACCCCGCTAGCACATAGCAGTGCACCTGAATTGCGGTTATTGAAATCTGAATTTGCAGCTTTGCAGTATAGGTGAATATAGCCAGATGGATTGTTAAGTTTGGATCCAAGGATGGCTTCTCTGACATAGGAATGGTTATTGTATGTTTTAAACTTTCCACATGTGATATCCGATTCCAACCAATGAACAACCTCAGAAAACCACTTTTGGGACAAGGTATCACTCAATAATTCCCTCAGATGAGACTTGTTCATAATCAGTTTGTAGCAAACATCTAGAACAAAAAGTAGTGCTCTCAATTCTTTGATTTGCAGGAGTTTAGGGTCTGTGAGCAAGGCTATTCATTCCAATAGGGTTCTTTTGTCGATTATTGGTTCAGTGTTTTTGACTTTTTCCTTCTGGTTGCATACGGGGAATTTCATACTATTTCTTTTATTGTCGACCATACAACGCCTTTTGTTTGTGTGTGTGCTAGGCTTGTTGATATTTGTAGTATGTTTGGTCTTTATGTTTGAAGAGGTTGTGCCCGTGGAATTGTTGTCAATAAGCTCATGAATACTCAATGGAGTAATGTATTTCTCAAGTATAATAGACAGTGACAAGGACACTTTGCGGCAAACGAACTCCTCGTTAGGATCGCAAATCATAGAGGAGAAGGAGAATCTGTTCATTTCATCAAATACACATATACTTGAGTCAAGTTCTGGATAGAGTCTTGATAAGTAATATGTTTTACTATCCGACTTTGCCCATAGATGGGTGGTTGTTGATATGAGAACGTGGTGAATGAGACGCAGTGAGAAATTATTCAGTAACTTGATATCATTCTCAGTACACTTTGGATGGTAGATTGGTACTAGGTTTGGGTTCCATGGATACACCATTATTAAATTCCACAGAAACCTTGTAGAAGATCTATCCAAATATGTGAAGACCAGGAAATAGATTAGATTTGGACAAAAGGATTTACCATCATAATCAAACACATAATCAATATTGTAGCGTGGTCTCATGACACCAGAAAACAGACCGTTGTGTGAAAAGAAACGGGGTCTAAGATGACCCGGCAGAATACTCTGATGATTGAATAGATCAACAATAACATTCAGAGCAATAGGTGTCATTAGACCTTTGTGGTTATTGAATAAAAACCAAACAGCATTTGATAAGCCAGGTACCTCTTGGTTGGAAACAGGTTGATCGCCAATGACAATGTTTTCCAAAACTTGCTTCATTTCAGTCTTTTCTATAGCGTAAGATTTGGAAGGGTATTTGCAAACAAATTGTTGGTATCTGACTCGATGTTGTGAGTAGTTGGATTATCACGATCGAAATTGGGATCTTCATGATGAGTGGTAGTTGGATCTTTTGCTTCCTCTTGGTGTACACCCCTAATCCACAGATTATATCTGTTGGAATGGAAGGAATGATTCCAAATATCAGGGCAAAATCGACCACACCAATAGGCACCGATTCAAAGGAACTGACACTGCTGGATTCCAGGGAGGGAGCGTCCGCTTCTACTTCCGGTTCTTTATCTGGGATCAACAAAGTGTTGTTGTCCTTTGACTGGTATTGTTTGACACGGCTGGGCTGCAAGAAAGCGTATTTATTCTTGGCCCGTGTGAAAATGCAACTTTTCAGGATAATCATACTCATCATCAGAATCCGCCACATCTTGCCATTCATCTTCTGCAGAATTTTTTAAGATGAGCCGGTTGGATTCAAAAGGTTGCTCCTTGTCTCTGTTTACCTTGTTCATAAAGACAGCCAATGCAATTCAGTGTTTCTTTATTGACTCAACATCTTGCAATGCTGGGCAATTATCAAAGTTGTGGCCTGTGTTGTGACAAACAATACATTTTCTTGAAGTATCAAACAATTATGGCTCCTTATCAACAGCTGAAATTGTATTACAATAGACAGGATATAGGAATTTGTCATCAGCCTCTTTGTGCCATTCCAGATATCCAAGAGACTAAATTAAACTGATTGAGTGTGGTTGATGGAGTTTTTGTAGTGTTAGTGCTGCCAGCACATTTTTGTAGGTGCTCACTTCTACAGAATCCGGACCTGGTGTTTGGGAAGGATGGTTTGGTAAGGACCGGTCTCGCTGAGTTTCCCTTGCTCTTCTTTTCTTCCTTGATTTCTTGTTTGAGGTTTGAAGGGTTTGCGACAGTCTTCCAGCTTTATACTTGTCCCATTTGTAAGTATCAGCAGATTCTCTCTCCTCTTCAGTCTTCTTGCCTAGCTCGTAGGAGAGGGTGGCGCCTTCAATAAAGTTGCTGACTTCTTTTGGTGTGCTGATGGAACTGGGCTCATTCTTTAGAAACACTCAAAACCTGAGGTAGTCCTTATACCAAAAGTCATATTACTCCAATAATTTGTCTGCTTCTTGGTTGGGTGGTTCACAAACAATCCTCTGTGCATATATAGGGCGCTCTGAGTTGGGGTATTTTTTTGCAATCACACTCCATATGGCTTCATATCCTTGTCCTCCTTTGAAGCTTTGGATGGTTGTCTTCATTCCTTTGCAGGAGTCAGGGATAACTTTATCCGTTCTTAGGGTAGTGTAAAAGAAGGTTTCCCTATTCATTGATGGCCAATTTGCATCTTGCTGGTAGGTCACTTGGGAAGGTCTCACCGATTGTGAACCCTTTGAGGTGGTCAGCTTCATGTCTGTACAGATAGTAGGGATGCACGTAGATGTGATGCTGCTGTGAATGGGCTGTTACTTTGTGGTACCACTTGCGAACTTGAGGTGCTGTTTCATTCTTAAGCTGTGGGAAGCCTGATAGGAACAATTTATTGTGCGCAGCTTCTCTGGCTGGACCTGTCGGAGGCTCTAGCAAGGTCAAAACAGTCATCACTTAGTGATTAGGTGTTGGTCGCCTCTGCCACTATCAAGGTTGCAAATGTAGTAATTCTGGTGTGTGATGACTTCATTACCTGCGGCTTCAGTGGATGTTACTTTAAAGTAGGTTTATTCTGCACTTGTCAGGAATTCTTCTCTTCTGTTGTATCTTTCCTTGACTGCTTTAGGCAGTGCTGTTGGGTTCCATGGAACCGTGGACGTTTCAGGGTCCCTGTTACCGGCACCTGAGGTGGCTGTTGTTGCTGTACCATCAGCTAGTTTTTGCATTAGGGCTTGCTGGGCTTCAAGGATGCGAATCGTCTTTGCGGCATCGGTTCTGGTCTCAGATGCCTCTTCATTGGCATCGCTTTCTTCAGGGAAGCTGTAGGTGTTTGTATCATACGTCCGATAACTGTCCCGCGACCCTTTTTTTTCGTCTCAAGGTACTTTTGCAACCCTTGCTTGTGTGTAATTTTAACACAACCCCCCCCTGTGATTCAGTAGCTTCGTATCATGCTCATTTTTCTAACTCTCAATCCCTGGTTCGCGATTATTTTTTCCTTGGGTCATGAATAATAATTATTAATTTTTAATATAAACTAACCGTACAATTAAATACTTGTGTTCGCGACACACACACACTAAAATTAAATATGCAAGACCATGACTCACAACCAGTAAAATTTAACATTAGTGCTCGAGGCACATAACCCTTAAAATTTATCTCCATTGCTCGTGACACACTACCCTTATAATTTAATAATTGGGCTTGTGACACACTACCCTTAAGATTTATCTCCGTTGCTTGCAACACACAACCAGTAGAATTTAACATTAGTGCTTGCGATACACAACCCTTAAAATGTATCTCCATTGCTTGCGACACACTACCCTTATAATTTAACACTTGGGCTCGCAACACACAACCCTTAAAATTTAACACCATGGCTTGCGACCACCTACCACTACAGTTGAATTATTTGGGTGAAGAGTTTGTCTAGTAGTATTATATGCAAAATATGTATGATAGGTACGAGTACTTCTTTCCGTACATTTTAATCATTTGTGTCACACAATCTACTATTTGCAACCATGGTATGCAATGTATGTATAATATGCACCTTTTACCCAAATCACTCTCCCTGAAGATTTACCCGTGCCGTAGGTGCGAACCAACCTGCGTCAAAGTAGTGAATGGACTGACACAATGAACAGTAACAATTCCGAAAACAATGCCTAAACTTCCTCCAATTGGCCAAGCAATTGCATCAATACAGGATCAATGTAGTTGTCATCCTCATTTTCCTCTTCAGCAAGACTACTGGCAACAGTGCCGTTATCTTTTGATACAGTAGGGGTTTTTTCTGACTTGAATCTTTCCACCATCATTTTCTCCAAATGTTTACCCGTTTTGGGATTTTCTCTTAATGATTGTACCTTCTTGCACAATTTATTGAACACTTGCCGTCCTTTTTTGTCCCATCCATCTGCACTTCCACTCTTTGAATCACAATATTTTTTCTCATGTATTTTTTCGTTGTTTGTGCCATGTATGTTCCATCAAGTTTCCTTTGCTTCTGTTTCTCCCAATTGCTGTACTCGTTGTCAATTATCGTTAGGGCAAAAGCCTCATCCGTAACAGAAAAGATGTCACTAATAAGCTCCTTTGCCTTCTTCAGCTTAAAGTTTGTCTTCACCAGATTAACTGCAGACAGGATTCTTGTCACAAAATAATAAAATTCTTCATTATCCGCATTTCCACATCGCCGGTACTTGTTGGCCGTAATTTCCACCAAGTCTGGATTCAGAGCTACAGTACCAGGGAATGATGCTGGCACTTTTGCCTTTTCACTATCAGCTGTGGTGATATCGTAGTATGGTGGGGTTAGTAGTACGTCGGACTTAGGCACATACAGAAGAATATCAACAGCACAAGAATCTCTGTCCAATTCAACCATTACGCCGACACTCACCAAACCAATTTTTTCTTGCCAATGTTTGATTATGCCTCAAGTTTGCCAGGGCTCTAGGTACCACATTATCAAAATAGTCACAGAATTCATTAATGGGCATATCTTTTGTAACGGAGATGCGACCCTCATTGATTCCTTGCACCATGATTTTTTTGGACAGTTCTTTTGAAAACAGAAATTTCATGCCACCATACCATACCTCCTTCGCATAGGCTCTCACCTGTCCTTTAATTGTATCTTTATGTGTTTTCATCAGTTTCATAGTATCCATTGACATATGTATACCACCATAACTCAATGTACTCACTTTATCAATGCTATCGCCGCTCCGCACTGTTTTCAATGGAACCGTGTTGGTTGTTTTTGCAGCATCCTCTTTAGAATTCTCTCCCTTCTTACTATCACTCACCATTCGTCCGATGTCAGCATCTTCTCTAGTAGATCTGGTTTCTTACTCAAATTTTCTGTTAGCATTTTCACCATGAGGGTCATGTTGGTCTTTTTCTGTTGTGTGCCATCCGTAGTATTTTTTTCTCTTGTCCCTTGGATATTTACAATACTATCTGCATTCTTGTTGGATCTCCCAACATTGTCTTCACTAATCGTTACTTTTGGCCTGGGGTGTTAATTTCCTTTTGAAACTGGCTGTTGAGCTGATTCAATCCAAAGGCAAAGAAGAGCAACAGGAGCTTTAGCTGCAGGCCGACATGGGGAGCTTTGACCATTTTTGTTCTGGCATCTTGAATTTAGATTTTTCCAATCATTGGTGGTTTTGGCAATTTTGTGAATTTTTATCATGCCTTGTTTTTGCAGCGATTGTATGAATTCAGCAATTTGCATTAGATTTCTCTTTGCAGAAGAGGGATTGTAAGCGCGGGCCAACCAAAAAGAACTGTCTGCCTAGCCGTGCCAAATTTTTTTCACTACATTCACTACTTATTTCAATACTAATAATTTGTACAATAACAATGTACTGATGTACATACAATAATCTACCAAATGATGTGACACCCACACCCTATTTTCCCCCAACTCCAGGACAAGAATCAACTCATTAGGTGGTGACACACAATCTATCAAAGATTAGTACTCATTTCTGTTTCTTTCATCTTTCAGCATCTTTCATCTTATCCATAACAGGAACAATGCTCATGGACAACAAATCACAAAAAAGGTATTGTTATTTTCCAATTTGTAATTGCAAATTAGTGTGTATTTGCCTTCCAAATACACAACTCAAATTCACTCCTAAGCTGGTGACACAGAAACTATCACCGACAACTCTCTTCTATTTCTTTCATCATGAATCTTATGCATAACAGGGTCTAGTATGTTCATGGAAAAATCACACCAAATGTCTATATCTTATATTTGTTATTACTCTAGCTATCAAAGAGGGATAACTCACTTTTTGTTCCTTTCATGATTCATTTTATCCATGTTAACATGAAAAATATGCATGATCAAATCACAAAACATGTCTTATTTTCTAATTTCTAATTGCAAATTATGGTGTATTCTTGTTTTTCCCAAGAATCCATGGCCCGAAATCAATCATTGTGTGGTGACACACGACAAACTATCAAAGATAAATCACTTCTGTTTCTTTCATGATTCATCTTATCCATGATAGGAACAATATTCATGGACTCATCTAAAGAAATAGTCATGATAAATATATTCCTGGCTTCGACCGGATACTTTTTGAGTCATTACCCAATAAGTCAGTCTGTGCCCTGGAATTGCACCAAAAATACCCTCATGTTTGCCATTTGGAGAGTCAAACCACCACATTTCCAGCATTCTGTGGGGCTAAGTTGTTCCCAATAAGCAATGATAAATGTATTCATGGCTTGGACCGGATACTTTTGGAGTCATTACCCAATAAGTCAGTTTGTGCCCTGGAATTGCACCAAAAATACCCTCATGTTTGCCATTTGGAGAGTCTAACAACCACATTTCCAGCATTCTGTGGGGCTAAGTTGTTCCCAATAAGCATTTGATGAGTCATGATAAATGTATTCATGGCTTGTACCGGATAGTTTTTGAGTCATCACTCAAAAAGTCAGTTTGTCCCTGGACATGCATGTACCAAAATAGTGAGTGCTAGTCAGTTTTTTGAGTGCAAATGTGTGTCATTGGCTGCAATTTCAGGATGAATATTGCTCATGCTATGGATGGGGTAGACTGTGAAACAATATTGACAAGAATCAGGCTGATACTTTACTAGTCAGTATGAGTTTTAGAATGTTTGTCCCTTGACATCATAAACAGAAGTGGGATATATAATACTTTGCTGTGTCTAACCCAAATGTGATTTCATTTTGGTTCTGTATTCGGACACATAAACACACACTATTAATGTTCAATTACAATTTCCACTACTTGGCATTTCTTGTGATTTGTCAATGAATATTGTTCCTGGGAACACTATTGAAAAGTACAATACAGATGAGGTTGTGTACTATTTTGGTTTTCTGTTCCTACTTTATATATTTAATGTGATAGCGTCATGAATGTTATTCATACTAGACAACTACTACATCTTCATCAACTTGTTTACTGTATCTTGGACTAAATGTATAGTCATTCTCATCTCCTCCGTCAGAGTCATAGGTCTTGGAAATATCCTCCACTGATACCGGCTTTGTTGTATCAGGATATGACTTGGATTCATTACTTCCCAGCACCTCACCACAATTCCCACGTTCCTTGCTGTAACATTGTACTAAATCAGATACTCTTTTAATGGTTGCATTGTTTTTGTTCAGAGGTGAAAGCTGAAAGTACGGGCACCAGAGGCAAACCTGATCCCCCTTACCTTTTCGGAAAAGAATATTGTAACCCGGGCATGCATCATAATTCATGAATTTTTTGGAGAAGTACCTACTAACCTGTCCAATTTGAACTGGGATTTGTCCACCAGCAGCATAACGAACTTGTTCATTGATTTCATAAATGGGATGCAATATCTCTGGATCCAGTTCTTTGAACAACACATTTATCGTCCGAGGGACCGTGGCGTATCAATACGGGGGGGGGGGGGGTATTTGCAGTTCTCAAAGTATATTTGGGAACTTTTACTAGGCCCCTTATTAGTGGCCTAGCCGAATGAAAAACCTCTTCTCTGCTTTCATTCATGTCATCTTTTTCATCCATTTCACTACTTTCAGCGGTGGAGGATACCTTGGAAACTTCAGCATTGTCACCACTTAGAGACGGTTTAGATTGGTTGGCTTTTTGATTTGAACTATTGCCTTTATCCATTGATCCACAGTTGTTATTTGTTCTCCGCTTGTTTGTCATCGTCTGGGTAACCTTGTTACCGTCACCAATACCAGCATCCTTTGAATTGTCCTTAGTTGTGTCAATTCCAGATGGTTTAGATTGGTTGGCCTTTTTTCTCAAACTCGCGCTGGTATCTGGTGATCCACATTCTTCATTTGTTCCAATAATAATATACGTATTTAAGTAACTTTAACCACCAAAGGTGGATCTAAACTATTCAGTCTGTATCCAGACTTTAATGTTGCCTCAATCGAAGAGAGTTTAAGCCCCAAGTTGTAGAACGACAAATTTGTCAAATGAATCCTGAAAGCAAGCAGGGAAGGTACAAGTAAAAACTGTTGAAGGATACCGGTAGCATAATCCGAACTGAAGGCAGCTACCAACAAACAGACAGAAGGAAGGGAAAAGTACTAGGAGCAGGACGGTGTGCAGAGGTGGGTGACTTGGTGAAGAACTAGGAAGGGCACCGAGTGCAACACATGGTGAGACACCGGGAGCAGCACTGGGTGCAGAACCGGGTGAGACACTGGGAGAAGCACCGGGGTGCAGAAGGTGGTGATATACGTTGGTGAGAGACTGGGATCAGCACTGGGTGCAGAACGTGGGGAGGTACTGGGAGCAGCACAGGGTGCAGTTCCAGGAGCCATACTTGATGCAGCGCTAGAAGCAACACTGGGTGCAGAACTCGGGGAAACACAAGGAGCCGCACTGAGGGCAGAAGTATGATATACTGGGAGCAGCACTGGGTGAAACACTGGGGGAGACACTGGGAAATGCACTGGGGATAGCGCTGGATGAAATGTTTGGCCCATCCTTTAGGAACCTTGCAGCCAAGCCCGCATCAAGGCAGCCTCCTGGCGATACGGCTGCTGGGACTGGAGAGGGGCTGCAAAGTGTCTCCTGGCAAGCTGGATGGTCGCAAGCCATTGACGCTTGGCAGTAAGAGTGTAACCACGGAGCACTTGGAGGGGAATCTGGAGGAGTGAGTGAGATTGAGGCAGAGCACCAGCTAAGCCAATGGCCAATTCAGATGAAATGGAATCATTGAGAGATTGGTGTTGTTCAGACTCAAGCGACCCCCCAGTGCCATGGAGCCATTGGTTCCGGTATGTCCAGAGATCCCAACAAGTGAGGAAAAATTGATGAATCACTGCAGTGGCCCATCGATGAGGAGATCGCTTGCTACCAATCGAAGAATAGTAATCAGCTTGAATCTGATGCCAGAGGGGGGTCCACCTCCCAAGGAACCAGTTGTGCCATCCAATGTGATGCTGAGCCCTTATAGCAGATGCAATATCAGGGGAGTAGGAGGAAGGGTGGATACGCCTACCTTGACAAACCCTAGTGGTAACATCCACAAGAGCCCTCCCTGGTGGAGGCATTGAGTGAGTGGTGTTGTTCAGCCTCAAGCACCCCCCCCAGTGCCATGGAGCCGTTGGTTCCGATACGTCCAGAGATCCCAACAAGTGAGGAAAAATTGGTGAATCACTGCAGTGGCCCATCAGTGAGGAGAACGCTTGCTACCAATCAAAGAATAGTAATCAGCTTGAATCTGATGCCAGAGGGGTGACCATTGCCCAAGAAACCAGTTGTGCCATCCAATATGACGCTAAGCCCTTACAGCAGAGGCAATAGCAGGGGAGTATGATGAAGAGTGAATATGCCGACCTTGACAAACCCTAGTGGTAACATCCACAATGGCAAGAGCCAGAGAAGGTTCTGTAAGCTCAGAGGTAAGGCGCTGCTGCAAAGGGCCCCTAATGGAAGACAAGCAGTGCTGGACAGCCCCGGGGTTGGCACATGAAAGCACATGGGAAACCTTTTCCTTGTCTTGGGCACACAGAGGGCATCTGGAGTGATCCTGGTGCTGGTAATGAAGTAACTGATTACCAACTCCAATACAACCTGAAGCAAACTTGACAAACCACTGTTGCATACCATGAGGGAGGCGCTTGAAAGCAGAGTGATGGGCACACCAATGGATGGAATTGGAGACTTGTGGTGGAATGGAGATGTCATGGTGAGTGTGCCAATAGTGAAGAAGTGGAGGACCCAAAATAAGAATGTGCAAGGCAGCTTGGTCAAAGCAAGAGCATTTGAGACCATTCTGTGAGAGAGCCCAGGGCTCAAACACAAGCCGGGGATAGTGGTAAGGAGAAGAACTATTCATGGATAGAAATGCCTTGGCCATGCCATCAACTTGATGATTGCGAAGCGCCCACCAGTCAAGAGAAAGACCCTCTTGATGACCCTGAACCCACTTGAAGGTGACAGTGATTGGAAGAGCAGAGAGCATATTGCGAATGACATAGACATAGTCAAAATATTTCTGAGAGATAGACAAGGGCCAGGTTTCTTGAGCCTGTTGAAGAGTCGTATCCCCATCAAGGGCAATGGTGAGTGAGCCGGAGGCTACATCATAGAGGTTCACCAGAGCCATACAGCAGGTGAGGACACCAATGATGCCAGCCAATTCACTCCGGTAGGAAGACTGATCTTTGGGGGAGCCACTGACAAGGTTAGATCCAGTGAGGAACACCGTGGGAGCCTTGGTGGAGGTGTTGGGGGAGAGGATGAAGGAAGATGTACCTCGGAGGAGAATGGGATCATAAGAGCCGTCACAGACAGCGCTGGTAGAGCCACTCATAATGGCATCTGCAAGAGCCTGGCATCCATCCTGGGGAAGGGAGTATTGATGGAGAAGGACTTGGGGAGAAGCACAGAGAGCATCAAATGCATCCTCTGGGGTGGCAGGGAGTCCCGTAAAAGGATCGTACATCAGGTGATCCTCGTCTGGTGGATGGGAGATAAAGGTGGATGGACCAACAATCCGGAACACATTCCCACTGGAAAGGAGAGAGACAAGAGTGTCGGCACAGGCAGGTTTGGCGCAAAGGATGGTAGTGTTGAAGCTGTATCCGCCTCGGCCTTGCAAAGAACCGACCTTCCAACCAGTGGGACATTTGGAGAAGATCCGGTCAGTAGAACGACACAAAAACCAGGGCCACACAGAGGAAGATTCTGAGGACAGCCAATGCCCCAGGTGGAAGGAGGGGTGGAGAGCTCTGCCAGAAGGCAAGGCCAACGGGGGTAAGAATGATTTCCGAAGGGCACGTTGCCAAAGCTGAAGGGCTGGGAGATGCCACGGAGGGGGGCATCAAGGCCAGTCAAGGTGGGCGCAAAGATGGTTGGAGGACTGCAACTGGAAGGCCATAGGAGAAAGCCGTGTGCCATCTGCAGTGCAGATATCAGCAAGGGAGATAGCCTGGAGAGACATCCTGATGAGATTCAGAAGAGACAGGTCGGCGCCCCAAAAGCCAGCAGTGACAAAAGCTTGCATGAGGTAGCAGTCATTCACTCGAAGCAGAGGAAGTGTAGGAAAGTCTTCAACCATACTCACAGGGTGCAAAGAAAAGAAATGCCACACATGCTTATACCAGCAAGGAGTGATATAAGATGCATAAGACTGGTAGGGGGTAATACCGAGATGAAAAGGGATCCCCAGTTCAAGCCGAAAGGCTTCAGCGGTAAGCCTGAGAATATGGCCAGTCACATTCTTCATTTGTTCCCTTGTGGGGATCGTTCCTCTTATTTTGGGAGTGATCTTGAACCACCCATGGTGGGATGAATCCACTCTTGGAATGATTTGTAGTATTGAAAGTGAACATAACCCATCCTACCTGATAACCTTTTTGCGATTCGTTGAATTTTTTAATATCACCCTTTGATGTTTTGAAGCAATCCCAAGTTTCAAAGTCCAACAGTTTGTGAAAAACAAAGTCACAACCCTGGAGGTGGTTGAATGCAGGATTCAATTCTCCCGTTCTCCTTCCATAATTATTGACCACATTATTGCCAAGAAATTCAACTAGAAGGTTTGCTGACGATAGATCATCTGACTTTTCCAACAAAAATCCGCCCAGTTTTTCTGTCAACAGTGTAAATATGGTACCCATTTCTGGAAGGTAGTAGCTGTAGAGAATCAGTTCTTCAACCCAAGTATAACGTTCGACGACTTGTGGGTCAATTACAAATATCTCACGGAACACGTATGGAATGTGTTCCATAAAAATTTGTTGGTGCACCTCTTGTTGTGAGTTACCATCGTATTGAAGGAACCATGTAACACAAGTTTGATTATTATGTTTTGCTTCTAAACCCAACAGTTCCAAAATCTCAGTTACAAGTTGTTCCAGTATATCTTCAAATTTGACATGGGCAAACTTTGTCTTACTCAAATCCCCGGGCGGAGGGTAAATGTACAATCAATCATTCCTTTGACAATATGCAAGATCTTCCTCGCTCAATTTGGGAAGCATTGCTCCTCTGAGAAATCTCCTTTTGGTCAATACCAAATCTCCCATTGTTTCCATCACATGTTTGTAACCAAAACACCCATTGCCAGGGGCTTTTAAGACTTTAGGCAAAATTTCCTTACAAACATTGTCAATTGAACAATCAAAGGAGGAGTCAACCCCGCCAACTAGAATCACTGATGTACATAATACTTAAGAAATGAACTGATTACATGCCGTTTCCAAAGAAAGGACCACGTTCGCCCCAAGATGTTTGCAAGGATTGACAAATTTCCTAATCAACCATTCTTTCACCAAATATATGATTCCTTTGGTAATGGTGAAATGTGCCAGATCTATCTTTCTGGTGCCAAGTTTGCATGGTGATAGGGTTCTACATCCGTCATCAAATTCAAAATGAATGTTATAATATGTGGAAACCGTGTCCTTGTAGTTGATGACGTAGTGGAATACCAAGGGAGAATGGAGTGGTAATATCACATTACCGGTTTTCGGAATGTTCGTGTCCCCTTGTTGATGAAATCCTACTGGCACCCACTTCTCCCCCAAAAGTACCGTGGTTCCCAAGACAAAGGAATTCTGAAATAATTCGGGTAAGAAATATTGATAGAAATCTTTGTGTGTCAAAAGTTTTATGTCAAGGTGACGAAGAGATATGGTTGTAAAAATTCGTTTCGACTGTCCTTGAAAGCGAACCCAAAGATTACAAATGGCCTCATGAAATGCTGTTCTTTGTTCCGTTATATTCATCATCGTTTTGTTGCCCACATAATGATCAGATTCGTTTTGACCTACCAACTGTAGCCTGTGTGTGGGTAAGGATTTTAAGCATTCAATATGCTGCAACTTGAAATGTTTGTCTAAGCCAACCTGATTGTAGCTATGACTCATTGAAACACGGAGTGAGGACTTTGCCATAAGGCAGTCCAAGAAGTTCTTCATGGAATTGACATATTGTTTTGAGTCATGTGGGGAACCATTCTGGCATTTGGTATGAAACCACAAACCGTCAGACATATTGTCTGGCCCTGGTGGATCAACATACCTATACTGCATCCTGCATTGAAAAACCGGCAAGAAATACAATGTTGTTGCACTCAACAAAGAAAGAGGTAAATAATAGCGTGACATGGATTTGAAAAAGAAAAGCTACAACGATAACCTCAAAAAAGTGATGTGAATTGTCCGTCTCCAAAACCATTAAAAGGGCATTCCTGCAACGCCGTTGCAAACAACGGAAAAACGGTAAATTGGTGAGTCCATAATCGTAAAAAAGATTTGGGATTTAAAAGGGGTGGGGGGGGGGGGGGGACCATTACTACAAAAACGGCATTTCTTGCAACGCCGTTGCAAATTTACCCATAACTACGAAAAGGGCATTTTTTGCAACGCCGTTTCAAAAAAAGGAAAAAAGGGGATCGGCCGATGTCATTCTTACGTTCGAAGTTCGATACTATTGAAATTCGTTACCTGAAATTATCTAGTACGAAAATGGTGTAGAAAGCTAGTGCTGAATACGGCTCTACAACAGGCTCAGGGCACCTGGCCCTTGTTTTTTTCTCAGAAATCTTTCTACTATGTCTATGTCATTCGCAATATGCTCTCTGCTCTTCCCATCACTGTTACATTCAGGTGGGTTCAGGGTCATCAAGAGGGTCTTTCTCTTGACTGCTGGTGGGCCCTTTGCAATCATCAGGTTGATGGCATGGCCAAGGCATTTCTATCCTTGAATCGTTCCTTCTCTACCACTATCCCCGGCTTGTGTTTGAGCCCTGGGCTCTCTCACAGAATGGTCTCAAATGCTCTCGCTTTGACCAAGCTGCCTTGCACATTCTTATTTCTGGCCCTCCGCTTCACTATTGGCACACTCACCATGACATCTCCATTCCACTACAAGTCTCCAATTCCATCCATTGGTGTGCTCATCACTCTGCTTTCAAGCGCCTCCCTCCTGGTATGCAATGGTGGTTTGTCAAGTTTGTTTTGGGTTGCATTGGTGTTGGCACTCAGTTACTCCATTACCAGCACCAGGATCATTCCAGATGTCCTCTGTGTGCCCAGGACGAGGAGAAGGTTTCCCATGTGCTTTCATGTGAAGACCCCGGGGCTGTCAAGCACAGCTTGTCTTCCTTTCAGGGCCCTTTGCAACAGCGCCTTACCTCTGAGCTCACAGACCCTTCACTGGCTCTCGCCATCGTGGATGTTACCACTAGGGTTCGTCAAGGTAGGCGTATTCACCCTTCCTCATACTCCCCTGCCATTGCCTCTGCTGTAAGGTCTCAGCGTCATATTGGATGGCACAACTGGTTTCTTGGGAGATGGTCCCCCCTCTGGCATCAGATTCAAGCTGATTACTATTCTTTGATTGGTAGCAAGCGTTCTCCTCGCCGTTGGGCCACTGCAGTGATTCACCAATTTTTCCTCACTTGTTGGGATCTCTGGACGCATCGGAACCAACAGCTCCATGGCACTGGGGGGGGTGCTTGAGGCTGAACAACACCAATCTCTCAATGCTTCCATTTCATCTGAATTGGCCATCGGCTTAGCTGGTGCTCTGCCTCAATCTCACTCCCTCCTCCAGATTCCCCTCCAAGTGCTCCATGGTTACACTCTTACTGCCAAGCGTCAATGGCTTGCGACCATCCAGCTTGCCAGGAGACACTATGCAGTCCCTCCCCAGTCCCAGCAGCCGTATCGCCAGGAGGCTGCCTTGATGCGGGCTTGGCTGCATGGATCCTAAGGGATGGGCCAAACATTTAACCCAGCGCTACCCCCTGTGCTTTTCCCAGTGTCTCCCCCAGTGCAGCCCACATTGCTACACCACGTGTGGTTCCTCGTGTTCCACCCGCACCCAGTGCTGCTCCTTGTGTTTCACCATGCGCGCCCACCCTTGTCCTTCCTAGTTCTTCCCCAAGTGCTGCTCCTCTACACACAGTGCTGCTCTCAGTATTTTACTCAGAGCGGCACCCAGTGCTGCTCCCCGAGCTGCCCCACGTGTGGTTCCTGGTGCTGCCCCCAGTGTTTTTCCCAGTTTATCACCACCTTCTGCACCCAGTGCTGTTTCCAATGTTTCCCCAAGTTCTGCACCCGGTGCTGCTCCTAGCGCTGCACCAAGTTTGGTTCCTGGCGCTGCACCCAGTGCTGCTCCCAGTACCTCCCCATCTTCTGCACCCAGTGCTGCTCCCCACCTTGTGCACACAGTGCTGTTCCCAGAGATTCACCAAGTTCTGCACCCAGTGCTGCTCCTTGCGCTGCACCAAGTGTGGTTCCTAGCGCTGCACCCAGTGCTGTTCCCAATGTATCACCTCCCTCGGCACTCAGGGTTGCTCCCAGTGTCTCACCACGTTCTGCACCCAGTGCCCTTCCTAGTTCTTCACCAAGTGCTGCTCTCAGTGTCTCACCAACCTTTGTCCACAGTGCTGCTCCCAGTATTTTACCCTCCCTACTGTCTGATTGTTGGTAGCTGCTCCCATTTCAGTGTATGCTACAGGTATCCTTCAACAGTTTTTCCTTGTACCCTCCCTGCTTGCTTTCAGGATTTGTTTGACAAATTTGTCGTTTTACAACTTGGGGCTTCAACTCTCTTTGATTGAGGCGACGCTAAAGTCTGGATACCAACTGAGTAGTTTAGATCTACCTTCCGTGGTTAAAGTTACTTAAATACGTATATTATTTATTTATGTAGATTTCTACGCAAATTCGTTACCAGAAATTATCTAGTACGAAAATAGTGTAGAAAGCTAGTGCCGTAGATTTCTCCACAAATGTATTACCAGAAATCATCTAGTACAAAAATAGTGTAGAAAGCTACTGCCGTAGATTTCTACGCAAATGCTTTACCAGAAATTATCTAGTACAAAAATCGTGTACAAAGCTACTGCCGTAGATTTCTACGCAAATTCATTACCAGTAAAATCACCGTAACACATGTGGTACGTACCACCGGTACATGAAAGATCTCACTGTATCACAAGTTGAGAACGTCAACTAAAAAATAAGGGCTATATCGTGCACGGCGCGCGCCATTATTCTTTATTATTCTATATTCAAAACGCGCGCGCCGCGCGATATTATTTACTTAAGGTTCTCAATTTAATTAAGAAAATCGAATTATTCTTTATTATTCTATATTCAGTGAATTAGATCTCATACGGTAGGTTAAGTATCAATTTTTTTTATCGAACACACACACACACACACACACACAGCGGACCCACACACACACACAGCGAAAAGTAATTTTTTTCTACCTCACGACAAAAAAAAACTCTCTCACACACACTACAGTGTAATTTTTTTTCCCGAGGCAAAAAATACTCTTTCCCTTCATAATCTTACCCAACTTATTTTGAGCAGAGTTGCTTTACCATACTTGTACGATTGGCACTCCGTCCGAGAACGCAGAATCCCACTGAACTGATCAGCAATGATCACTTGTAGGCAGGGAATTCAGGCTCGAGATATTTTAGTCCAAAATAACTGCCTTGGCTGGAAAAGACAATAGAGAGCTTCGGACGAGAGGTTATATCCTGGAAAGAAATTCTTGTTTGGATTGGCCCACAAACATAGACGTCTTGAAAGGAAAAAATCTGCATCCCTTGCGTATCTATATCAACAGGAACAAGATCCAGTTTTTCGTGACATAGGAGTAAGAATTCTTCAAATCTGAATCGACAGCGCAAGGACGGCAAAGGCGGAAGGAATCGAAGGCAATGGTGGAAGGAATCGAAAGCAACAACAACGTGAGATAGAGAAACAATGCATCCGTGATCATGCTCTGCCAACCCAATTACAGATGATGTATTTTCTAACTCTGCTGTCTTCTCTTCTTAATATTTCAGGGACGACAACAAGGCGAACTGACGATAGCAACAACAAGAACACCACCAACAACAACAACGTGACATAGGAGTAAGAAGTCTTTCATTCAAGCATCAAATCAATGGCAGCACCACCAATGGTGGAAACAACAGCAACGTTGCAATGAATTGACAGCGAAAGGACCGCAACAGTGGAAGGAATTGACAGCAACAACAATGTGAGGAGATAGATAAACAATGATGCTCTGCCAACCAAATATTGATGTATTTTCTAACTCTGGCTTCTCTTCTTACTATAATCGGAACAACAGATCGGAACAGCAATCGTCCGAACAACGATTATTGGAACAACAATTGTCAGAACAACAAATCAGAACAACGGCAACAACACAGCAACAACACAAAAGGACGCAAACACTGTAGGTTAGTAGCATGTATATTATATTATTCTGTTGTCATTATTTACTCTACTACATCAATAGACGATACTCACCCATTTTGATCAATTATTATATATTGTTATAGACCCGCAACAGCGTTGGCAACAATGTTAACAGCAACAGCAACATCTGCAAGCGGTAGGAGAAAGCACCAGCAACCAGCAACAACGATCGAATCGCAAACGTCAACAACGTTGTTACGTCGTCGACAACAACGTCTCTGATCCGGTTGACACGGCAACAGTGAGAGCAATCCGCCACAGCGAGAGCAACAGCAGGAGCCATCTGCCACAGCGAGAGCAACAGCGAGAGCAACGGCAATCATCGTTGGCACCACGGATTCGTCGACACGGCAACAGTGAGAGCAATCCGCCTCAGCGAGAGCAACGCCAATCGTTGGCACCACAGAATCCGCCACATCTACTACCCGGTGCCTCCTTCAGGAAGTGAGAACAACAGCAGGAAGAGCAACAGCAGCAGACAGTTTGATTCATCTCCTCCTCCAACAACAATGGCAATTCGTCTTCACCAAAAACAACACCGGCGTTCATCCTCCACGAACAACGGCGATTTGTCTTGTCCTCCAACAAAAACGGCGTTTCGTCCCTCTCAACAACAACGGGGATTGTTGTGTGAGCCTGCTGTTGAGCACATTCCCCCCAATCTCCCTCCGATCTACATCTACTACCCAGATTGGTCCTCCGGCAATTGGTTCCTTCCTTTCTGAATTCGGAATCGCAATCGGAATCGCAATTGGAATCGCAATCGGAATCGTCAACAACAGCAATCGATCTGCAACAGCAACAGCAGCAACAACAGCAGCAATTGGCAACAACGTCGGCCACAGCAACAGCAGCACCAATCGCTGGCAACAGCAATCGATCCGCAACAGCAACAGTCGAATCGGCGGCAACAGCAATCGATCCGCAACAGGAACAGCAACAGCAACATCAACAGGAACAGCGAGCAGCGAGAGCCGCGACAGCGAGAAAGCAATAGCCAACAGCAACAGCGATCGAGTCGCAACAGCGAGGGCAACGAATCGTCGGCACCATCAACAGCAGCGAGAGCAACAGCCGCGAGAGCATTCGGAAGTGACAAAATACTCTGTGATCCCCAAGAGTGGAAGGTGTAAGGACGCGAACCGTGTGGAGCAACAACGATATATCCACCCACAAGCTACAGCACGACAACAGCAGCGGTAACAGCAATAGCGGCGGCAGACAGCAAGCAACAGCAAGCAACAGCGAGCGGCGGCACAGAGAGCGGCATCAGATAGCAAGCAACAGCAACCGCAACAGCAACAGCAAGCGAACGACAGCAATACCCCTAGGCAACAATGGCAACAAATTGACAACAACGAATCGTCGGCAAGAGTCACAACCAAGATCGGTTGAGTCGTGGATTCCGATCGCTAGAATACGGTACCGGGTCAGGATGAACAACAACAGCAACGTCGGCAACGGTTGATATGTCTCCTCCTCCAACCGTTGCCTCCAAAACAATCATTGGCAACCGGTGCAATGGGATTCAAAAGAACACCAAAGCCAATTGCAGCAAGAGCAAAACAACAAAGAGCAAAGAGACAACAGAAAGGTAGAAGTAGACAGAGAATGACTTCAAATTTTCTCAAAAACGCAGCACCATCAACAACAATCCACCAAACTTACAACCACTTGTCGGAGATAAAACCAAAGAAGGATCGTAAAAGTATAAAGGCATATCTCAAACATGTAGAGCAAATAGCATTGAAAACAGTAAACAAAAATGGCTTTAAAGGTAAATTCATGGACACAAGTTGGGGTTGGAAAACAGTTGGAGAGAAGGAATATCCATTGGCAGAGGCTGTGTCAATTGACAGTTTCAAGACATTGGATAGTACCGACGAGAAGTTTATTTTAGCGTTTGACAAATCAGAACCATCATTGGGAATCTTTGCAAAAGCTTCCAGACAATTTGCAAAACAAAGCTTGGGTACACCGGAAAATATAGAAATTACAAGAATGTTCACCGGGGAAATTGTTGAAGCTAAACCCAAAATAGGCCGAGGATCCAAATGTGATAGTGTCAACAATGGGTATGCTATTATTGGGATGAGACCAAATAGATTGCAATTGGGAAATGGTGTGTATGTTTTCAAAAATAATGTGGGCCCGGCAACAAAAGACAACCTTGAAGAGACAGCCCTACACATTGTGAAGGAAATGCAGCTTTGTTTAAGTCCAATGGAAAAATTTATCAAACTTGAAACGAATGTGGTGAATGAGGTTGTTAGTTGTACAACACTGAATGCAATCGGTCATCACGCAATGGTCTTCTTTATTGGAAAGGATTATCATTCAAAATGCAATATCGATGCCGATAAGTTTTACACTCGATTAACAGTTATTGCTCTGAAACATGTAAGTGATGGCAAGGTTATATATTACTTTGTGTTCCCCAGCTATGGGGTGAAAGTCCCATTGCGTTCTGGAGATACTCTCCTGTTTAACCCTTCTGTGTACCATAGCTGTTCGAATCCTAAATAGGAAGGATGTTATATTATGAGCGCCTACGTATCAAGCAAAACTGTACTAAGAGCTAATCCTCTATAATAATATTTAACAATAATTTAAAGTTAGCCGTTCCATTCCCTTCTGTTGTTTTCCTGCCCCATTGGGCAATCCATACGGAGTAGCAATCAATCAAAATGTAGGAGCAATATGTTACGATTGATACGGAGGAGCAATCGATTAAGTAATACTATATTAAATTCCTTTCGTGTCTAGGTTGGTAGAGGTACGAGATCGGAAATAATGAGACCTCGAAAATTACCGGGCTCATTCTTACGATTGAGTTCTATACTTAACTGGAAGAAAAAGGATCGATGGCTCATTCTTACGACCGAGTTCGATACTTAAACTGGAAGAGAAGAATCGATTGTCACTCCAATTTGATACTTAGTACCCAAAGAAAGAACGCACACTAGAGGCTCGCACATGCAATCTCTTGTTAAGTGTGCTGTTTTCAAGAAAAGACAGCAGAGGTTTGAAGCGCTGCTCACGAACTTGTTTATCTGCTGTGTACAAATACGTGTTGTATTAGCGGCAACACGATATTTCTCGTAACGCGGTATTTTACCGTATATCTGTAACAAAGTGCTGTATTAGCGGCAGCACGCTTTAAAGTGCTATCTTGCTCTCCAGCAAGCTAAAGCGCATACTTTTAGATTATTTGATTATTCAACCTTAAACCTTGCATCGGACGCCCTTTGCGTCCTACTGTAGAACTACAAGCCTAAGATCTAACTGATTGCGTCGTTTGTCGATAGTCAGAATAGGTCTGATTGGATTAGCATCATCCAGTCGTAGTGGATATCAGAGAAATATTAGAACACAACAGACCGGCACCTCAACCGGCCTGCAGCCACAGCTCCTATTGCTCTTCTTTGCCTTTGGATTGAGTCAGCTCAACAGCCAGTTTCAAAAGGAAATTAACAGATTTACAGTCGCAAGCTTGTTGAAGCTTGCAAAAGAAGAAGACAACAATCCGACACAGATCATCGATCGACTCGACTACGGACAACGATCGATAGTTCTCTGATCCGATTACACGACAAAGACGATACATTGGACACGCTAGTAGCAATCCAGTCAATCAAGACCCAACAGCTTACTGGGTCCATTCTCTTATGCCCAACATCCCTGTCGCCGGCAGAACGCGAAGCAGGTCGACAGGCCGAAGCAGGTCCACCGGGTTTCAAACACTCCAACCTGGGAGCGCTGCAACCACATCCCTACTGCCTGCGACCGACATGGTTGACCCACAGGACAGTCCAACCCGGCAGGATGATGAGGAAGAGGACACACCTATCGAAGACCTCTTTCCATCGTTTGACCGACCACTAGCCACCTTCTTGCATGAATCCTTCGATGTACCAAAGGAACAAAACAACACCCTGTGCGAGGCGCTCATTGCCGGACGGTACAAGACATGGTTAGACTTCTTGTACATCGAGAACATTGGTAATCTAGCATTTCTTGAAAGGGGAGTAAGAACACCACTTTACCGACATGTACAGATGGTCCTACAGAGAGTCATCGAATTTGGACAACTTCTCACAGCACAAGGACTAGACTGGGAAGATAGAACCCACTATACCAAGAATGCCTTCAAGAATTACTGCCGCGGAAAAGTCAGGGCACTAAGAGAATCTGGAGTTGATGGTGATGCGCATGGCGGCACATCCCAACGACAACAGGACAGATCCTCCAAGCCCATCGAACAGCTTAGATATGAAACATGGACCAAGAAATCACGAGATGAAACCACCTTTCCAATTCTGCAGAATGATGCAAGGTTTGAGCATTGGCTTGTCAAATTCAAGGCAAAGCTGGAAACATCTGACATAGACACAAACACATTTCTTGATCCAAACTGGCCTGATATACCACTCGTAGGATACGAGAAGGCCCTCCATGACAAGCAGTGTGCTTTCTTCTGGACTCTTGTTCTACATGCCCTCCAGAGTGACCTCTCCTACTCCTGTGTGCTCAGCCATACCACCTCAAGAGACGGCAGACAAGCCTTCTTTGACTACGTCTCATTGCACGACAGGTCCAAATCCAAGGTATATGACACCTCCATTGTGATGCAGCACCTATTGGACATTGACTTGAGGACGTGGAAGGACACCAAAGTCAAGTTCATCACCCAGTGGTTTGCTCAGCTAGAACATCTCAACACACTACGCGATCCACAGAGGCCACTTGATTTTGATACCGTCAAAACACACCTTTGCAAGGCCTGTAGTAGCAGCTTCCAACTCAGTGAACAGTTCTGCAAAGTTGATGATCCCCCTGCAGCACAGGATTTGATCAAGTTCCGGCAGCATGAAGCCGTTGCTATCAGTGAATTGAAAAATATCCTCCTCCTTGAAGCAACCAGACTGGATTCCCAATCCTCCCTGTCCCAACCTCGAAATCGGACGTCTGTCAAGGCCAATACTCATGATTTATCTTCTATGACACAGTCCACCTATTCTGCTATCACCGACGACTCGGCCTCATATTTACCTCCTATTGATTTTGATGGTGACTACCAGGACTACGCTGTTTACAAGGCTGGAAGAACACCAGACCCAACCACAAGACTACCATCTGCAGTTTGGAAAACTCTCTCCAAGCATGGTATGAAGCATTGGCTTGGCTTCACAGCTGATGACAAGAAGCGACTAGTTGCCTGCCTCAGGTCTGAGCTCCTTGATGCTGCATTACTACCGGATCCCAATTCTAGCAAACCAATCACACGTCGGGCTTATGAACACCATACTGACAAGCAGGTCCCCTCACCTGCTGATGAACAGGTCCTCTCGCCTGCTGAGGAAAGCTCAGCCAGATCTGCGTTCCATGCATCCCTTGGTGTATACAAGGCATCTTCTGAATCCGATAACAGGCCTCTCAAGTCTTCTGTTTCTCCCGCACATCCAGCTAGTTTCCTTGCAGATAATCCTGATATACTTTACAAGAAAGAAGGCAATGTCTATGTCCCTGTTGAACAGACTTCACGGTCTGTGAAATTCCACTATTGGGCATCACCAGACTGTGAATCTCTTGTTTCACCAGCAAACCCCATCGCTACTTACCACTCTAGCAAAACTACTGTATCCACACCCGGTTATGCTATGGTTGACAGAGGTGCAAATGGATGTATCATAGGAAATGATGCATGTCTCATCTCTAAGGATATTCCCCCAAGATATGTCAATGTAACTGGTATCAACAATCACCAAATCCAGAACATCCCTATTGCAACATGTGGCGCCTACTCTGTTTCCAACAGGGGACAGGTCATTATCATCTTTCATGAGTGTGCCTACACCGGACAACACCCATCTATCTTGTCTTCTCCTCAGATGGAAGCATACCACTCGATCGTGGATGATACCTCTATCAAGACAGGTGGAACCCAAGTCATTACCACTACTGATGGCCATGTCTTTCCACTCAGTATATGCCATGGCTTACCTTATCTTGCCATGCGCAAGTATACCAGTGCGGAATTTGCTCGTCTTCCTCACGTTGTCATGACAAGTGATCAGCATTGGGACCCATCTGTACTAGATAGCGCATATACCCCCCAGGATGATACCTTCATTCAGAAATACCCGCCTCTTGCCACATCACTTCCATATCCAGATTATGATGAAATTGGCGCACTCAGGGATATCAACATTGGCACATCTTCTACGATCACCTCATTCTTGTCCAACAGCACCACCTCATCCCTCCAGGCGTTGGATGCTTCTGATAATTCCTTTTGGCTCAGCCCCACTGATTATATCCATCAAGAAATCCTCAGTAGGTGCTCTAATCAGTCTCCTTCCACCTTTTATCACTGCTGCAGCCCATGTTCAGTCACCCACTGATATAGATTACTTGTCACTGAAGCCATTCTTTGGATGGATCTCCCTTGATCGTATCAAGGCCACCTTCACCAATTCCACACAGTATGGCTCACTCTCCATTAGTCCAGATGGTAACATCTTCAAAAGGTTCCAATCACCACAGCCTGCCATGAATGTCCGACCTTTCAATGATGATGTCCTCTCTGATGTCATCTATTCAGATACCCCTGCCGTCAATGGTGGCTCCAAGATTGCTCAAGTTTTCTTTGGCCGAAAATCTCGTATCATTCATGTTGAAGAAATGCGAACTACTGCTGATTTTCTCCCTTGTCTCCAAAATTTTGTTCGGCAATGGGGTCGACCACTCAGACTGCTCTGTGATCATGGGTCCTACCAGTCCAGCAAATCTGTTCTTGACTACCTCAAGATGATGTGGATTGGTTTATGGCAAAGTGAACCATACCATCAACACCAAAATCTCTTCGAACGGCGGTACCAGACCTTCAAACGCATTGTCAATAGAATCATGGATCACACGGGAACTCCACCACACCTCTGGCTTTTGTGTATGACATACGTTGGTCGTCTCATGAATCATTTGTCTGATCCCACTCTCTCTGACAAACAGCCTTTCTATATTGCCACTGGTATCATTGGTGACATCAGCCCCTACCTCAGTTTCTTTTGGTTTGAGCCTGTATATTACAAGACTCCTGACACACAGTTTGGCTCTCAGACCACTGAATGCCTTGGCCACTTTGTTGGCATTGCCGAGCATGTTGGCAATAGTTTATGTTTCACCATCTGGGATCCCATCACCAATAAGCTCCTTGATTGCTCTGGTGTACGCACTGCCTTAACTCCCGAGCATCGCAACAAGCGCGCCGGCTTGTTCACTGATGATGGCTTTCTTGCATGGCATAAGGCCAAAGATGCTTCCCTCACTCCTAAGTCTTCTGGTGATAGTCCCTCCTTTCGACACCCTCCACCACCCAGTTCGGTACCAGCATCACCTCCTCTGCGCATCCCAAAGCCATCCTTGCCTACCTTTCTTTATTCCAAGGTTCCTAATACTCGAAGCTATGTACCTTCCCCAATCCCTAACGACTATGGGGAGATTCTTGATGGCCCTCCAACCCCTCACATCTTCAGCAAAACCCCTGACGGCGTCCCTGTTACTGAAGATGATTTTGGTCCCCCTGAGCTAGCATATTTTGATGTTAGTGACGCCACACCTCCACCCATCAATCCTGCTACCCCATCTGTTGGCCCATCTGAAGTAGTTGTTACTGATGAAGAAGGCAATGCCCAATTTGACGATGATGGCACACCCATCACCATCCCTGCTATCCCTGTTGCTGCATTGCAAGGTCGATCTTTTCTCATGGCCCTCCCTGATGGCACACAGAAATGAATGACAGTTGTTGACATTGAAAACAGTCTTGAGCAAAACAAAGACTTCATCAAGTTCAAGTGCAAGCATACAGATGATGAGCTTGAAGATATCATCGCCTACAATGATGTCATGAATTATATCCACAGGGATGTAACTCAAGAAGATGGCAAACTTTGGTCTTTTCGACGCATACTTGGTCATCAAGGTCCCCTTGACAACAAGCACCCACAATACAAAGGTTCCAAATACAACCTATGGATTGAATGGGAAAATATGGAACGGACATACGAACCCCTATCCAATGTAGCTACCAATGACCCGGTCACTGTAGCCAAATATGCAAAAGACAACAACATGCTTGATAAACCTGGTTGGAAACATCTCAAACGTATTGTTTCCCTTGCCCGAAGAACCAAGAAGCTAAACCGGCTAATCCACCAAGCCAAGCTTTGCTCCTTCCGCACTGCTCCACAGTACCAGTATGGATTCAAGGTACCTCGCAATCATGAAGAAGCCATCCAGTTTGATACAGCCAATGGCAACACCAAATGGCAGGATGCCATAGCGCTGGAAATGTCACAGCTTCAAGAGTATGACACCTTTATTGACAAGGGTATCTACAAGGCTAGCAATATACCCATTGGCTTCCAACAGATCAAGGTCCACATGATTTATGCAGTCAAGCATGATGGTCGACACAAAGCCCGGCTAGTTGCAAATGGCAATCTCACTGAAGCTCCCATTCACAGTGTGTATGCAGGAGTTGTTTCCCTTCGTGGCTTGCGCATGTGCCTATTCCTTGCTGAACTGAATAGCTTAGAAGCATGGGGAACCGACATTGGGAATGCATACCTCGAAGCTGTTACCTGTGAGAAAGTATGCATCAAGGCTGGTGCTGAATTTGGACCACTAGAGGGCCACCTACTAGTGATTTACAAGGCTCTATATGGACTTCGATCATCTGGCAAGTGCTTTGGTGATATGCTCGCTACCTGCCTCATTGAACTAGGTTTTGAAAGATCCAAGGCAGAGCCTGAAATCTTTATCAAGCCTGGCAACAACAAACATGGGGAGCCAGTATACGAGCTGATATGCACATATGTTGACGACCTTTGCTTATGTATGGCCAATCCTGAAACCTTTCTGGTAATCCTGCAGTCTGAACCTTATAATTTCAAATTAAAGGGTTCTGGGCCAATGAACTTTCATTTGGGATGTGGCTTCGAAAGAGATGAACATGGTGTGCTCTGCATGAACCCCATCAAGTTCATCGAGAAAATGGAGGCCTCATATGAACAAATGTTCGGCTGTAAACCCACCACCAGGTTCCATTCACCCCTTGCTGAGAATGACCACCCAGAGCTAGACTCATCATCATTCCTAAGTGATACTGATATCCAAAAGTATCAAAGCATGGTTGGCTCACTCCAGTGGGTCATTGCCATTGGACGTTTTGACGTGCAGACTGCTGTTATGACTTTATCAAGCTTTCGAGTGCAACCTAGGGAAGGCCATCTCAATAGAGCCAAACGAATCTATGGATATATTTCCAAGTTTCGTCATTTCAAAATCAGATTCAGAGTGGGCATACCCGATTTTGTACTCACTGAAGGCACCAGTACAGACTGGTCCAATACCGTATATGGGGAGCACTCTGAAGACCTACCAATCGATGCCCCTAAACCCCTGGGGAAGGTAGTTGTATTGTCTCATTTCTATGATGCAAACTTAATGCATGACATCCTAAGTGGTAAAGCTGTCACTGGTATCCTGCACTTTGCAAACAAGACCCCCATCATGTGGTTCTCCAAGAAGCAAGCAACATCTGAAACAGCCACCTTTGGCGCTGAGTTTGTATCTGCTAGAACCTGCATTGAGCAAATTGTTGACATTTGACAGTCATTCAGGTATCTTGGTACTAGAGTACACGACACATCCTACACGTGGGGAGACAATGAAAAGATGATCCAAACCTCTACATTCCCATATGCAAGGCTCCACAAGAGGCATCACATTCTCTCATATCACTATGTTAGAAGCATGATCGCAAGAGGTTTCATCCTCATGCAACATCTTGCAGGCAAGGATAACTGTGCCGACATCCTCACCAAGCATTGGGGACACTCAGTAGTGTATCCTTTACTCAAGCCCATCTTTCACTATTGTGGAAACACCGGTGATCTGTTGCAGGATGACTGCACCAGATACTAGAGGATGCTTTCATGTGGACACATGGGGAGTATTAAATTCCTTTCGTGTCTAGGTTGGTAGAGGTACGAGATCGGAAATAATGAGACCTCGAAAATTACCGGGCTCATTCTTACGATCGAGTTCGATACTTAACTGGAAGAAAAAGGATCGATGGCTCATTCTTACGACCGAGTTCGATACTTAAACTGGAAGAGAAGAATCGATCGTCACTCCAATTTGATACTTAGTACCCAAAGAAAGAACGCACACTAGAGGCTCGCACATGCAATCTCTTGTTAGGTTTGAAGCGCTGCTCACGAACTTGTTTATCTGCTGTGTACAAATACGTGTTGTATTAGCGGCAACACGATATTTCTCGTAACGCGGTATTTTACCGTATATCTGTAACAAAGTGCTGTATTAGCGGCAGCACGCTTTAAAGTGCTATCTTGCTCTCCAGCAAGCTAAAGCGCATACTTTTAGATTATTTGATTATTCAACCTTAAACCTTGCATCGGACGCCCTTTGCGTCCTACTGTAGAACTACAAGCCTAAGATCTAACTGATTGCGTCGTTTGTTGATAGTCAGAATAGGTCTGATTGGATTAGCATCATCCAGTCGTAGTGGATATCAGAGAAATATTAGAACACAACAGACCGGCACCTCAACCGGCCTGCAGCCACAGCTCCTATTGCTCTTCTTTGCCTTTGGATTGAGTCAGCTCAACAGCCAGTTTCAAAAGGAAATTAACATACTAAGTTATTATTGATATTGTACTAGGTAAGCAATTAAGCATTGGATGTGTCAGAGAGGACCTCATGATCGTCATCATCGTTCTATGTCATTGAACTGTCATCACCTGAATTAGTAGCATCATCATTATTGTTGCTGTCCTGTTCAACAATAGTGCATTGGGAGTAGAGGGCCTCTTCATTAGGCAAAGATGACGTTGTCTTGTGGAATTCATCCAGCCAATCCCTTTGGTTTGAGACAACTAGATATGAGTTTGATTGCAAGGTACCAATTGCATTGAGTTGTGGGACAACTGCTACATAAGGAAGTATGCTGTCAACATGAAATAAGAACAGGGAATTTTTGTCTGATTCACCTCTTGTCACAAACGACAAAGCTGTCGGTGTTGGAGTGGATTTAAACTTGGTCACTACTGCATAAATGCCTTCATCTGCAATTTGGTATTCAGAAACAAATGAGTAAGGCTGCTTCATATTGTAGAGTTCGAGGTAACACATAATATGACAGGGTATTTCACATGTGTCGACATCAAACAATGCCCAATCATACCAAACAGAGTTCAGTTGGCCACTGTTGGAACGATATGAAGGGTGGCTCAGAAACAAGTAATTTTGCTGTGTGCAGGGGTCAAACCTGTTATGTTCAGTAAATCCTTTGACAGAGGAAGAGTCCTGCAAAAGTGGAAGAACCTTGTGACATACAAAAGTCAACACGATGGGAGAAATATAGAGTTTTGTTTTGTTCGATGACCTAACCCATCTCATAGTACTTGCCCCGTTGTCGTTAATGAACACGTTAAATTTTGAGCCAGAAACTTCAGGAGGGATTTGATTACCAGAAACATCTTCTGTTGTCACTAAAGTGAACTTTGAAGTAGCTACTCATAGCAGCATTTTTTCTTCCTGTCTCTTTGCCATTTGCAAAATCAATATGACAGCATTCTGTTGAGTGTTCTTTGACGGTGCTTTGATTTCAGTTTTGTGGTGTGATTCCAAATACGAAGAATCCCATCCGCATGGAAGTCCCCAAAACTTCATGTACTCAACCAGGTGAAAGTAAAGATGGTTTTTGATCAGTTTCGTACCCATTCCGTCTCTGAGGCAGGTGGAATTAATACAATTGATAAAATGGATTATCATCTTGGGGAGATTTTCCAATCCAGAAATCATTATACTTCCATGCTTCAAGAATTCTTCCATGGAGAGGATCAGTTGAATGACCTCTACTTGTTTCTGAATAAATGTCCTGTCTTGGATGATGTTTATTGCCACATCGGAGACAAGGGTGATCAGAATGGAAATGAGCATTCCCAAATAATCATTACCCTCCTTTTTGGTGATGGAGAGAAGCTGACTTGAAAACTTTGTTCTAGTGAAATCTCGGTTTGATTGCCTTGACAAAAGGGCTGTATATAACTGAGCAAGTGAGCCAATAGTACCTGATGTGCCATTGGTGTTTAAATCAGGTGCATACCAACACTTAGGACTGCCTTTTAACAAAGAATCAAGTGATTTTACTGCCCTCCGTGCTACACCCAGTTGATGCATATGCAAACACTCACCAGGAGTAGCAAAGTGAATGTTGTTGATATTACAACCAAAATTAAGACTGTGCAAAGCATTTTTTATGGGATGGTGGGAAATGCTTTTGAAGTAATCCTTGTATTCCCTTGCAGAAATGTCAACTTGGGCTTTTGGTTTATGGATGACGTGTGTCGGACATGTACAGTGAGGGCACACTTTCTTCACCTTTTCCGTGTATGATCCATACTTTCCACATAGTTTGTTGTGAAGTTCTGTATCACCAACAACATATGCAATCGCAAATTTCATTTTCACTTTGTACACTTTTCCTGCATACGGAAGATAATCCCCCTCCAACCAACCCTGCATTTCACATACTTGCTTGAAAGATTGAAAAGCCGCTGCCAGCATCGTGTGTAGATTTTGAATATTATCTTTTACTGTGGTTTTTTTGTGTGTCTTATGCTCTCAATTTCAGTGTCAGGATGAAAATAAATTGTGGTCCAAGCATCCGGCCGTTTTCTTGCTTCAACATTGAAAATACCAAGAGTCGTGTTGAGAGGAGCGAGTCAGAGATAGCCATGTGCATCCAAGCTGATTCCATCCATGTAGAAAATGATTGGAACGAGGATTTCCCCATTTACTTTGCAGATCTGCTTCCACGGTTCCATCCACCAAGACCCATGGTGTAGTTCTATTATGTATGTCTTGTTGGTGATTGGTGGGTTGTTTTCAGGTAAAAGAGGAGTCTTGACATTGGGAAAAGACAATTTTTTTCTTGCATCAATTCCTTATTGGTCAGAAAGGAATGAAGTGCGTCTGGGAAGGATTGAACAAATATTTGGGTTGGTAAATTGCCAGGTAACCAGTTAATCATGTGGGGCTCAAACTTGGTCTCAGAAATGCCCAAATTGGACTTGATTTCACTAAATATGGCTTCTCGATGGCAGGGGAAGGTAGTGCTGAAGTTAACACCGTGAATATTTTGACATTCGTTTGCCCATTGAAAAATAGATTTGAATGTGTTTAGAGGTAACTTGTGTTTTGTCATTTGATTCATGAGCTTTATTTCAGCAATGGGCCTATTCGTAGGTGAAAAATAAACATGGGATCAGATCAATTGCTTTCTTTTGTTGATGTTTGGTTGGCATCCATTGGGTTCCACAGCATCCATATCATTATCGTTGTGAATATGAAGGCAAATTTCTTCATGAATAACCATGTCCTCGTTGTTGTTGTTGTTGTCTTCTGAAGGAAGGAAACAACTGTGATTCCATTAGATTCCTATCAATGGGTGGAACAAATAAATTGTGTACTACCTGACTGTTTAGTACTGAGTTGAAGTTTCAGTAGAGGAGGGATTGTTATTGTGAGCGGCAGCAACAGCGACGGAGGGTGGAATTGGACCATTCTTGGTCAATGTCAGGCCATATTGTGAAGGGGAATGGCAAACTGTAGTGGATTGATCTTTTACAGATGACAAAAATTCCATAGGTTATGGTTTAAATAGAAAGCCCGAAAAAAAGCTATCGAATCAAGGTGACGTGACAGGCCTCGTGATACATATTGGTATGAATTGTGTGAAGAAGAATCTTGTCTGCTTCCGATGAATGTCTTGGACTTGCCCTTATGGGAAATGCAGCAGCGGCGGATAAATGATTTGGTTATTTTTGTATAACAACCCTTCTTGAAGTGACGGGGATTTTTACAAGGTTCTGACATAATGATTTATTGGCAGAAGGAAGGGGAAGAAATGGTTTTGATGGTGGTGTTAAATGAACATGATGAAAATGAGCATGATGCTATCGGAGCGATCATGAAAAGGCATGATGGTATGAAAAAAGACACGATGTGACATAGACACAACACAACGCGGCAACGTAGCAGATAAACACTTCTTAAAATAATTTTATTTCATATCTTGGGTTAAGGTTAAGAAGTTTGGTAGCGAGAATTAGATTTTTTAAATCAAGTGAGTCAAAAATGAGAGATCAAGGGACATTTTGAGTCCTCGGGGAGAGTTTTTGTTGCAACCTGAGGGGGGTTGAAACTCTTCACCACAAACATTGTGAATTTTAAAAATTGCCCTTTCGCATAAAAATGAAAAGAATTCACCGTGTAACGCGTATTTGTACGTACTAAGCGGGCATATCCTACGAAAGTCATAAGGGCAATAACCTTATCCTTAAGGTTCTTCCTGAGTGAATGATCGTCAACAACTTTCCATGTGGATTGCCTCTTAGCGGGAGTTTTCCACGTCAGCTCACTCTTTGAAGAAGTAACAACTCTAAAACACTATCATGCCCTAAAATCTACGTACATTCTAGTACTAATTCTACATGATAAGGTACAATTACATGTGATATTTCAATGAGAATATCACGGCGAATTATACGGTAAAAGACCGATCGAAGATGGCTGGTTTTTGTGTGTTTTGTGTCTTAAGATTACGAACGATTAGTATGGCAATTCACGGTAATATGCCGATAATCGATACGATGATGACGACAAGTAATTAACCTGTTATTTGTTTGTTTGACCACATCTAAGATGATTACTCTTACCCACTAAATCAATCGACCGTAAAGCCGATTGCGTTTGCTTTAGTTGTTATGACACACTTTCTTTAGTTTATCAGACCCACAGCACTCTACGAGCTGTGGAGGACCGACGGATGGCGTTTCCCACCGAGAAACACAGTTTGAGCTCGAAGACCAAAGAATCCGGATTAGCCTGATCAGCAACCGGCATCAACCCTCAAGGATGTAAAAAAGGCAATTGCTTGTGGAGCCCTGGAATAGACCAACAACAGGGCGGCCTCCCTTGAAAGAAGAGGCCGAAGACTCGGACCAAGGTGGTGGCTACACCGGGTTTCGAGATCCAGCAACAAACAAGGGAAAAGAAACTGGACGATTCAGCTGAACGAATCGCCCAGGTTGGCATCAGTTGAAAGGAATCAATATTCAAGAACACTGATCTTTCACTGAAAACAAGAATGAAGTGAGCCAGAAGATTGAGCCTCAAGTATTCTGTGGTGGAAAACAAACCGCGAAGAACATCTGCGGTAGGAACAGATTGCGAAAGAACATCTGCTCTAGAATCGAGAACACCAAATCTCGAAGATCGAAAGATCTCAAAGATCCAAAAAGGAAAAAGAGAACACTTAATTCTCAGGAAACAATCTTTCACCACAGAAATACAGAATGAGCAAATCCAGAGACCGGATAGAATAGCTCACAATCGTAAATTGCGACAAAAGCAAAAGCTCACACAAAATACAGACAAACCAGAACGAAAATTCGATCCGGATATACAAATAGATAAGCAAATCACACTTGACGGTCACCAACGATTAATATCCATCATCTCACACCCAATCCTTCGATTCGATTACACTCTTCCACCACAAACTCCCATCGAATACATCAAATACCATCCTCCGAATATTTCAAATTGAATACATCGAATACGAAACGAATACACCGAAACTCTCTTCAGAGCGACCATCCGACCATTAGAATATTCTCTCCACCATGGTACGAACTAGGGCAAATGACACCAGTGAGGAAGAAAAAATGGAAGTGGATGATCCACAAAATTCTGATGAGAACAATGGAGGAGGTAGGGGAGATGACGATGAATTTGTAGATAGAATCATGCAAGTAATGGAAAGGGCCCTTGTTGACCCAGAAATGAACTCAACCATGAAGAGAATCATCGACCAAGAAGTAAAGAAAACGATCAGAGCAATAAGAGATGCAGAAAGTAGGGGAGAGAACCCAGATGATGAGAATAGTGACAATGAAGAGGGAGACCGAAACGCGGATGCAAGAGCTGAACAACTGGCATGAAGGTTGTCCCAACCCAGAATACAAATCAGGGGATTCAACAATGGGAGATTTCTGAACCCAGAACAGCTTGCTTTCAGAAGCAGCCTAATGGATTTTGGTATCAACTACGAATCAGCTGAAGAAATTATGAGGGGAGGAATGTCCAATATTCGTGAAATTACAGACCTCAACAAGGAAAGCATAAAGTCATTCATGCATGGATTGAAATCAATCAGTCCAGACTGTCCTAATCCAAAAAGTATCCACTATGGTAACAGGCTATCATCGAGGCTTCTCACATGGGCAAGTTGGGCTAGGTATCAACCATTGATTGGAGTCAAACCAAGAGCTATTGACTGGAACGAAAACCCAAACAATCTGGAACTGCAACAATTCAGAATCAAGATGATGGAGTTGAGCGTTAAATCACAGGAAAAGTCAACCCCACATGAGTTCAAGGACCTTACGAAGTTCAGAGAATGGGAGGAAGGCTTTCGACAAAACTTGAGATACAGATTCAACTCTGAGGGTTTCCCAATCTTGTATGTGATAAGGCCCCAAGAAAAGGAAGATGTTACCAATGAAGCCAGGTCTGGAACAGTTGGGCAAAGTCCAACAGATACCTATCCGACATGGAGTGACTACAATGAAAGGTGTGGTGTTTTGTCAGACCACCAGTATGATGAAGATAACAACGTCGTCTGGAGGTTGTTACGTGATGCAACAAGGAAAGGGCCTGGTTGGGAATATGTGGCACATTTTCAAAACACTGAACTGAACTCAGGAAATGCTAGAAATGCATTCATTTTGTTGATGCAGCATGCTTACACTGATACCAATATCACTATGGTTCTGAACAAAACCTATCAGGAAATGAAAGAATCACATTACACTGGTGTTAATTTCCTTCTGAACTGGCTGTTGAGCTGATTCATTCCAAAGGCAAAGAAGAGCAACGTGAGCTTTAGCTGCAGGCCGGTTGAGGTGCCGGTCTGTTGTGTTCTAATATTTCTCTGATATCCACTACGACTGGATGCGAATCCAATCAGATCTATTCTGACTATCGACCAATCGACGCAATCAGTTAGATCTTAGGCTTGTAGTTCTACAAATGAGACGCAAAGGAGGCGTCCGGTGTGCAAGGTTTAAGGTTGAATAATCAAATAATCTAAAAGTATAAGCGATTGATCTTGCTGGAGAGCAAGATAGCGCTTTAAAGGTCGTACTGCCGCTAATACAGTACGATACAGTAAAATACCGTGTTGCCGCTAATACAACACGATATAACGTGTAATGTGTTGTCGCTAATACAACACGTAATTTTGTGCAGCAAACAAACAGGTTCGTGAGCACAAAGATCGAACCTCTGCTGTCTTTTCTTGAAAACAAAACACTTAACGGGATGGCTAGCATATGCTAGTTTCTGCCGTGTATTCTCTCTTTGATCTCTTAAGTATCGATAATTCGATCGTACGAGTGACGATCACTTGGCTCGCAAGATTGAGCCATTTGGTCAATAATGAGACACCTGGCTTACACGATCAAGCCATTTGGTCGGAAAATGAGATATTTAGCTCACAGATTGAGCCATTTGGTTCATAACGTTAAACATCATGATTCGTGAGCAAGTAAGCTGAACTCGTGTGAGTAAAGAATGAGATACCACTGTACCACTGTTACATACGCTATGCCGGACATGAAAGGAATTTAATACTCCCCATGTGTCCATGGGAAAGCGTTGACTAAGATCCGATGCAATCGTCCTGCAACAGATCACCTGTGTTTCCACAGTAGTCAAAGATGGGCTTGAGCAATGGATACACCACTGAATGTCCCCAATGCTTTGTGAGGATATCAGCGCAATTATCTTTGCCCGCAAGATGTTGCATGAGGATGAAGCCTCTAGCTATCATGCTTCTGACATAGTGATATGAGAGAATGTGATGCCTCTTGTGGAGCCTCGCGTATGGGAATGTGGAGGTTTGGATCATCTTTTCATTGTCTCCCCATGTGTAGGATGTGTCGTGTACTCTAGTACCAAGATACCTGAATGACTGTCAAATGTCAACAATTTGCTCAATGCAGGTTCTAGCAGATACAAACTCAGCGCCAAAGGTGGCTGTTTCAGATGTTGCTTGCTTCTTGGAGAACCACATGATGGGGGTCTTGTTTGCAAAATGCAGGATGCCAGTGACAGCCTTGCCACTTAGGATGTCATGCATTAAGTTTGCATCATAGAAATGAGACAATACAACTACCTTCCCCAGGGGTTTAGGAGCATCACTAGGGAGGTCCTCGGAGTGCTCCCCATACACTGTATTGGACCAGTCTGTACTGGTGCCTTCAGTGAGTACAAAATCTGGTATGCCCACTCTGAATCGGATTTTGAAGTGTCGAAACTTAGAGATGTAACCATAGATTCGTTTGGCTCTGTTGAGATGGCCTTCCCTAGGTTGCACTCGGAAGCTTGACAATGTCATAACAGCAGTCTGCACGTCAAAACGTCCAATAGCTTTGACCCATTGAAGTGATCCAATCATGCTTTGATACTTTTGGATATCAGTATCACTTAGGAATGATGATGAGTCTAGCTCTGGGTGGTCGTTCTCAGCAAGTGGTGAATGGAATCTGGTGGTAGGTTTGCAGCCAAACATTTGTACATACGAGGCTTCCATTTTCTTGATGAACTTGATGGGGTTCATGCAGAGCACACCATGTTCATCTCTTTCAAATCCACATCCCAAATGAAAGTTCATTGGCCCAGAACCCTTTAATTTGAAATTATAAGGTTCAGACTGTAGGATTATCAGAAAGGTTTCAGGATTGGCCATACATAAGCAGAGGTCATCAACATATGTGCATATGAGCTCGTATACTGGCTCCCCATGTTTGTTGTTGCCAGGCTTGATAAAGATTTCAGGCTCTGCCTTGGATCTTTCAAAACCTAGTTCAACGAGGCAGGCAGCAAGTAGATCACCAAAGCACTTGCCAGATGATCGAAGTCCATATAGGGCCTTGTAAATCACTAGTAGGTGGCCTTCTAGTGATCCAAATTCAGCGCCAGCCTTGATGCATACTTTCTCACAGGTAACAGCTTCAAGGTATGCATTACCAATGTCAGTTCCCCATGCTTCTAAGCTATTCAGCTCAGCAAGGAATAGGCACATGCGCAAGCCACGAAGGGAAACAACCCCTGCATACACACTGTGAATGGGAGCTTCAGTGAGATTGCCATTTGCAACTAGCCGGGCTTTGTGTCGACCATCATGCTTGACTGCATAAATCATGTGGACCTTGATCTGTTGGAAGCCAATGGGTATATTGCTAGCCTTGTAGATACCCTTGTCAATAAAGGTGTCATACTCTTGAAGCTGTGACATTTCCAGCGCTATGGCATCCTGCCATTTGGTGTTGCCATTGGCTGTATCAAACTGGATGGCCTCGTCATGATTTGGAGGTACTTTGAATCCATACTGGTACTGTGGAGCAGTTCGAAAGGAGCGGAGCTTGGCTTGGTGGATTAGCCGGTCTAGTTTCTTGGTTCTTCGGGCAAGGGAAACAATGCGTTTGAGATGTTTCCAACCAGGTTGATCATGCATGTTGTTGTCCTTTGAATATTTGGCTACAGTAACAGGGTCGTCTGCAGCTACATTGGAGAGAGGTTCATAGGTACGCTCCATGTTTTCCCACTCAATCCATAGGTTGTATTTGGAACCTTTGTATTGGGGTTGCTTGTTGTCAAGGGGACCTTGATGACCAAGTATGCGTCGAAAGGACCAAAGTTTGCCATCTTCTTGAGTGATATCTCTGTGGATATAATTCATGACATCATTGTAGGCGATGATATCTTCAAGTTCGTCATCTGTATGCTTGCACTTGAACTTGATGAAGTCTTTGTTTTGCTCAATGCTGTTTGCAACATCAACAACTGTCATTCTTTTCTGTGTGCCATCTGGGAGGGCCATTAGAAAGGATCGACCTTGCAAGTCAGCAGCGGGGATGGCAGGGATGGTGATGGGTTTGCCATCAGCGTGAAATTGGGCATTGCCTTCTTCATCAGTAACAACTACCTCAGATGGGCCTACAGAAGGGGTAGCAGGATTGATGAGTGTAGGTGTGACTTCACTAACATCAAAATATGCTAGCTCAGGGGGACCAAAATCATCTTCAGTAACAGGGACGCCGCCAGGAGTTTTGCTGAAGATATGAGGGGTTGGAGGACCATCAAGAATCTCCCCATAGTTGTTAGGGATTGGAGAAGGGACATAGCTTCTTGTATTAGGAACCTTGGAATAAAGAAAAGTAGGCAGGGATGGCTGGGAGATGCGTAGAGGAGGTGATGCGGTGACTGAGCTGGGAGGTGTAGGAGGTGAAGAGGAGGGACTATCACCAGAAGACTTAGGAGTGAGGGAAGCATCTTTGGCCTTGCGCCATGCAAGAAAGCCATCATCAGTGAACAAGCCAGCACGCTTGTTGCGATGCTCGGGAGTTAAAGCAGTGCGTACACCAGAGCGGTCAAGGAGCTTATTGGTGATGGGATCCCAGATGGTGAAACATAAGCTATTGCCAACATGTTCAGCAATGCCAACAAAGTGGCCAAGACATTCAGTGGTCTGTGAGCCAAACTGTGTATCTGGAGTCTTGTAGTATACGGGCTCAAACCAGAAGAAACTAAGGTAGGGACTGATGTCACCAATGATACCAGTAGCAATGAAGAAAGGCTGTTTGTCAGAGAGAGTGGGATCAGACAAATGATTCATGAGGCGGCCAACATATTGCATACAAAGAAGCCAGAGGTGTGGTGGAGTGCCCGTGCGATCCATGATTCTATTGACAATTCGTTTGAAGGTCTGGTACCGCCGTTCAAAGAGATTTTGGTGTTGATGGTATGGTTCACTTTGCCATAAGCCAATCCACATCATCTTGAGGTAGTCAAGAACAGATTTGCTGGACTGGTAAGATCCATGATCACAGAGCAGTCTGAGTGGTCTACCCCATTGCCGAACAAAATTTTGGAGACAAGGGAGAAAATCAGCAGTAGTCCTCATTTCTTCAACATGGATGATATGAGATTTGCGACCAAAGAAAACTTGAGCAATCTTGGAACCACCATTGATAGCAGGGGTGTCTGAATAGATGACATCAGAGAGGACATCATCATTGAAAGGCCGGACATTCATGGCAGGCTGTGGTGATTGGAACCTTTTGAAGATGTTACCATCGGGACTAAGTGACAGTGAGCCATACTGAGTGGAATTGTTGAAGGTGGCCTTGATACGGTCAAGGGAGATCCATCCAAAGAAGGGCTTCAGTGACAAGTAATCTATATCAGTGGGCGATTGAACATGGGCTGCAGCAGTAATGGAGGTGGGAGAAGTCTGATTAGAGCACCGACTGAGGATTGCTTGGTGAATATAATCAGCTGGGCTGAGCCAAAAAGAGGGATCAGAAGCATCCAATGCCTGGATGGGTGAAGTGGCGCTGTGGGACAAGAATGAGGTGACCGTAGGAGATATGCCAATGTTGATATCCCTGAGGGAGCCAAATTCATCATAGTCTTTATATGGAAGTGATGTGACAAGAGGCGGGTATTTCTGGATGAAGGTATCATCCTGGGGGGTAAATGCGCGATCTAGTGTAGATGGGTCCCAATGTTGATCACTGGTCATGACAACATGAGGAAGATGAGCAAATTCTTCACTGGTATACTTGCGCATGGCAAGATAAGGCAACCCATGGGATATACTGAGTGGAAAGACATAACCATCGGTGGTGGTGATGACTTGGGTGCCGCCCATCTTGATGGAGGTGTCATCTACAATCGAGAAGTATGCTTCCATCTGAGGAGAAGACAAGATGGATGGGTGTTGCCCAGTGTAGGCACACTCATGAAAGATGATGATGACAGGACCCCTGTTGGAAACAGAGTACGTGCCACATGTAGCAATAGGAATATTCTGACTTTGATGATTGTTGATGCCAGTCACATTGACATACCGTGGTGGAATATCCTTGGAGATGAGACATGCATCATGTCCTATGATACATCCATTTGCGCCTCTGTCAACCATAGCATAACCGGGTGTGGAGACGCTAGTTTTGCTAGAATGATATGTATCAATGGGGTGTGACGGTGAAACATGAGGTTCGCGTTTGGGTGATGCCCAATGGTGGAATTTCACAGACATGGAAGACAGACCGGCAGGGACATAAACATTGCCTTCTTTCTTGTAAAGAATATCAGGATTATCTGCAAGGAAGCGAGCTGGGTGCGCAGGAGAAATAGAAGACTTGAGGGGCCTGTTGTCTTGGTGAGAAGATGTCGTGTATACACCGAGGGATGCATGGAAGGCGGATCTGGCGGAGCTTTCTTCGTCAGGTGAGAGGACTTGCTCACCATCAGGCGATGAGGGGACCTGCTCATCAGTAAGGTGTTCATAAGCTCGTTGCGTGATTGGCTTGCTGGAATTGGGGTCCGGTGGCAGTGCAGCATCAAGGAGCTCAGATCGAAGGCAAGCAACTAGGCGCTTCTTGTCATCAGCTGTGAAGCCAAGCCAATGTTTCATACCTTGCTTGGATAGAGTTTTCCAGACGGCAGAAGGTAACCTTGTGGTTGGGTCTGGGGTTCTTCCAGCCTTGTAAACAGCGTAGTCTTGATAGTTGCCATCAAATTCAATAGGAGGCAAATATGATGCTGAGTCATCGGTTATTCCAGAATATGTGGACGGTGTCACAGAGGAGAAATCATGGGAGTTGGCCTTAACAGCCGTTCGACTGCGAGGCTGGGTCAGTGATGCTTGGGAATCCAACCTGGTTGCTTCAAGGAGGAAGATATTTTTCAATTCACTGATAGCAACGGCTTCATGCTGTCTAAACTTAATCAAGTCCTGTGCTGCAGGGGGATCATCAACCTTGTAGAACTGTTCACTGAGCTGGAAGCTGCTACTACAGGCCTTGCAGAGGTGCGTTTTGACAGTATCAAAATCAAGTGGCCTCTGTGAATTGCTTAGTGTGTTGAGATGTTCCAACTGGGCAAACCACTGGGTGATGAACTTGACCTTGGTATCCTTCCATGTCCTCAAATCAATGTCCAATAGTTGTTGCATCACGATGGAGGTGTCATATACTTTGGATTTGGATCTGTCGTGCAATGACACAAAGTCAAAGAAGGCTTGTCTACCATCCCTTGAGGAGGTATGGCTGAGCACGCAGGAGTAGGAGAGATCACTCTGGAGGGCATGTAGGACAAGGGTCCAGAAGAAAGCACATTGCTTGTCATGGAGAGCTTTTTCATACCCGACGAGTGGTGTATCAGGCCAGTTTGGATCGAGGAATGTATGAGTATCTATATCAGATGTTTCCAGTTTTGCCTTGAATTTGACAAGCCAGCGTTCAAACCTTGCATCATTCTGCAGAATTGGAAAGGTGGTTTCATCCCTTGATTTCTTGGTCCAGGATTCATATCTAAGCTGTTCGATGGGCTTGGAGGATCTTTCCTGTTGTCGTCGAGGTGTGCCGGTGCTGTTGAGTGTGCTAGTGATTCCCATATCCGTTCCAGATGCTCTTCTGGCTCTGACAGCACTAAAACAGTAGCTCTGAAAGACGTCTCTGGTATACTGGGTTCTATCCTCTGAGTCTAGTCCTTGTGCTGTGAGATGTTGGCCGAAGTCGATGACTTGCTGTATGGACATCTGTACATGTCGATAAATTGGTGTTCTTACGCCCCCTTTGAGGAAAGCTAGATCTCCAATGTTCTCGATGTACAAGAAGGCTAGCCATGTCTTGATCCTTGCAGCAATGAGAGCCTCACACAGGGCGTCATTTTGTTCCCTTGGTATGTCAAAGATTTCATGCAAGAAGGTGGCTAGTGGTCGGTCAAACGATGGGAAGAGGTCCGCGATAGATGTGTCCTCTTCCTCCTCTTGGCTTGGATTATTCTGTTGATCAGGTGCCACGTCTGCTGCGGGTAACCGAGGTGTGGTTGCTGCGCTCCCAGGTTGGAGTGTTTGGAATCGTCCTGTCGATCTGCTTCGTCCAGTCGACCTGCTTCTTGTTCTCCCAGCAATCGGAACGTTAGGCATTGTTGTCGTGTAATCGTAGGTCGATGGAATCCTGTCCAATGCGATGGGCTTCTATTAAAGACGAATGGCTTTGTCCATTTGCTCTTTGTTATGCTGTAATCGGATCAGAGAACTATCAATCGTCGTCCGTAGTCAAGTCAATTGATGATTTGCTGTCGGATTGTTTTCGTCGATTGTTTTCGTCGTCGTCGAGTGCTTCTACTGTCTTCTTCTTTTGCAAGCTTCAACAAGCTTGCGACTGTTAATCTGTTAATTTCCTTCTGAACTGGCTGTTGAGCTGATTCATTCCAAAGGCAAAGAAGAGCAACGTGAGCTTTAGCTGCAGGCCGGTTGAGGTGCCGGTCTGTTGTGTTCTAATATTTCTCTGATATCCACTACGACTGGATGCGAATCCAATCAGATCTATTCTGACTATCGACCAATCGACGCAATCAGTTAGATCTTAGGCTTGTAGTTCTACAAATGAGACGCAAAGGAGGCGTCCGGTGTGCAAGGTTTAAGGTTGAATAATCAAATAATCTAAAAGTATAAGCGATTGATCTTGCTGGAGAGCAAGATAGCGCTTTAAAGGTCGTACTGCCGCTAATACAGTACGATACAGTAAAATACCGTGTTGCCGCTAATACAACACGATATAACGTGTAATGTGTTGTCGCTAATACAACACGTAATTTTGTGCAGCAAACAAACAGGTTCGTGAGCACAAAGATCGAACCTCTGCTGTCTTTTCTTGAAAACAAAACACTTAACGGGATGGCTAGCATATGCTAGTTTCTGCCGTGTATTCTCTCTTTGATCTCTTAAGTATCGATAATTCGATCGTACGAGTGACGATCACTTGGCTCGCAAGATTGAGCCATTTGGTCAATAATGAGACACCTGGCTTACACGATCAAGCCATTTGGTCGGAAAATGAGATATTTAGCTCACAGATTGAGCCATTTGGTCCATAACGTTAAACATCATGATTCGTGAGCAAGTAAGCTGAACTCGTGTGAGTAAAGAATGAGATACCACTGTACCACTGTTACATACGCTATGCCGGACATGAAAGGAATTTAATAACTGGCGATGCTAAGAATTATGATTGGAACAAACACAAGAGGAACTGAACTGCTTTTCATGGAACAATCCTGAGATTTGAAAAGAACCACAATGAAAGAAGATTTGTTTGGGACTTTATCAATTCAATCAGTGATGAGCGACTTGATGCTGCCAAGGCCGATGCAATTGACGAGAGCAAAGACTATCGTGACAACTTCAATGAATGTTTGATTCTATTTACCAATCGGCTTGGATTGAAGAAGCTTGCAAATGGAAAGCATAAAAGAGGTTCCAGAAGTGTGTATTCTGTGGGCACGACAAGCAATAAGAAGCAGAAAACAACTGGAACATTCACAGGAAAAGTTGAATGCAAGCCCTATCCAACAAGTGTTTATAAAACAATGTCAAAAGAACAGCGCCAGGAGCTTTACCAGATGAGACAGGCAAAGAAGAAAAGAAATCTCAAGGCTGCTGAGACCAAAAAGGCAAAAGAAGCTGACAATGAAGGAGCAGGTGATAGCTTTGGATCAAAATCTAAGAAATGACATCATAACCGGACACTAGAAAACAAATTGTTAAAAATGGTGAGTCGGTCATTATACAAGATGAATATTCCTCTAGATTTTGATGATGGAGAAAATGAAGAAGGATACTGCGAGCTAGACTCACATGCAGATACCACTGCCGCCGGAAGCAACATGATATTGCTAAACCCTGATCAGATCACAACACATGTTGATGTTGCACCTTTTTCTGAAGAATACAAGCCAATCAAGAAGATCCCAATTGGAAGTTGTGCTACTGCTTTGACAAATCCAACATCAGGTCAAGTATACATCATAGTGTTCCATCAAGCGCTGTACTTTGGGAATAAATTGAAGAATAGCTTGATATGCCCAAATCAAGTGAGGGACTGCAATTTCAACTCTGTTGAAGAAACACCCCGTCAGTTTGACCCAAGATCCAAGCATGGAAATACAATCCAAACGCCAATGGAAGATGACGACCCCAGAAAAGTTTTCATAAAACTGAGTATGAGAAATGTGATTTCGTATTTCCCCACAAGGAAGCCAACAAGAATGGAGCTTGATGAATGCCAACATTTGATAGCAACAAATGACACCCCATGGGACCCACATTCACTGAAGTTCAGGATGACTGAGTTAGCAATCTTAGCATTCAAGCCATGTCGACCGAAGATGATCAAGCCATGTCAACTGGAGACGCAAGCTCAGTCGTAACGGAACCTACAAGTAATGTTACAGATATGATCTCCAAGACTAGCTTAGAGAACAGGCATCCAAATCTCATGCAGCAATGCAAACTGATGAGATTGCATCAGGTATCAAACAGAAGAATGCTAACCAAATGTCAAATTGCAACAGATGGCAATATTTCCCATCGGATTTCTTCAGTAACAAATATTTCAAGCGCGTGAAGGGTAGACCAATTCTTGTTTGATGACACAGAATTTGACTTCATGGAAGTTCCTGAAGATGAATCAAGACCAGCCCCTAGCTTGCATGAAATTGACAATACACTTGAGAGGAGGTCTCTTGATAGAAGAAATCAATGGGGGCCATCAGTGATAACTATTGAAGGTCCAAACAAAGTTGATTGTGAACGATTAGCCAAAACTTGGAATATTAGTTTCAAAAAGGCTGAGCAGACACTGAAAGTCACGGCGCAGAAGGCACTCAGGAATTTGCAACTACCATTGATGAAGAGGCTGCCTACGCAGCGCTTTAGAAACAAAAGAATTGCACAAGGAACCTGGTACACTGATACGTGGCATGCTAGGAGCACCAGTATTATGAGACAAGAAAAATGTGCACAGATCTTTACAAATGGAAATGGGTTTGAAGTATTTATACCAATACAGGACAAATCTCAGGCACATCAAGGGTTGAAAATATTCATTCATGAAGTTGGAATCCCTGAGCATTTGATTTCTGATGGCGCGCCAGAACAAGGATCTCCAAGAACCTACAAGACCCACTGGAATTCAATTGTAATGCACAACCATATTCATCAGACATTCATACAACCACATTGTCCATTTCAAAATCGAGCAGAACAAGCGATTGGTCACCTTGGGAGTGCAATCACAACCAAGTCAGCAAAGAAGAAATCACCGAGGAGATTATGGTCATTTTGTGGTGAACTATGTGCTAATATCAGACAGCGAACAGCATCGAGTAACCCTTCTTCAATGGGGAGAACTCCATTCGAATTGGTCCATGGCTATAGGCCCGATATTGCACTATACATTTCATCAGAATGGTATGATTTTGTGTTTTACTTTGATAAAGGTGATTCTTCCTCGCGTGGAGTTGAAAGATTGGGTCGATGGTTGGGCCCTTGTGGCAGTAAGATAGGTGGAGGTGACTGTTTTTGGATCCTGACCGAATCAGCAATACCAATATCTACAAATTCAATAAGGCCTGTCAAGGAATATGAATGGAGGGATAGAGATATCCTCAGAAGAATGGAAGCAATCGACAAATCAATTGAATCCAAGATTGGTGATGAAGTGAAAGACAGCGCGTCTTTCTTCCAGGAAAACTACCCGGAGCCTCAAAAGGAGCTATTTGAGGAACAACCAGTGAAATCATCTGATCTGAAACTTGAAATGGCTGAGCCAGAGGCGTCAGTAGAAGATATTGATGAGCCAGATGAATATCTCAGGAATGAAGTAATCATTGAAAGAAATGATGAAAGGCTCAGGTGCATTGTCAAGGATATTGTGAAGAATCATTCCCAGTGCAACTAGCTGAATATGCTGTCAACAATAATCTTGAAAAGACACCAGCATTCAGATGGTGGGTGCACAAAATTTTGAGAAGAAAGGATTGAATCCTTAAGGCAGCCAAAACAGCAAAGTATTGGTTGAAGACTCACAAATATGGCGTTGAATTGCCACATTCAATCACACAAGCGCTGGCAATTGATAAGAAAACAGGCACTGATCACTGGGAAAGAGCAATTCATAAAGAAATGACCAACAATATGGCTGCGTTTGAATTTTCTGATGATGATGTTATTCCGGTCGGCCACAAGGAAATAACCACCCATATGATTTTTGACATCAAGCTTGGATCCTTAACAAGGAAGGCTAGGTTGGTAGGGGACGGTCATAAGGTCCCTGCAATAGCAAAAGAGAATACCTATTTGTCTGTTCCCAGTTGCGACTCAGTGAGGATATTCTTCTTGCTGGCAGCGCTGAATGATTTGAAGGTTCTCTCAGCAGATATCCAAAATGCATATTTGACAGCCCCAATAAAAGAGAAATACTTTCTAAAAGCGAGAGCTGAAGATGGCTTTCCTCCACATCTTGCAGGACGGCCTTGCAAGATAGTTCGCGCATTGTATGGATTGCCAGTGGCAGGTGCATCTTTCAGATCATACCTCACACAGCATTTGAGGGATCTTGGGTATTCACCATGCAAAGCAGATCCTAATGTGCACTTACGAATCGAAACCAGGAAAGATGGATCCAGATACTGGGCAATGTTGATTGCTTATGTTGATGATATCTTATGTTCTGGTGAAGATCCAAAGTTCCAGCTTGAAAACATTGAACGAAAGTTCAAATTGAAGGATGATACAATTGAAGAGCCAACTCTGTATCTGGGAGCTGATATTGGAAAGTTTTACTTTGAAGGCGATTCAAAACCAAGATGGTCATTATCAAGCACCAAATATACTGCAAAAGCTGTAGCGGCTGTAGAACAAGAGCTAGGAACTGAAAAATATGGCTACAAGTATCTACCAAAGTCAGCATCCAGTCCACTGTCACATGATTATCGACTGGAAATTGATATATCAGAGGAATTGAATCCTGAATTGCAAAATTATTATCAAGGTTTGATTGGAGTCCTCAGGTGGATTTGTGAATTAGGAAGGCTTGACATTGTAATGCCAGTCTCGCTGATGTCAAGGTATTCGGCTCAAGCGAGAAAGGGACATCTGAACCAGTTATTTCATATATTTGCATATTTGTAAAAATACAACAGGTCGAAATTGGTTTTTGATGATACAGTACCAAGCATTGATGAGAGTAAATTTCAAAAATGTGACTGGTCTGAATTTTACCCTGGTGCTGCTGAAGTCATACCAGCAGATATGCCTGAAGCTTTGGGAAAACATGTGACAATGAGTTGTTTTGTTGATGCCGACCATGCCGGATGCAAGGCAACAAGGAGGTCTCATACCGGTGTTATTATCTTCATTAATAATGCACTGATCATTTGGTTTTCCAAAAGACAAACAACAGTTGATACATCAACTTTTGGATCTGAATTCATTGCTTTGAAAATTGCAATCAAATTGGTTGAAGGTCTAAGGTACAAGTTGAGAATGATGGGTGTTCCAATGGATGGAAGAACCAATGTGTATTGTGATAATGATTCTGTTGTCACAAATGTTACACGACCTGAAAGCCCATGTAAGAAGAAGCACAACAGCATTGCATACCACAAAGCGCGTGAATCTATTGCAGCAGGAATTATCAGAGTTGCAAAGGAACCAGGTTCAACAAATATTGCTGATTTGTTTACAAAGCTAATGAGTGGCGCTGTTTTCCAGGAACACTGTTCTCGATGCATGTGGTAACATTTCAAAATGGATGATTTGATCCGTTGATTACAATATATCAATTGGGCAAGGATCAGGGCCAAATGTCTTGGTACATGCCAGAATGAATGGCAAAATGCCTCCCCATTTCTTTTGATAGGGCCTCTGATGGTTGACTTGATACAGTTTGGTATTCAACATATGACAATGACTCACGATGAATAATGTGTTAAGTTAAGTCATATGAATCCAGCCGCTTAACAGTTGGAGGTTTACGACTGAAGGGGACTGAAAAGAATTCACCGTGTAACGCGTATTTGTACGTACTAAGCGGGCATATCCTACGAAAGTCATAAGGGCAATAACCTTATCCTTAAGGTTCTTCCTGAGTGAATGATTGTCAACAACTTTCCATGTGGATTGCCTCTTAGCGGGAGTTTTCCACGTCAGCTCACTCTTTGAAGAATTAACAACTCTAAAACACTATCATGCCCTAAAATCTACGTACATTCTAGTACTAATTCTACATGATAAGGTACAATTACATGTGATATTTCAATGAGAATATCACGGCAAATTATACGGTAAAAGACCGATCGAAGATGGCTGGTTTTTGTGTGTTTTGTGTCTTAAGATTACGAACGATTATGAGAAGAATTCACCGTGTAATGTGTATTCGTACGAAAGTCATAAGGGCAATAACCTTATCCTTAAGGTTATTCCTGAGTGAATGACTGGCAACGACTTTACATGTGGATTGACTCTTAGCGAGGGTTTCCCCATCAGCTCACTCTTTGAAGAATTAACAACTCTAAAACACTATCATGCCCTAAAATCTACGTACAACCTAGTACTAATTCTACATAATAAGGTACAATCACATGTGATATTCAATGAGAATAACACGGTGAATTATACGGTAACAAAAGACTGATCGAAGATGGTTTTGCGTGTGTTTTGTGTCTTAAGATTACGTGTGTTTTGTATGCTTGGAATTACACGGAAATATGCTGTAAATCGAACGACGATACGACGAGTAATTAACCTGTCGGCCGATACGATTGACTGCGTCTAAGATTATTACATTTGCTCACTAAATCAATCGATCATAAGATCAATTGCGTTTGTTTGTCACGACGCACTTTTTCTAGTTTATCAGACCCACAGCACTCTACAAGCTGTGGAGGACCCAACGGCGTTAAAGAAACGCAGTTTGAGCTCGAAGACTAATCCGGATTAGCCTGATCAGCTACCGGCATCAACCCTCAAGGATGTAAAAGAGGCAGTTGCTTGTGGAGCCCTGGAAAAGACCAACACCAGGGCGGTCTCCCTGAAAGAAGAGACCAAAGAACCGAACCAAGGTGGTGGCTCCACCGGGTTTCGAGATCCAGCAAACAAGCAAGGGAAAAGGGCTGGAAGATTCAGAGAAAGAGTCGCCCAGGTTGGCCTCAGTTGAAAGGAATCAATATCCAATTCGAGAACACTGATCTTTCACTGAAAACAAGAACGACGTGAGCCAGAAGATTGAGCCACAAGTATTCTGTGGTGAAACGGATTGCGAAGAAATTCTGCTTGCGAAGGAACAGATTGAGAAGAACATCTGCTCGCAAGGAAATCCAAAGATATAGAATCGAGAACACCAAATCTCGAAGATCAAAAAGATCCGAAATGAAAAAGAGAACACTAAATTCTCAGGAAACAATCTTCCACCACAGAAATACAGAATGAGCAAATCCCAAGAAAGGATAGGAAAGCTCACAATCTTGATTTGCAACAAAAGCAAAAGCTCACACAAAACTAACCGGAACGAAAACTCGATCCGAATAGTCAGAAAGTATAAACAAACCGAAACGAAAATTTGATCCGGATATACAAATACGAAAAACAGATAAGCGAATCACACACAACAGTCATACAACACCTACCAATCATCTCACATCCAATCCTTCGATTAAATTACACTCTCTTCCCACACATACCACCTCTGATTGATTATTCGATCACAACGCCCAACAAATATCGTCCTTCAAAATATCGATTGTCCATCAAGTATCGTCCACCGAATAATTCGTAACTTCATTTGAAATAGCCTCTCCACCATGGTCCGAACTAGAGCAAATGATACCAGTGAGGAAGAAAAAATGGAAGTGGATGATCCACAATATCCTGATGAGAACAATGGAGGAGGTAGGGGAGATGACGATGAATTTGTAGATAGAATCATGCAATTAATGGAAAGGGCCTTCGTTGACCCAGAAATGAACTCAACCATGAAGAGAATCATCGACCAAGAAGTAAAGAAAACGATCAGAGTGATAAGAGATGCTGAAAGTAGGGGCGAGAACCCAGATGATGAGAATAGTGACAATGAAGAGGGAGACCAAAACGCTGACCAAAACGAGGATGCAAGAGCTGAACGACTGGCATGAAGGTTGTCCCAACCCAGAATACAAATCAGGGGATTCAACAATGGGAGATTTCTGAACCCAGAACAGCTTGCTTTCAGAAGCAGCCTAATGGATTTTGGTATCAACTATGAATCAGCTGAAGAAATTATGAGGGGAGGAATGTCCAATATTCGTGAAATTACAGACCTCAACAAGGAAAGCATAAAGTCATTCATGCATGGATTGAAATCAATCAGTCCAGACTGTCCTAATCCAAAAAGTATCCACTATGGTAACAGGCTATCATCGAGGCTTCTCACGTGGGCAAGTTGGGCTAGGTATCAACCATTGATTGGAGTCAAGCCAAGGGCCACCGACTGGAACGCAAACCCAAACAATCTGGAATTGCAGCAATTCAGAATCAAGATGATGGAGTTGAGCGTTAAATCACAGGAAAAGTCAACCCCACATGAGTTCAAGGACCTTACAAAATTCAGAGAATGGGAGGAAGGCTTTCGACAAAACTTGAGATACAGATTCAACTCTGAGGGTTTCCCAATCTTGTATGTGATAAGGCCCCAAGAAAAGGAAGATGTTACCAATGAAGCCAGGTCTGGAACAGTCGGGCAAAATCCAACAGATACCTATCCAACTTGGAGTGACTACAATGAAAGGTGTGGTGTTTTGTCAGGCCACCAGTATGATGAAGATAACAACGTCGTCTGGAGGTTGTTATGTGATGCAACAAGGAAAGGGCCTGGTTGGGAATATGTGGCACATTTTCAAAACACTGAACTGAACTCAGGAAATGCTAGAAATGCATTCATTTTGTTGATGCAGCATGCTTACACTGATACCAATATCACTATGGTTCTGAACAAAACCTATCAGGAAATGAAAGAATCACATTACACTGGTGATGCTAAGAATTATGATTGGAACAAACACAAGAGGAACTGGACTGCTTTTCATGGAACAATCCTGAGATTTGAAAAGAACCACAATGAAAGAAGATTTGTTTGGGACTTTATCAATTCAATCAATGATGAGCGACTTGATGCTGCCAAGGCCGATGCAATTGACGAGAGCAAAGACTATCGTGACAACTTCAATGAATGTTTGATTCTATTTACCAATCGGCTTGGATTGAAGAAGCTTGCAAATGGAAAGCATAAAAGAGGTTCCAGAAGTGTGTATTCTGTGGGCACGACAAGCAATAAGAAGCAGAAAACAACTGGAACATTCACAGGAAAAGTTGAATGCAAGCCCTATCCAACAAGTGTTTATAAAACAATGTCAAAAGAACAGCGCCAGGAGCTTTACCAGATGAGACAGGCAAAGAAGAAAAGAAATCTCAAGGCTGCTGAGACCAAAAAGGCAAAAGAAGCTGACAATGAAGGAGCAGGTGATAGCTTTGGATCAAAATCTAAGAAATGACATCATAACCGGACACTAGAAAACAAATTGTTAAAAATGGTGAGTCGGTCATTATACAAGATGAATATCCCTCTAGATTTTGATGATGGAGAAAATGAAGAAGGATACTGCGAGCTAGACTCACATGCAGATACCACTGCCGCCGGAAGCAACATGATATTGCTAAACCCTGATCAGATCACAACACATGTTGATGTTGCACCTTTTTCTGAAGAATACAAGCCAATCAAGAAGATCCCAATTGGAAGTTGTGCTACTGCTTTGACAAATCCAACATCAGGTCAAGTATACATCATAGTGTTCCATCAAGCGCTGTACTTTGGGAATAAATTGAAGAATAGCTTGATATGCCCAAATCAAGTGAGGGATTGCAATTTCAACTCTGTTGAAGAGACACCTCGTCAGTTTGACCCAAGATCCAAGCATGGAATCACAATCCAAACACCAATGGAGGATGATGATCCGAAGAAAGTTTTTATAAAACTGAGTATGAGAAATGTGATTTCGTATTTCCCCACAAGGAAGCCAACAAGAATGGAGCTTGATGAATGTCAACATTTGATTGCAACAAATGACACCCCATGGGACCCACATTCACTGAAGTTCAGGATGGCTGAGTTAGCAATCGACAATGGTGACCCAATTTCAGGGGACCAGTTTAGCGTTCAAGCAATGTCAACTGGAGACGCAAGCTCAGTCGTAACGGAACCTACAAGTAATGTTACAGATATGCTCCCCAAGACTAGCTTCGAGAGCAGGCATCCAAATCTCATGCAGCAATGCAAACTGATGAGATTGCATCAGGTATCAAACAGAAGAATGCTGACTGAATGCCAGATAGCAACAGATGGTAATATTTCTCACAGGATTTCAGCAGTGACCACAAAGTTTCAGGATGCAAATATTTCAAGCGCGTGAAGGGTAGACCAATTCTTGTTTGATGACACAGAATTTGACTTCATGGAAGTTCCTTAAGATGAATCAAGACCAGCCCCTAGCTTGCAAGAAATTGACAATACACTTGAGAGGAGGTCTCTTGATAGAAGAAATCAATGGGGGCCATCAGTGATAACTATTGAAGGTCCAAACAAAGTTGACTGTGAACGCCTAGCCAAAACTTGGAATATTAGTTTCAAAAAGGCTGAGCAGACACTGAAAGTCACGACGCAGAAGGCACTCAGGAATTTGCAACTACCATTGATGAAGAGGCTGCCTACGCAGCGCTTTAGAAACAAAAGAATTGCACAAGGAACCTGGTACACTGATACGTGGCATGCTAGGAGCACCAGTATTATGAGACAAGAAAAATGTGCACAGATCTTTACAAATGGAAATGGGTTTGAAGTATTTATACCAATACAGGACAAATCTCAGGCACATCAAGGGTTGAAAATATTCATTCATGAAGTTGGAATCCCTGAGCATTTGATTTCTGATGGCGCGCCAGAACAAGGATCTCCAAGAACCTACAAGACCCACTGGAATTCAATTGTAAAGCGCAGCCATATTCATCAGACATTCATACAACCACATTGTCCATTTCAAAATCGAGCAGAACAAGCGATTGGTCACCTTGGGAGTGCAATCACAACCAAGTCAGCAAAGAAGAAATCACCGAGGAGATTATGGTCATTTTGTGGTGAACTATGTGCTAATATCAGACAGCGAACAGCATCGAGTAACCCTTCTTCAATGGGGAGAACTCCATTCGAATTGGTCCATGGCTATAGGCCCGATATTGCACTATACATTTCATCAGAATGGTATGATTTTGTGTTTTACTTTGATAAAGGTGATTCTTCCTCGCGTGGAGTTGAAAGATTGGGTCGATGGTTGGGCCCTTGTGGCAGTAAGATAGGTGGAGGTGACTGTTTTTGGATCCTGACCGAATCAGCAATACCAATATCTACAAATTCAATAAGGCCTGTCAAGGAATATGAATGGAGGGATAGAGATATCCTCAGAAGAATGGAAGCAATCGACAAATCAATTGAATCCAAGATTGGTGATGAAGTGAAAGACAGCGCGTCTTTCTTCCAGGAAAACTACCCGGAGCCTCAAAAGGAGCTATTTGAGGAACAACCAGTGAAATCATCTGATCTGAAACTTGAAATGGCTGAGCCAGAGGCGTCAGTAGAAGATATTGATGAGCCAGATGAATATCTCAGGAATGAAGTAATCATTGAAAGAAATGATGAAAGGCTCAGGTGCATTGTCAAGGATATTGTGAAGAATCATTCCCAGTGCAACTAGCTGAATATGCTGTCAACAATAATCTTGAAAAGACACCAGCATTCAGATGGTGGGTGCACAAAATTTTGAGAAGAAAGGATTGAATCCTTAAGGCAGCCAAAACAGCAAAGTATTGGTTGAAGACTCACAAATATGGCGTTGAATTGCCACATTCAATCACACAAGCGCTGGCAATTGATAAGAAAACAGGCACTGATCACTGGGAAAGAGCAATTCATAAAGAAATGACCAACAATATGGCTGCGTTTGAATTTTCTGATGATGATGTTATTCCGGTCGGCCACAAGGAAATAACCACCCATATGATTTTTGACATCAAGCTTGGATCCTTAACAAGGAAGGCTAGGTTGGTAGGGGACGGTCATAAGGTCCCTGCAATAGCAAAAGAGAATACCTATTTGTCTGTTCCCAGTTGCGACTCAGTGAGGATATTCTTCTTGCTGGCAGCGCTGAATGATTTGAAGGTTCTCTCAGCAGATATCCAAAATGCATATTTGACAGCCCCAATAAAAGAGAAATACTTTCTAAAAGCGAGAGCTGAAGATGGCTTTCCTCCACATCTTGCAGGACGGCCTTGCAAGATAGTTCGCGCATTGTATGGATTGCCAGTGGCAGGTGCATCTTTCAGATCATACCTCACACAGCATTTGAGGGATCTTGGGTATTCACCATGCAAAGCAGATCCTAATGTGCACTTACGAATCGAAACCAGGAAAGATGGATCCAGATACTGGGCAATGTTGATTGCTTATGTTGATGATATCTTATGTTCTGGTGAAGATCCAAAGTTCCAGCTTGAAAACATTGAACGAAAGTTCAAATTGAAGGATGATACAATTGAAGAGCCAACTCTGTATCTGGGAGCTGATATTGGAAAGTTTTACTTTGAAGGCGATTCAAAACCAAGATGGTCATTATCAAGCACCAAATATACTGCAAAAGCTGTAGCGGCTGTAGAACAAGAGCTAGGAACTGAAAAATATGGCTACAAGTATCTACCAAAGTCAGCATCCAGTCCACTGTCACATGATTATCGACTGGAAATTGATATATCAGAGGAATTGAATCCTGAATTGCAAAATTATTATCAAGGTTTGATTGGAGTCCTCAGGTGGATTTGTGAATTAGGAAGGCTTGACATTGTAATGCCAGTCTCGCTGATGTCAAGGTATTTGGCTCAAGCGAGAAAGGGACATCTGAACCAGTTATTTCATATATTTGCATATTTGTAAAAATACAACAGGTCGAAATTGGTTTTTGATGATACAGTACCAAGCATTGATGAGAGTAAATTTCAAAAATGTGACTGGTCTGAATTTTACCCTGGTGCTGCTGAAGTCATACCAGCAGATATGCCTGAAGCTTTGGGAAAACATGTGACAATGAGTTGTTTTGTTGATGCCGACCATGCCGGATGCAAGGCAACAAGGAGGTCTCATACCGGTGTTATTATCTTCATTAATAATGCACTGATCATTTGGTTTTCCAAAAGACAAACAACAGTTGAGACATCAACTTTTGGATCTGAATTCATTGCTTTGAAAATTGCAATCAAATTGGTTGAAGGTCTAAGGTACAAGTTGAGAATGATGGGTGTTCCAATGGATGGAAGAACCAATGTGTATTGTGATAATGATTCTGTTGTCACAAATGTTACACGACCTGAAAGCCCATGTAAGAAGAAGCACAACAGCATTGCATACCACAAAGCGCGTGAATCTATTGCAGCAGGAATTATCAGAGTTGCAAAGGAACCAGGTTCAACAAATATTGCTGATTTGTTTACAAAGCTAATGAGTGGCGCTGTTTTCCAGGAACACTGTTCTCGATGCATGTGGTAACATTTCAAAATGGATGATTTGATCCGTTGATTACAATATATCAATTGGGCAAGGATCAGGGCCAAATGTCTTGGTACATGCCAGAATGAATGGCAAAATGCCTCCCCATTTCTTTTGATAGGGCCTCTGATGGTTGACTTGATACAGTTTGGTATTCAACATATGACAATGACTCACGATGAATAATGTGTTAAGTTAAGTCATATGAATCCAGCCGCTTAACAGTTGGAGGTTTACGACTGAAGGGGACTGAAAAGAATTCACCGTGTAACGCGTATTTGTACGTACTAAGCGGGCATATCCTACGAAAGTCATAAGGGCAATAACCTTATCCTTAAGGTTCTTCCTGAGTGAATGATTGTCAACAACTTTCCATGTGGATTGCCTCTTAGCGGGAGTTTTCCACGTCAGCTCACTCTTTGAAGAATTAACAACTCTAAAACACTATCATGCCCTAAAATCTACGTACATTCTAGTACTAATTCTACATGATAAGGTACAATTACATGTGATATTTCAATGAGAATATCACGGCAAATTATACGGTAAAAGACCGATCGAAGATGGCTGGTTTTTGTGTGTTTTGTGTCTTAAGATTACGAACAATTATGAGAAGAATTCACCGTGTAATGTGTATTCGTACGAAAGTCATAAGGGCAATAACCTTATCCTTAAGGTTATTCCTGAGTGAATGACTGGCAACGACTTTACATGTGGATTGACTCTTAGCGAGGGTTTCCCCATCAGCTCACTCTTTGAAGAATTAACAACTCTAAAACACTATCATGCCCTAAAATCTACGTACAACCTAGTACTAATTCTACATAATAAGGTACAATCACATGTGATATTCAATGAGAATAACACGGTGAATTATACGGTAACAAAAGACCGATCGAAGATGGTTTTGCGTGTGTTTTGTGTCTTAAGATTACGTGTGTTTTGTATGCTTGGAATTACACGGAAATATGCTGTAAATCGAACGACGATACGACGAGTAATTAACCTGTCGGCCGATACGATTGACTGCGTCTAAGATTATTACATTTGCTCACTAAATCAATCGATCATAAGATCAATTGCGTTTGTTTGTCACGACGCACTTTTTCTTATTAGTATGGCAATTCACGGTAATATGCCGATAATTGATACGACAATGACGACGAGTAATTAACCTGTTATTTGTTTGTTTGACCACATCTAAGATGATTACTCTTACTCACTAAATCAATCGACCGTAAAGCCGATTGCGTTTGCTTTAGTTGTTACGACACACTTTCTTTTAAAAAGCAGGGTCAATTTAATCAAAATAGGGCTTGCGAGGGGCCGCGTTGGGTCGCGTGACAGTTATCGGACGTAAACTTTATCAATTGGAGTGCACCCCAATCTGGTGTGAATCCACAATTTTTGGATCTTATTTCTAGAAGGATCGTATCCTGTCCATCTGTTATGGCTTGTTGGCCAGTTTTGTCCATGGAGTTTTTGTTTCTGACTCTTCTTACTGATTTATTTGGGGAGATTTGCCAAATGGCTGTGTCCGCAAAGAGTGTGGAGATGTGCCCCTTGTTGATTTCCGTCTGTTCCTTGGAGGGATTGATGTCCTTGATCATGTTGACAATGATTTCCTTGAGCATAGTGATCGGGTTGGGAGCAAGCCTCTTGGTCCATCGGCGTTCTTGTTGTCTATGATGAATAGGCGACCATCTGTGTCGTCTCAGTATTGGGAGAATCCACTGTTGAGGTCTTCATGTTTGTCTGTATTGCCTTTGGAAGTGAATTTGCCAAATTGGATTTCAATCTCCTGGATGTCGTTCCAGTCAAAGTCCAACATGGTTTATCGTGGCGGCCGTCGCCGTAGGTCAGGCGTGTTAGATGTGTTGGTTATTTGGTTGTTACGATGTGTCGGTGCAATTAACCGGTGTTTGCGTCGTTCGGGTCGGTGTTATTAATTAATCCATTGTTGGTTGTGGATTATATTAATTGATCCATTGGTGCTAATGTGCTGTATCTTCTGCAAGCTTGTCGGGTGTTGCCGTTGGTATTGATTCGTGGTTGTGGATTGAAAAGAGAAGATTGAGTCGGTAGTACACCACCCCCTGATTCACGAGCAGGGAGAAAGGAGGAAGAAAGAAAGGAGAAGGGGACTAGAGGAGTAGCTTGTTGCCAAGGCCCACACCAATATGTGTTGTGTTGAGTAGGGGGGAGGTCTATTGATACAGCTCGTTGCCGAGGCCCGTACAAAGTGTACTCTGGTTGTAACTGAACAGTGGAGGTGCTGTACGGACGGAGATAGGTAGCTTAAGGTATACATTTGTTAGTGTAATTTATAAGGGCTCTATAACCTGTTGTAGACTCAAAAATGGACGAATAGGTAAAATGATGTTTGAATTAAAAGAGAAGTTAGTTCATCGTGACACTCTTAGTTGGTAACCTAAAGTATGTATTTTCTGCTGTGTACTGGAGCTCCCTGTATTTTACATGTTAGAGATCTTTCCCTGGTCATGTGTTATTTCATTGTCGTACCAATCCTTGCTGTATTGCTGTATTAGTATTGTGTCGGTCTTTTGGTATTGATTGGTCTTTCACAAGAAGGTTAAGTAATAGAGCCGATGGGCCTTTTGCTTGATTGTGTTGTATGGAATAAATGAGGCTCACATTCTGAACCGGTACTAGTATTGATATTCATGATTGCAGTAAGTAGTCTCCTCACGGGCTGTTATGTGTATTCTTTTGAATACACATATGGGTTCCAAGTGTTTACTTATCGATCTGGTCCTCAATGATGTCTTGGCTTGTACCTTTTAACCTGTTTCTTTTCGACGTTAAGTGGAATCGTTTTTACCACTTAACGATTTCAATGTACCGTAGTGCGTCACTTAAACGATGCTCATGGTTGCGTCAAATTCGTGCGATGTATTTTAAAAACTCTGAAAACTTGCAAAAGCGCTAATTCCCATGGCGTATGTAAGTAAGTTACTTATGATCCCCAGGTATATGTAATTATGTTACTTATGATCCCTGGGGGAATGAACAGATACGTCACTTAAACGATGCTCATGGTTGCATCAAATTCGTGCGATATATTTTAGAAATTCCAAAAACTTTTGTTGCGCGCATCACAAAACATTCTCTACGTATTTTTGCACGCAACAATTTGAAGTAGGACTATTTTCGCGAGGATAGTTGCTGCCCCATTCTCGTGGTGCTTCCTGATTTTGGTATTTTGTACAACTTTGTTTCACGCTCACCCCAATAATATTTATTCTCGATTCAATTGTTATTTGTTTTTCCACACAAAACTCATCTTTGGTAATAATATCCTCTATGTACACTGATATTGTCGTAGTGTTGATACCAATTTCTTAACAAATATACGAGTTTCTTGATATCCAGCCATCTTTTCTGTTACGTCGCTTTCACAATACTCACACTACGTTTATTGAATATCAAACGCCAACAACCATATTTTTGTACTAATAAGAAAGTACCTTATCCGCATTTGCCATAATCTTGTTCGTACTATGCAATTTTAGCAGCAGACCTATTTATTGTGGCTACCCCAATTAGATTTAAATGAAGTACTAACTGCTGTATTATATTTTTGTTACTGTTATTTACTTTTAGAATTTGTGTCCGTGCTTGAGGTAAATTTTGTAGTCAATGTGCTCCTTGTCAAAAGAGTCCATCATGTCATATTTTTGCTTCCGTTTTGTTTGGTTTGTTCTTGCTTCTTCCCTTTTCCGCCGTTTCATATCGTACCCACTTTTCTGTTGGTATGTTTGAAGTAGTTCAAGCTCTAAATCTTTTGTTTGTTGTTCCTGCCTTCATTTTTTTATTTCCTCTTTGACATATACGTAAAGATCTTGTCCCTCGCCACTGCACCCCTCCTTAATTCCTGACTTACTGTCAGTGAATTTCTTTCTTATCCTTGTCCCCTTTGTTGTGTTGAGCCACAATTCATAGCCATTGTAAAGGAACAGCAGAGCAAACGCTTCATCGCTCAGAGTGAAAATATTACTGATTGTTGTTTGTACCAATTTTTTTGAAGTCTGTCTCTTTAGGCAAGACTGCTCCAAGAATTCTTTTGAAGAAATATTGTAATTCTGGTGTATTTTTTCGTCGATAGTCTTTGTGCAATTGGTACCTATTTTCTGAGTTCACATCTCGGCTGTCTGTGAGTAGAACTGTTCCTGGGAAACTATCTGGTATCTGTTTGTTTCTTTTATCGTCTATGCATCAATATGAACAATACGATATGGTTAGTTATTTGAAAAATATGTCTAAAGAGAAAAATGTTGTTCGTGTCGGCTCTTACCTTTATAATTTTTCCTCGCTAGCGTCTAGGCATTGTGTCTACATGTAGTTATTGCTCTACAGAACGTTCCACTCCACTTCGGCGCATGGATGTTCCATGTTGCCGGTAGTGTGTTTTGATGATTCACTTTTACAATGTGGGTAATAATTGTCTTTATGTATTGTCTACCTAGTTCATTTGTTACCGGGAATTTCATTTGCCTGCACGTTAGTTCCTTGACGCGCTGATTAATGTAAGTATTAATGTTGTTGTCAGTGCGCTCTTGTGAATCGTCTTTTGCACCGCTGCTGTTACAGGTGCTATCAGTTTTATCTGTTGTGCTATCATTCGTGTTTTGTGTCTCACTACCTGATACACTGCTCGCTGGGCTATTTGTTATCAGTGTATCAATGGTTGTACCCTGAACCGTCGGTGTGGAAGCGTGATCAACCATTATTTTTTTGTTAAATTGGAAATAGGAACTTACCAACTGTTTGATTTTATGTATTTGGCGCGCTCATTTTATGGGAGTTGAGTTATTTTGGAATTCACACTGTTGTTCTGTGCTAAAATTCTTAGTACTAGTTGTAAGCGCCTGAGTTACTGCATCCTGAGGATTTCAGTACAGGTATCACTACTACTAGTTATTTTTGTAGTATTGTTTCAGTTTTGTGTGGGGTTGTACTGTCGCATGCCCCTTGTTTTACCACGCATGCCCTGACAATCTGTAATGCAGTTTCAAGAAAATCCTAGCGCGGACCAAAATCCTGGCGTGGTGTCTAATACTATAGTGTACCCCACCCCAGGAATGGTATGGTCTACTGATAGTAGTTTTAGCCCAAGCCTAGTAATATCTTGTGTGTCCGGGTGTATTATGATAGTAGTAGTAATGTAGGTATGATAGTAATGACTTCTGTTGGGGTGGTGAAACGTTTTTTTGTATAATTCATGTCAACAATCATAGAACGGCGTTTCAGAATTCTCTAACCGGAACAGCGTTGCAGGCTTTGTGTTTGAAGCATGTTTAAATTTGAAATCTCAAAAATGAATGCTACTGTCTGTTAAAGAAGTGGTTGGAAAATCTCAACATAGAGCACTGTATCTCAAAATTGATGATCGGTGTTTCATATCGTTATGGTTTGTTTTGGTCAGTTTTTAAGTTTTCTTTTGGAACAGCGTTGCAGGTTCTACTATTTATTTGCCGTTAAAGTAGACAGAAAATCTCAAAATATTTATACATTGTTGCATGATGTCTGTTTGTTGTTAGAGGCGCTGTGGTTTGAAGTTTTGTCGAATATGTTTTTCTTTTCATCATTTCAGAATGCCGTGTTTGGTCAAATTGTAGCAACTTAGATTGCTTTGACACAATTTTATTTTGTTCTTCTCAAAATTATCAATCAAACAATGCCAAGGACAAGAAGTCAGTCAAGAAGTATCTCTAATTCACCAGAAGACGAAGTCACTGGTGAAGTCCCAGACGGAACCGCAGGGTCAGAAGACAATACTATTCCACCAAGAGATGCAGTCCCAGACGGAACCGCAGGGTCAGAAGACAATACTATTCCACCAGGAGATGCAGTCCTGGACAGAACCAAAGGGTCAGAAGATGATACTATTCCACCAGGAGATGCAGTCCCACACGCAACTGCAGGGTCAGAAGACAATATTATTACACCACCAGGAGATGCAGCGGCAGCCGCAACTGCAGGGTCAGAAGACAATACTATTGCACCACCAGGAGATGCAGCAACAGCTGCAGTCAACATCACAGCCCCACCAAAAGCACCACCAACGTCGCGTCAAAATGATCTAAAAGCTTCTCCAGTCAGTTGACAGGGTGCAGTACCAAAGATGACGAAACCCAAGAAATTGGAAAAAAGCGACTTGAAAAAAAGAAGAGGTAATGATCGTCAAACACCATCAGTCGTTCCCCCAACACCAGATAAAGGAGTCACAGGTGCATGACCTTCCACGTGTTTGGGCAATGATGTTGGTGGCACTTTATCATTGGAATAATTTGATGATGACTCCCAATACAAGGTTCACATGGATGCGATGAAAAGACGTGTCAAAGCTTGTCTGAAGCAACAGGGTCCTAACGGATTCTCCGAGAATATTTTGACAGACGAACTCATCACTGCCGTAAGTCGGGACATCAAATCTGTCTTCAGCCAGCTCATGAACAAGGTTTTCATCGTCATGAAACTCTTTTCTTCCAGAACCCGTTCTGACTTCAGCGAGACAGCAACGGGTGACAAGCCATCATCGGGTCCTATACCAAGGGTTGTTGATATGATGGTACATTCTTTCCTACGTGACTCGGGTTCACAGTTGATAAAGAAGGTATGTATCTTGGATCCAAAGGAGCTGACAACTCGTTTCAAGGAGTACGAGATGAAAGATAAATGGAACACCTTCCAGTCAGCGCTCAGCTCCGTTATCAAAATCGATGATACTAGTACAGCAGGTGTAACAGAGTACACCCGGGTTGAAGGACAAGACGAAGTAGCGGAAGGCACATTGCATGCTGTTTGGTCGAAGAATGTTGTTAACTACAACACCATACTGAAGTACATGAAAGTGTATTTAAGCTTATTGCGGTGGTACGTACATTGTGTTGAGTTCCCACCTGCACCTTCACCCAACAAGGAAGGTCTGTTTTTCTATCAACTATTTAAAGACAATGTAAACAAAGGGAAGCTATACGTCTGGCAGATGGTCCCATTCTTTGAAGGTCTTTCCTTTCACCACGCACTGAGGCATTTTCTTTCAGCAAGTCACTCCTTTGAACAGTTGGACAATAGAATGAATCAAATTAGGAGGCAGGAAGTTGTGTGTGCACCAACAAGAGAAGGTGTCGCAGCAGTCGAGTTAGTGCCCTTAACTGATTCCCCAAAATACCTCAAGTTGGATTGGCCATCCGATGTGTCCAAGGTACCCCTTGCGTTTCAAAAGGTCCTCATGTATTTGTGGGTACGCTTCCAGCGACAGAAGGCACAAATTTTTCAAGAAGTCAGCCTGGACCACTTTGCTGATGAGTCATTCCTTGATGACAATTTGTACAAGGAACTATTGCCCAATCTCTATGAGTCTTCATTTTTGGTTGGAAAATACAAAATACCAGGAGTTGACAATTTGGTGGTGAAAATTTGATTCAAACTGTTATCTTCTCTTCACTTTTGCAAGATTATGGAGCACCAGAAAAGTCTGAGCAAGTGTTACAGAGTAGGCATTGACTTTGCAAAAAATGTGGTGACTCTTTCTACTGCAAAGAAATCGGAGGAACGGGACATATCTGTCGATGATTTTGTTCCTGAGGACAAACAACACGTGAAGACATTGTTGCAACATTACCTCCTGAGTTTGTCCTGGGTTGACAATGTTGTTTCCACGCCGGACCAACTTGACCAGGTGGATCTTGTTTGCAAGGAATTGCTCGACAATGTTCTAACATCTCGGTTGTCCCGTGGTCTTAACGGTACACATGTCCCGGTTACTATGATTATGGTTTTAAAGGCAATAGTGAAGGTAGTACTGGGCAAGGAAGAAAAAACTTCTTTTAACGTTGACGACGCACACGAGAATTTGGACAAATATTTGAAAGCAAAACACCATTCATTGTTGTCAAACTCCAATCCAAGTGAACCTCACCGCAAAGATGGGTTATTCATTTTCACCAACGATGGTGCTCGATCCATTCAATTTGAAGAACAAACTCCACCTGAGCTTCTGAGAGGTGAAGAGTGTCAACATACTTACCCCATTGCGAGAGATAACTACAGCTTATCTGTCACAAGGTTCCTTAATTTTGATGAGAACTGCACGTACACGCTGGATGACTGATTGTTCTGGGAACATATGAGATTCGTATTCCGTGGTATTTTCATCACGCGACCGGAAATACTACTCAAAGGTTGTAAGTGTTTTGAGAGGTCTCTGCAATTTCTGACAACTTACAATTATCTACCTGTTGGGGGCCAATTGTTCATTCCATTCACGAAGGAACTTCTGTCTTTGGTTTTCCAGCACAAAAAATACGTGTTGGAAGCAAACTTGGAAGTAAGCTTTGTGTCAGGCGAGGATGAAAAGACTTTACAATCCGATGGCAACTCGTTGATCCAACTATTTGAAAAAATCAAGGTACCCACGAGTCAATGATACAGAGCAACCAACATTGCAAAGTGGGACTTCCTGAAGAAGCACGTGAAAAACTTTGAGACCTTTGTCAAAGAGAATGGCACATAGTCCGTCCGATGGCTAGTGTTCACTAACAAAGGGCTCAACAAAGTGGAATTATTCTTTCAATTTCCTTTGGAAGATAAATTGACGGTCAACTCAGACTCTGCAATTGGTGAAGGTGACCCAGACAATGATGAAGAAGGAGAGGACGGAGGAAACGCCAACAAACATCCTGCCCTCCCCAATGCAGTCCAAGACAGCCCATCCAGGAAGTTAAACTTGAAAAACTTTGAGACATTTATCAAAGAGAATGGTGCATATTCTGTCTGATGGCTAGTGTTCACTAACAAAGGGCTCAATGGAGTGTAATCATTTTTTTGATTTCCTTGGGAAGATAAATCGACGGTCAACTTGGACCCCACAATTGGTGAACCTGAATGAGAGGATGATGAAGAAGGAGAGGACAGAGGAAACGCCGACAAACATCCCGTTGTCCCCGACGCAGTCAAAGAGAATGCATCCACAAAGGCAAAGAAGAAGTCGTTCCTTACAAAACGTAATAAACGAAACAAGTTTGCATCAGACAAATCAAATGGAGAGCCAAAGTACAAGGAGAGGAAGGTTTCTCCAAACCTTGGCCATGCTCAAGATCTTGGATACCTTCTGCAAGTTCCTTGTCCAAGACCCAACAACGTAGTAACGCAGAAGCGCTCCGGAAACGTGAAGGTGTTGTTCGCAGATCCTGATCCCGTGATCTCGTATCCTAAATTTGCAATTGGTATTGAGGTTACAATCACAAGTATTCCAGCACCTGGAACTGGTGTAGTGAAGAGTTATGCATCGAAGAGGAAGGACCCTTATCATGTTTACCCTGGATACATGGTGTACAAGAAACTACCGGATGGTACAAAAGTGAAACGGGCAACCTGGTTCCCTTACAACCGTGTCGGGTAGAATACACCGCAGTACACCAAGTTGTCTGAGGTCTTCAAAGAATGAAACAATGCTGTATCGAGTAGACATGCATAGCTGTGACCACGTACCACCATAGTAGAACACAATGAAGAGTGGCAAACCGGCAAAGAAGTGGTCATAGTAGTACTACGTCACTAGTACTTCTTCTTCTCTACATTGGGCTGATATTAACCAACAAATGGTTATTATGGTAAGAAAGAATCATAAGTCATATTTACTAGACTACTACAATGTATTACTTTAAGCATTTTGTATTATTCTACTATTACATGTTCTTGTAGTACTGTAGTCCAACCTGCGTGTTCATAGTGCTTAGTACTTTAATGTTCTCAGATTTTTCTACCTACTACTAGTATTAGTAGTACTACTACAGTCCAATCTGTTTGTATCATGATGGACAACAACAGCATGCATTTTCATGGAACAATGAATTCAACCCCGTCCATAGTATGAGCAATATTGATGATGAAATTGCTGGTGATGACACACAGTTGCACTTCAAAACTGATTAGGACTCACAGTTTTGGTAATTGCATGATGTCCACGCACAAAAAGTATTCCAAAATTCATACTGTCTAAAGTATCAGCGTGAAAATTATACAGTTTGTTTCATAGTCTACCCCATCCATAGTATGAGCAATATTGATGATGAAATTGCAGGCTATGACACACAGTTGCACCCCAGGAATGACTATTTTGGCAAATACATGATGTACAGAAGGGACAACAAAAAGTATTCCAAAATTCGTACTGTCTAAAGTATCAGCTTGAAAAATATACGCTTTGTTTCATAGTATACCCCATACATAATATGAGCAAATCAAATCACTCATAGTGGTCTATGTGTAATTGTTTTTTATTCATCAAGAAGGATCCTGGATACTAGTAGTATGAATAGGGATGGATTGCAAAAAAATTGCGTGTGAGTACCTCGGAACAAAATATACAGTATGGAGGAAACAAAAGTCTTATGTGCTCAATGGATAATTTCACTCGTGTTTGGGGACTCAATCCAATGCACATGGTGTCACTGATATCAATCATTTGTACCCAGCAGCAAACGTTACGCTACTTATAGTTAGTCAAATTTTGTATCTAAAAGTTTGTGCGTCTAGTGGAGATGCGGGTGTGTACGTGTAATCCGTGTTAGAAACACACAGGCCAAAAGTCAGCAGCGTAAGCCTGCTACATGGTAAGGATGAGTCGTTAACAGTTTACAACAAGTAATTGTACAATAATACCGGTGTATTTGACAAACGTCAGACGATGTTAGAAGTAAGAGGTTAATGGAGAACACAACACCCCAATCAGCGTACAAGAGGAAGGTTTTGAAGCCTAGGTTTCTTTTTGATTCTGTGGAGTACTGTGCAAGAAGTAATGAGCTAAATGACGGCAACGGAAACGACAAGCGGAACCCATTCTTATATGATTTCGAAACTGGGTTCGATGCGCTATGTGCCAAAAATGGCAACTTGGTACTCACAATACTTAATGGATGCAACAAGATAGTCTATGTCAGAGCAAGACTCAACAGCCAAAAAGGGCATTTCCATGAAGAAGAAGCTTTGGAAATTTGGGAACAATGCTTAAAGTACGTAACAGAGGAACTATTTTCTTTCAATGAGGAAGGCAACACTGGTGACGTTGACCACGTGTGGGCTATTGGTATCATTATGACGTACGTTTTATGCGGTTATCCTGCATTGAAAAGAACGGAGGACATACAGTGCTACAATAACGTGGGTATTGGACGACCAGTACAATCAGGAGAATGAGAGAGGCGTGAACTAAATGGTCATACGTTCCCACCAAAGCAATGGTGTAACCTGACGCCGGAAGCCAGAATACACATAAAGGAATGCATACATGTTAACCCGGGTAACCGTCCCTGTCTGACAAGCCTTTGGTTCAACAAGTGGTGCACAACAACTGAAGAGGCAATCATTGAAAAGTACCGTAGAAGGTACATAGAAGAAACCGATGACGTAAAGGAACGAAAGAAAGAAACAGAGAAAAACAAGATTAAAGACAATTGGAATTCATTCATGAAGAAAGCGACAAAACAGTCTAAGACAAAAAAAACGAAAATGAAAACAATTAGCAAACAAAGAGAAAAGGGAGGAAGAAGATGGAAACAAAAGAAACATTGTGCACTGGCTACATCTTTACGACAAACGTTGGAAATCACAGGAAGATTTGGAGGAGTACAGCAACTATCCCGTTCCGCGTGGCGCATGGGGATGTGTGAAAAAGTACTAATAAGCTTTATGGCAAAACTTATCCCTACTTAGGAATACATACACGTTCCTGTCCTCGTTAAAAATGTAAATATAAAAATTAACTACTGTGAAAAACGTTCGTTACAAATGAAGAAGTCAGAATTGCCATTCCAGACAACTCAATCTGAAACACCGTTACAGAAATTTAACCCTGAAACGCCGTTCCAGACGTTGTGCAGATTTTCCCTTACAGAGAACTGACACCATTCCAGACACTTAACACTGAAACGCCGTTCCATATATTGTGCTTAGTATTTTCCATTCCAGGCACATCAATGCGCCTTACCGTTGAAAACATTTAACCCTGCAACGTAATTCCAGACAATGTGCCTATTTTCGGTTCTACAGATTTCAATATGCAACAGCGTTCCGGACACTTAACCCTGCCACGGCGTTACGGACATTGTGCTTATTTCCTACTCAATGGAATTCAATCTGAAATGCGGTTGCAGATATTGAGGCAATTAAATTGAAAACGCCCTTTGAGTACACTTAACCCTGCAACGGCGTTCCAAACATTTTGCTTGGGAATAAACAAAAATGAAACGACAATCGACCATGTTGAAATAAACAGCGTTGGAGTTGCACATATAAAGAAAGTTGTGTACAAACTTGCGATCAAAGAATTCAAAAATGGAATCCTAACCCTCACTTACCTGCACCACAGTTGAAAGAAGGATTACAAATCATTACTGATTTCCCCAGCTTTCACTATCGACTCCATTCTTTTGGTTTCTAAACCAACCATTGTCTCACGGAAACAAAACAACCATCATTCCCTATTACCAAGGACAAAGAAGTTATCTTTACTAGCGAGGTTACGGACCACGGCAGCTTCAGACTCGATCGCATTGCAGTCAAACAAATATAATTTGTTACGCAACACACCTTGCTTCACCAATGCGTGGCGGTCTCTTCTCCCTTCAGCCCTCTTGCTTGAGATTGGGTCAACAGAAAGAAAGCAACAAGCAATGGCGCAGTAACCATCGTGTACTAATTCAAACCCGCTGACAGAACTTCCAGGGGGGAAAGGGCCTTCAAGATGAAGCAGGCACAGAATCTGACATGGATATACTTGCAGACCATGTCCGTCCAGTAGGTCTAGTTGAAAATTTGCCCAGTCGTACCATACATTCGACAACTGTCCAGAATCAGACTTAAACGATGAAAGGGTGCAAAAAAGTCAACTCATCCGACAATAATCGTCATACCTCTTGTGCTCGGTGGATCCACGAAGCGTGTTGGTACCCGCAGCCAGAAGAACCAAGTTGCAACAAAATTTGACAACATCTGATGGAAACCATGGCACAATGGGCGTTTTCTTTTTGTCCCACTTCATGTAAGGCAAACCATCCCTAACTGAAATCGAAAACTTAGACCCGGCCAACCAACCGCTCTCTGTAGGATGACTGACTCCTCTAAAAGATTTGTGATGAAACAGATCAAATTCAAGGTCGAGTCGATCAATAGTGCGGTATTCCATTACTTGCTTGCAGGTTTGTTTGATTAATGTGGATTTGATTCGTTGGGTTCTCTTCGCGGGAGCCTTCACTTCACTTTTATGGTTGCTCTCACTAGCTGCGGAATCCCATCCTGTTGGAGGACCAAATAATCTCATGTACTGTGATAAATGAAAATACATGTGATTCTTCACCAGATTGTTACCCTCTCCCTTACTTTGGTGTAGGTAGTTATTTATACAGTTAATGAAATGAACAATCATCTTGTCAAGATTTAAAACACCCTTGTTGTCTTCCTTGAAAACCTCATCAAATATTCCAGCATATTTCAGGAACTCTTCCATACCCAACAACAACTCAAGGGCGTAGATCCGTCCGTCAATTTCTTCCTCACACTTTTGGCTCCTATTCTCAAGATTTGTTGTTGTTCTTGGGGACAATAACAATTGACGACCTTCAGCAGACAAAAAAGCAAGCATCTGAATATAAAGCATGCCAATGTACTGGTAACCCTCCTTCTTCGCTGTGTGTATCAGCTCAGAAAAATTGGTTTACGGAAAATTGTGATTGAATTGCCTCTGAACAGCACCACCATAGTAACTTGCTATATGGTCCATTTCACCTAGTAGCCGCGTGTTATTACCTAAAAAATCCTCACAGAAAGTCTCTGTAGCTCGCTTTGCGCAACCAAGTTGGTGCATATGGAGTCTCTCTCCGGGTGACGCTAGATGAATATTATGTGGGTTTTCTCCAAAATCAGGATCATGAAACGCATTACCGTTATGAACACAGTGATCGGAGACATTCTTGAAATACTGTTCAACATTCACTCCTTCCTCCACAGTTGGGGAAGTGAGATTGGACATCTTCCATAACCGAACGGATTGATATTCTTCCCCATTTTTGTGATTTGACACCTGCATGTTCCTGCTTTCAATTGAAACAGGAATCTTCAGAACATTCACACGAGAGTTGTTACCATGGGCTCTTGGACAATTGCAATGCCTACAGATCATCTTTGTATTCGCTGTTTGATAATGTCCACAAAGTTGGTTGTGCTGGGGAGTATCGCCTATGAAGTATGCGACCGCGAATTTCATTCAAACAGACTATTTCTGCTTGTTCCAAGCCAAATTAGACCACTCGATACCATCTGTTAGGTTACAGACTTCTTTCAAAGAAGAAAGAGCGCAACGAAGGCCAGAGTGAAGATTGTTCACATTGTCAATTGATTCGTTACCTTTATCACGTGAACATGTTGGATGAAAATATATAGTTTCCCAAGCATCCGGCCAACAGTTATGAGTTAAAGTGTTGAATATGCCAAGTGTCATGTTCAGTGGGGTAAGAGTGCTTTGATCACTATTGTCAATTGCGATTCCATCCATGTAGAGAATGATAGACACCAAAATTTCATTCGAATCTCTTCTGCATCTCTTTCCCCAAGTATTGATCCACCATTCACCGGAGTGGAGTTTGTCTATATCAATATTGCCTTGTAGTTCCGGAAAACGGACTGGTAACGTGGAGTCTTCAGAATGGGGGAAAGACAGGTTTCTTCTTTTACCAACATGACATTTGTTAATAGGGAATGAAGTGCTTTTTGAAATGACCGAACATAGATTTCTTTACAAACGGGAACATCACTAGTAGTCATTGATTTCTTAGAACACCAGTCAATAAGATGAGGTTCAAACCCATCACCTTTTATTTCAGGCACAGTTGCGGAAATATCACTCATAACTCTTGACCTCGTCTGTACGAGGTTGTTGCCTTTTGTCCATGAAAATAAATGGAGACGCTCCGATTTGATAGCCCATTCGTACAATTCCTTCTCTGCAACTAGTGGTATGCTATGATTCCGCATAGTTTTCATTAGCTTGATCTTTACCATCAGTTCATCTGATACATGCCTCCCAGCACTGGGCGTCATAATTGCCATGTTGGTATCACGATACGAATCATCAATCTCAATGCCATTGCCGTCTTCATCATTGACACTTGAAGAGTGGGGGGCCTCTGTGCTCTCACTTCCTTCATCCTCATCCTCATCATTAGAAAAGAAAAAATTATCCTCGGATACAGTATCATCGGCATCCTCTATGTTGGTTAATTCTTGACCAGTCAAGGCACGCCAAATCGGTTCAACAGAAGGGTTGAACATAACTTGATTGTTGAGCACCTCTGGTAATGCGCCGATACTACTCTGTGGAATGTTATGGATGTTCGATAGAACTAATTGTTGAGTAACATCCTCAAACTTCTTCGATTTTCTAATGAATACGCAAGAGGCAAAATTGACTACACCCGAAGATTGTTTGTAATAAGAATAGCATGCTGCATCATTCGAAATATGGTGCAGCAGACCGGGAGAAACAACTACTCCCGTTTTCTTTCTTAACCGTGCTGTAAACAAGGTTGGTTTCATCTTCTTGGTAACCTTCTTCTTTCCCCTACCTTTAGTAATTGGAGGAGAAGTCAAATCGCAATGTTTACAATAAACCTGATATAAAGGAGTGCGAACCATCGTTACTAGCAACATCTTACAATAGCCAGTAATAACAATAAACATGGGGTAACAATTGAGATTCAGAAATTGCGGGCATGCACTGTTTGTTTCAGGCATCAAACTCAGTAACATGCTATGAATTTGGAAACAGATGCCAGCGGGGTAGGAAAATGTACTCTGCATCAAAATATTAGGTGTTTGACATTAACTTCAATAAGTAGGGTGAAATTACAAAGGGGGACCAATGGAGTTTGGTCCAAATATGCGCGTGATTCTGAAAGAACCCCGAATTTCGTTTTTGTGACGTGGAGGTGCATTTGATTTTAAGTTGAATATTCGTACTACCTCTGGTGCTCTTGTTTCGGTATTCGTACGGTGTTCGGACGTTTTGTTGCCGTATTTTTTACCGACAACAATAAAATTGCCCTCATGCTAGCTTGCACATCAACACCCAAGAAGTCTCCTTGTCTACACTCTTCACAATATGGATAGCATAGACTGTGTTAGAAACAGCAATAGTATTGGCATGCTGATACTATATGCATCAACACGCAAGTCTTTCGATTTACATCTTCAGAATAGACAAGGTAGACTATGAAAGAAACAGGAATTGCACTGACATTAAACTTTGCATGTCAACACCTAAGTCTCACTATATACATTATTAATACTAGATAAGATAGACTATGATAGAAACAGGAATGACATTAGCCTAATAGCTTACACATCAACATCCAACTTGCGCATCAACACCCAAGTCTTGCTATCTGCATTCTTCACACTATATATAAGATATACTACTATACTATAAAAGAAGGAACAGACTCAACATAGCAGAGTTACGAATTTGGTTGTATTTCAAGGAAACACCCAAAATAACAGTGATGGCAGATATCTCTGGAACGACGGCACCAAGGGCAACGATATTGCAGAGGCCTCTTTATTACATCTATGAGGAGACGCCGGCCAAGCTTTGTATTGATCCATTCAGCGAATTAAAAGGAACGGACTCAACATGAACAGACCCTGAAAAAAACGAGGGGGGTATCTATTGATGTAGAGTAAATGATAATAAAAGAGTAATACTTCATACAATTTACGTGCAAACCTACAGGAACAATGCTACTCGTTGTTGCCGTCGATTCGTGTTGTGTTGCCGCTGTTGTTGTTGTTGTTGTTGTTGTTGCCGTTGTGACCGTTGCTGTTGCTGCCGTCCGCTCGCATTTGACTTGTGTTGACTCCGAATATTTGCTCACCGTTGCCGTTGATTTGGTGGTGCCGACGATCCGTTACCGTGCCGGCAATTGCTTGCCTCGTTCCCATCCCTGAAATAGTAAGAAGAAAAGCCAAAGTTAGAAAATACATCATCTGTAATTTGGTTGGCAAGGCATCATTGTTTATCTATCTCACGTTGTTATTGCTGTCATCAGTTTGCCACGTTGTCATCCCAATTTGTGCTGCCAAATTGTTGCTACTGCCGTTGATTTGATGTTTGAATGAAAGACTTCTTACTCCTGTGTGACGAAAAACAGTATCTTGTTCCTGTTCATATAGAGGCAATGGATGCAGATTTTGTGCTTTCGAGAAGTCTGTGTTTGGGGGGCAATTCAAACACTATCTTTCCAGCAACTAATCACTCGTCCAATGCTTTAAATCACATTGTAAAATCATTCCAACAAGTGGCTCATATGAACATTAAAAAATAGTATCTTTTGAATGAGTGGCTCATACAAAGGTCTGTCTGTCTTCCAATTAAAAAAATTAATTTCAAACAAATGGCTCGTAGGAAGGTCTGTCTGTCTTCCGATAAAAAAGTTAATTTCAAACAAATGGCTCTTACGAAGGTCTATCTGTCTTCCTTTTTAGTACTGAATTTGCGTACGGAATCTACCTACGTGTTTTCCTACCCTGTTTTTGTACAAGCTTATTTTTAGTACTGAAATTGCGTAGTGAATCTAGTTACGTGTTTTCTACACTATTTTCCTACTAGATTATTTTTGGTAATGAATTTTTGTAGCGAATCTACTTCCGTATTTTTCTACACTATTTTCCTACTAGATTATTTTTGGTAATGAATTTGCTTACCAAATGTACATACCTTTTACATATGTACATACCAACCTACAGTACATACTAGTAGGGTCCATGACCAGGGTCCAAAATGATTCCAAAATTCATAATGGCTAAAGTATCAGCTTGTTTCTTGTCATTTTTCTTTCATAGTCTACCCCCTCCATAGTTTGAGCAATATTGTCACACAGAATGCTGGAAATGTTGTGGTTTGACTCTCCAAATGGCTCACAATAGGGTATTTTTGGTGCAAATCCAGGGCACAAACTGACTTATTGGGTAATGACTCCCAAAGTATCCGGTCCGGGCCATGAATAATTTTTTCATAACTCGTCTGATGCATATTGGGAACAACATTGCCACACACAATGCTGGAAACGTTGTGGTTTGTCTCTTCAAATGGCACACATGAGACTAATTTTGGTGCAAATCCAGGGCACAAACTGGCTTTTTGGGCAATGACTCCCAAAGTATGAGGTAAAAGCCATGAATATATTTTTTCAGGACTCATCTGATGCATATTGGGAACAACTTTGCCACACACAATGCTGGAAATGTTGTGGTTTGTCTCTCCAAATGGCACAAATGAGACTAATTTTGGTGCAAATCAAGGGCACAAACTGACTTTTTGGGTAATGCCTTCCAAAGTATGAGGTAAAAGCCATGAATATATTTTCAGGACTCATCTGATGCATATTGGGAACAACCTTGCCTCACAGAATGTTGGAAATGTTGTGGTTTGTCTCTCCAAATGGCACACAAGACGGTATTTTTGGTGCAAATCCAGGGCACAAATTGACTTTTTGGGTAATGCCTTCCAAAGTACTATCAGGTAAAAGTCATGAATAATTTTTTCAGGCCTTATCTAATGCATATTGGGAACAACATTGCTCCACAGAATGCTGGAAATGTTGTGCTTTGTCTTTCCAAATGGCACACAAGACGGTATTTTTGGTGCAAATCCAGGGCACAAACTGAAGTTTTGGGTGATGCCTTCCAAAGTATCAGGTAGTAAATGCCATGAATAATTTTTTCATGAGTCATCTGATGCATATTGGGAACAGCATTGCCCTACAGAATGCTGGAAATGTTTTGTTTTGTCTCTCCAAATGGCACACAAGACGGTATTTTTGGTGCAAATCCAGGGCAAAAACTGAAGTTTTGGGTGATGCCTTCCAAAGTATCAGGTAGTAAATGCCATGAATAATTTTTCATGAGTCATCTGATGCATATTGGGAACAGCATTGCCCCACAGAATGCTGGAAATGTTTTGTTCTGTCTCTCCAAATGGCACAAAAGAGGGTATTTTTGGTGCAAATCAAGGGCACAAAATAACTGAGTGGGTAATGACTTCCAAAGTCTCAGGTCAAGGTCATGAATAATTATTTCATTACTCATCTGATGCATATTGGGAATTGATGTAGCGAGAAGAATGGAAGGAATGGTAGTGCCATGTGGAACGTACGACGTACGAACCAGAGAACACCCTGGAGTATACAGCAGTGTACGTACGATAAGAAAGATCTCACTGTATCAGCAACATCGGTACGATACCATACCCCCGGAACGTTCCCCGTAGGTACAGTACAAATCTTACTGTAAGCAGCTCACGATAACAAGCAGCGAATTCTCTGCAAGCAGCGAATTATAGGCTAAGCGCTAACAAGCCTGTAAAGGATTCCTCCAGCAAAATTCAAGCCTACAGCTCACTCTGCTGCTCCTAAATGATTAGTAGTAGAATAAGTAAATAAAGAGTAGGTAACACGTCCTGGTCCAATAGTTATCCTATTGTACCCGTACGACAAGCCTATCTGTCCTGGTCCAATAGCCTTGCATATTGTACCCGTACAGCAGGCTTAGCCAGTTAATTGTCTTCCACAAAGTGATCCGATTGACGCAATCCCTTCAGCCTTGACGACAGTCTTCTTATCTATACTCACACATCAACGGCTCCCTATTGTCCCCGTACAGCAGGCCCGGCCTTGAGTAGTACTTTGGCACCAAGATTGTCGCCCCGACTTGAACCAACACGTACCTCCAGTTGATTCACCTCCTCCAAGATACCGGCTACTCCGATAATCCACACCTCCAAGCGGCCAGGCGATTCCCCTCCAAGATACCAACTACTCTGATAATCCGCACCTCCAAGCGGCCAGTAGATTCCCCACCGGCTCTGAGATACCAACGGCTCCGACCTAGACAAGCCTTCAGCTTCAAACCACACAACATGTTGACCTACACCAAGTATTACCAGGCCACCACCAGCCCCCTTGGAGTGGGACCTGCCCGGGACCTGGCATACCAAACCATCTATGACTACTTTGTCAAGGAAACGGCCACACCCATACTCCTAGGTCGGCTCCTGGACCTCTTTGAACCAGAAGCTGTGGGAGCCCTAGGAATATTCCAGACTGACACCTTTGGGAGGGCTAGACTCCGACTGGTGCACGGCCTCAGGAAGTACCCAGGTCCCTTAACAGCACCAAGTACCAACAAGGGCAAGGCCTTTGGCTACCTGGATGACATCAAAGGCGATGCCGCGGAGCTAGTGCTAGTGGATACTGCCCTGCTCGAACAGGCGCCTGAGACCCTGGTGCTGTCCCTAGACTGCCACCTCGAGGTCATAAAACATGCACACCACTCCCACATAATCCCTATGGTACTAGGCGACGACCCTCACATGGAGGTCATCACCCCCTACAAGGCCTGCTTCATCCCCTTTGCATTGGTGCCCCTACTCCTAGGCAAGGGCCTTA